>MU865299.1:0-392172 GCA_033297215.1 Podospora fimiseda | reverse complement strand
CTTGAGTTCGCTCACGCGTGTAAATAATTGTAGAGGGACCGCATATCCCATAGGGATGGAGGCACCGCCTCCAGCGGCGTAAGATCAATAATAATCTATTGTATTTAAATCCGGGGTATCAAAATATTATAGGAAACACCGTAAACGCCGTAAAACACACCCCTTAACCTTTATATTCAACACCTAGTGACCATTAGGTTTTTTTTATTCCGTCTTCTCGTATCAACAGCCCTTACTGGTTCCTTCACTTTTAGGACGAAGGCGTACCAACAACAGCCTTACTGCTCTTCCTTCTCTTCAACTTTCCAGGCCCACCAACTCCCGGAGTCTTTGGACTCTTAGTAGCTTTTGCACTCACAGGACCATCAGTCACCTGCGCAACCTTTGTATTCAACGCCGGCAACTTCCCAGCGATTCCTGCCGCCCCCGGTCCTGCTCCTCCAAATCCCAGAGGCAAACCCTTTCCAGGCTGCAAAGGAGCCGTAGCCAAATTCACTTTTGGTCTTCCAGTCGAACTGAGAATGAACGCCCCCGGAGTACCCGTAATGGGATTTTCATCCATGTATTGATCGCCACATCTCTCGTGAATCGCGAGCACGTCGTCGAAGATCCAAGGGGGAGGTACATCTTCTGTAGGATCTGAATGTAAAAGTTGAAGTTTCTTGGTAGCTGGGACTTCGGGTGCTGAGGCAGTAGAGGCGCCGCCGAGATTCAACGCGGAGGAAGCTTTGTCGTCTTTCTTTTCGACGGGTTTTTTGAAGGTCGTACCGGTGGCGGGCGACCATGTTTGGACTTCGGATACTTTTGGGAGGATATTCTTGATTGATGTGGCGATATGTGCCTAGAATTGAGCAAAATGTTAGGTTAGGAAGGAACCACTTATAAAGGAAGTAGGGGTTAAGTACAATTCGCATGCTGAACACGTCTGCTAGACTGGGTGCCATGAACCAAGTATCATGTATGAGATAGTATGAAGAATGCACGATGACCTCGTCATCTTCGTTTTGTCTCTTCCGGCGTGTCTGCTTGTTCACGACCCAAACTCCTGTGCCTGCTCCCGGATTGGTTTCTGCTGGCTCCTGGGCGACGATGAATTCTAATCCGGACATAGTCTTTAGACGACCCTCGAACATCTCCCGTGTGGCTAGGAATTGGAACATGGCGGCGTTGTTGAGACCTTGGTTGAAGACGACTTCATTGTTGGATGTCTTGTCGTAGAATGGGGATTTGGCAAAGTAGTAGAGGATTGAATTGTTGTGGATCCCCCCTACTTCCATGGGGTTGCCTGTCCATCCTATTTCGTCGAGGGGTTGTTCAACCGGCACTGGCATTTTGATGGCTGGCTGTTGGGTTGTGTTGTTGCAAAGGTTAAAGATGGAAAGTCGAGGTCGTAAGGTAGCAGTTGGGGTTCCAAGCATGTGCCCCACTTCTCCAACAAGCACCTGCAGGGGTTTATTGTAGCAGTCTTGGCGTTTGGCAGGTACCAAGTAACCTGGGGACCCTGCAATTGCTATTTCTTCACAACATACAAATCTCATCAAAACACTCACCCATCATCCACATAACATCATTATCCCCAAACAAGCGGCCGCCAAAATGGATCTTTTATCCACAGTCCGCAAAACAGGCTCCCGCGGCGGCGTCAACTTCACCTGGGATGACGTCGCCACCTCCGCCCACCGAGAAAACTATCTAGGCCACAGCGTCAAAGCACCCGTCGGCCGCTGGGCAAAAGGCAAAGATCTAACATGGTACGCAAAGGCAGACCAACCATCATCATCCACAGCAGACGAGACATCAGAAGAAAAAGCAGCTCGGGAGCGCCGCGAAGAGATTCGCAGGATCAAAGAAGCAGAAGAGGACGCCATGGCGCGCGCTTTGGGGTTACCTCCTCCGGCGCGGAACGTCTCTGGTACCAATGCAGTTGCAGTAGATGGCTCCAAGGTGCCCAATCAACAACCTAGTGATAAGGATGTTTCAGCAGTTGATGATAGAAAAGCTCCTCCTCGTCGTGAGGGTGATTCTCGGAAGGATAGGGAGCGGCACAGGCACAGAGACAGAGACTCGGATCGGCGACATCATTCAAGAAGGCATAGAAGCAGGAGTAGGAGTAGGGAGAGGGAGAGGGAGAGAGACGGACATCGCAATCACGGACGTGATCGGGACCGGAGCAGGGACCGGAGAAGGGACGGCTCGGTGGATGCAAAGGCGTCGCGGGACCAACGGGATCACCGTCGGAGAAGTCGCAGTCCAGATTCTAGACCGCGTGTTCACCGGGAGCGTCGCGATGATGACCGTAGCCGTGGTCAAGATCGCTATAGACCACGAGAGAAAAACCGTAGCAGGAGTAAAGAAAGGCCGGAAAGGCAAAGGGACAGAGATAGCGGAAGACCTAGGCGAGACTAATATCGGGAGTGAGAGTTCTAGCTATACAGTCATCTGGTAATAAGAAGATCATTACCTTGAAAAGATCAACTTCCCCACTGAAGTCCGGAATGAGACCCATGTTGCTCTGATCATTTAAAGCAAGACATGACACGCAAGCCACTAGTCTTGCTCAACTCTTGATTGCTAGAGCGAAATCGCCCCTCTCTCTATTCTATCCCCAAACCACCAATTAAAACTTGATATTCTTCTAACCCCAATCTGAATCATGCTATTAAGAACTGCTTATGGTTTTCGTGCCCGTTCGCCATAGTTATATATCAACCCCTTTTGGCTCCGGAAAGACAACAATTGTAGTACAGGACAAGAATATACACATAATAAAAAAGAAGAATGAGAAATTCAAAAAAAAGGCAAGGGGTTGAAAGGTCGCAACTTGGACAAACTCCCCAGTCGAGCACAAAACAAAACCGAACCGGCCCTCAACCCGAAACAAACATCTCATGCCGACTCCATTTTATTTCTTGGACCCCCCCGCCGAGAATGCCAAACCCGAACCAAAAAAAAAACCCGTCATCATACAACACCTAATCATCCCCTTCGCCGTTTATCATGACAATCACACCCTGACATATTAATATTTTTGTTGGACCGATTAACCTTTTTACCCCCATCTTTCCGCATGACCCTATCCGATCCGTCTTCATTAGAAGTTTATAATCCCCCAGCCTAATGAGGCAATGATGTATAGTCTTTTCCACGCGTATAACTCCGTAGATGGATCCTGAGATGTCATTAATATAGTGTAGAGGGAAAAAATGCCCCGCAGTCCCGAATGAGAATAGTGCTCCTGCGACTCGTTGGAGTGCCGCCTCCCGCCCTGCCTATTTCTCACTTCAGCCGTATTAACTGAAATGGGTCTCCCATTGGCACACACTGGTAGTGGAAGCTCAAATCTCCAGTGGATAGCATCGTCTGAAGTGAGCCATTATTGGTTCTCCACGGCCCGTTTCATTGAGCTAGCTTAAGCTCTCCTTGAGCGAGTAGAGGTTCCGTTGGTCTTGAGGCCAGTGGACTTGGCGTCCCCGTTGGTAGCAGAGGTGCCGTGGAGGATGGTGCTCGCGTCTGGCAGGGGAGCCTGGCTCATCCTGCGGACGGCCTTGCGAGCAGCAGGACGCTTGCCATCCTTCTTGTAGGTGGCAAAGTAGAACGAAATGAATAGGAAGAGGTAAGAGCTGAGGATACCAATGCCGGAGAAGGCAGCGAACTCCTCACCCGCGCACTGGCCGGCATTGGGGAACCAAGGCCAGTAGGTCGAAACGAAGTAGGTGTAAGAAGCGAAGTAAACGAAGCCGAGATCGATGATGAACTGAATGATTTGGAGGCGGGTGATCCACTCCTTCCACCAGATGCGGATGCCACGTGCGCTCTGGAAGTAGTACCAGTACATGACAACGTGCACGGTCAAGTTGAGTGTAATGACAACCCATGAGACCGAGGTCGAGCCAATGAGCTGGGTGTAGCAAAGAAGAGCGGTGGCTCCATGGTGATAGCAGTGGAGGAAGGTAAGCGGTTTTTTCTTGAGGAACAGGAAGCAGGTATCCAACAATTCGAGGTACTTGGTGAGGTAGTTCAACTGCAGTTACCCGTTGTTAGACCAATGAAGCAAACCCAACTTTTGGGCGGTGTGTAACTCACGTAGTAGAGGACAACCATGGGCTGGGTCCAGCCACCCTCCTTGTCGCAGATGGCGAAGAAAATGCCACGGCGGACAACAGTGGGGAGAATTTGCTCAATGAAGAGGGCGAGAAGAATAGCGCTGATGGCGGTGAGGTAGAAGTTGTGAATCAAGAACAGCGTCTTGAGCTTGAAGGGCTCGCGGTTGCGCATGTATTCTCTTCCACCGAAAATTACGGCATAGTAAATTACGATGAAGACGCTCGTCTCCTTGAGCGTCGACATGGGAGTAACACCGGCCTCAAACCTAAAGTCCTCGGCAGGGTAGCCAACGACGGCCTCCCAAGCCTTGCTGAAGATTGGCCATAACTCGATGCCGAATGGCCGGTCCAGCGTGGGAACCGGCAAGTTGTCAAGAACTGACGCGCTCGCCATTGTGAATAACGCGGTTCGAATCTATCGCGGTGCAACAAACTCCTATCTTATCCGTCAGCACAACCTGAATCGTGCAAAAGAGGCGCGCGTTGACAGCAATTGTTGGGATTGTAGGTACGAACCAGTTGATAAATGCAAGAATGCTCTGGGGATCGGAAGAGCGGAAGAAGCGGATGCAGAAATTACGGAATGCCGATGTGGGAACACCGCCACCACAATGAAGTAGAAAACAATTAAAGTAGACAAAAGGAAGAAGAAAACAAAAGGCGACGCCCAAGCAGCTGGAAAGATTAAGCTGTCGACCTTGGGGAAGTGCCGTAGAAGGTTTGCAAGTTGGTGGATGAATGGGTGAAAGTTTTCCAAGCTTGGGGGCATGGGACCAAATATTTTGTGAAGGCCTTCTTGGTACGCCGTGCAGAAAGGGGAAGCCACGAACAGGCTAGCCTCAACACTCCTGGGTCCCCTTGGATCCTCATTTCCAGTTCCTGCATGTGAAGTCTGACAATTTTTTGGTCTACCAATCACGACGCGGCATTTGCATCTTGCCGTCCAAGCCATCGGTACCCACACACACACCCCGGGCCTCGGAATTCCAGAATCCCAGATGTGTGTTCTCGAAATGGCACTCCGCGGAACCCCGATCTTGATCAACCACCAACAATTGAACAAACAGCGAAGAGGCCTGTAGAATTCATCGCCAGCATTGTCGGCTTCATCGCCGCAGTATCGTGATGTTTTGTGTGTTCCATGTGTGTGGACAGGCAGGTGGGCTGTCACCGCTGTTTCAAAGCCAACATGACTGAGTCGTCGGTCTTGGTCTTGGTCTCGCGTGTCCTTTTTTCATTTTTTTCCTGCAGGTCGCCTCCAGAAATCCACATCTCTCGGTCCTATTCCCTTTATAAAATGGTGGAGTGGCTCCTTGAGAGCATTTGCTGTTCACATCTCGTCCAACCGTTGCGCCTCAATACGTCAGGACTCAAGACACCGATGGCAACCGGCGATTGGCCAATTCTCTTCCAGAGGAGCCCCGGCTCGGCAATGCCGGTTTTCGTGATGTTCGGAGCCGGGGATTAGATGGAGTCCTGACCGGAGGTTGCCGATGCCACCACGGCATCCCAACTTTGGCTCAACACCCCGCAACGGAAAACCGGACCTTTTTCCTCTCCAAATGACGTTGTCTGGTGTGGCCAATCCAAAAAGATGTGTTGTTGAGGAGGTTTGTTGGGATACCAGAGTCAATGTTTCTCCTACAAATTTGAAGGTTGAAAAACTGTCCTAATCTTTAGCTCCTAGATCAAAAGAAGTCAATAATGCAAGCCACAAAAAGCACACACCCCAGATTTTAAAACGCTGTCAGAAGCATGTCATCGCTGACGCCGAGGCGGGTTTCGGGAATGCATGTATGTAAAGGTTAAAATCCTTAAATCGGTGCCTTCTACAAGACTTTTCAGCCACGGCAATCAGGCGATCTAAAATGCAATGATTGGCAAAGCCACAGAATAAAACTGGAGATATCGCTCAATTGCGTGAAGTGCAATTGTCGGAGTTGCTTTGAGATGGAGCCATACGTGAGCTTTGGCCAATCAGAGCTTGTAGATAACCATAACCGAAGTCGTTCAATGCTAATATCCGAAAATTTCCCTGGATTAACTCACAAACGACTGTGATTCTCTGCCGTGACTGCATCAAATCGATCAAATCCAAGCTATCTTCCCTACCGGGCCAACCCATCGACGTCGAGCTTCCTCCCTCCGCACTCCGCCAGCCGCATACCCGCTTTGCGTCTCCTCCCGGTCTTGGATTTTCCCTTTTCTTTTTTTATTTAGATACCAAAATACAAAATACCGTCATAATGTCGGCCTCTCTCCTCCGCCTCGTTGCTCGCGCTCCCCTCCGCACCGTCGCTGCCCGGCCGCAGCCCATGGTTGCCCGCGCCCTCGTTGCCCCCAAGACCTTCAGCACCTCGATGCGTATGCGCTCCGAGCACCAGGAGGAGACCTTCGAGGAGTTTTCTGCCCGGTGAGTTGCTATCGAGCCGAGAACGAAGTCATCAAGATCAGAAGAATAAGAGGGAAAAACCCATGACGTGACCCTGCTTTTGGGTCCCGCTTCGTTCCGATGATACCTCTCTATGCACCAGCCACAATGGGCACCACTTGCACAACAAACTAATACGGAGCTTTGGGGTATAGCTACGAGAAGGAGTTCGACTCTGTCCAGGATGTCTTTGAGCTCCAGGTATGTTTCCCGACCTTCTTGTCCCTCTCAGAAACCAGCTCCGCTGACCCGAAGCTATTACAGCGCAACCTGAACAACGCCTTCGCCTACGATCTCGTTCCCTCCCCTGCCGTTCTCACTGCTGCCCTCAAGGCTGCCAGGAGAGTGAACGATTTCCCCACTGCCGTCCGTGTTTTCGAGGGTACGAAATACCACCACATAGAACCCCTCCCCCACACTCCTCATCAATGCGGGATATACACATGAATCAATAATGAGCAAACCGCTGATAACAAGATAACAGGTCTCAAGTCCAAGGTTGAGAACAAGGGCCAGTACGAGCAGTATCTCAATGAGCTCAAGCCCCTCCGCGAGGAGCTTGGCATCGTCCTTAAGGAGGATCTCTACCCCGAGGAGGCCTAGGTTTTTTGACTAGTTTTTTTATGAAGCAAAACTCTTATACAACCGACCACCACCCATTTTGCAACCGAAACTTCACCATCATCATCAACAGCCTGGTGGATTTCATGTCTTTTTTTTTTCTTTTTCTCTCACTCTTGTGGATACCAAATCCCCATGAACACCCGTTATTGTAGATATAATGGGGTTCACCAACAAATTCGAATCTGTACATTGTTCTCTTAGGCTTCATTCTGGTTTTTTTGTGCGGGTAAAAATGGGGTTTGAGCAAATGCAACTGACATGTGAAGATGATTGTGTTTTTGTCGGCTCTGGAGTGAAATGTGGTGTTGTATGCTGTTGATAAGGAGCCAACGCTCAACATCTTCGTTTCTGAATCAGAGCATTCTAATTATCTTCAGTATGTTGAACCTGAGAATCGACCCGAATGGATGATGGTCTCCCACATCTCATCTACAGGTCAAGCAAACCATACATCTCACGTTTGTTTTCATGTCGTCTTCCCAGCAATGAAATGAGAATCTAGAAGCACCAACTAAATTGCGAATCCCGTACTCTACGGAATGATAAGCAGTGCATTGATCAATAATCAATATTAGTGAGGCTCATTCACTCATGCAACTTCAAACTCAAAAGAAAATTATAATAATACTTGTTTTTTTTTGTGGTTTTTATATACTTTTCTGAAAACAAAAAAAAACAATTTATAATACCCGACACATGCTTGAATCTTGTCGTAAAAGACAGAAGTTCGGTTACAAATTGATTTATATACCATATACACTACTACTATTCCTCGCACTCACAGGCGCAGAACAGGTAAATAGTAGCTAATCCAGACAGACAAACACGGAAAAGTCCTCCCCCTTTCCATCCACAACCGACGTTTTCTTTCTTCCCCAAACAAATCAAACCAAACCGCAACTCCTGATTTTCTGAAAACCAACACACAAAAACAAACCCCCCAATTTTTGTCGTTCGTTTTTCCTCGTAACATCCCCGTCCTCGAAAATGATAAAAACAACAAAAGAAAAACCCCCAAGACCAACCCATCTCTTTTCTTTCTCTCGATATATGCATGTAATATGCAAGGGAGAGAGTTAAACACACCCATCCAACGTGGAGAGCCAGATGTGAAATAGAAACCGGTGAAAAATGGCGGACTATTTTCTCTGTCGGAAAATGGCGACGGGAAGAAAGACAATAACAGTTGGCTGAAATAAACTTCTCTTCGGAATCTCTGCTAGTTGACTTTGATAGAGAAAGAAGGGAAAAAAACCTCTGATCATCTCCAAGATATCCCGGTCAAACAAGACCAAGATCGAAACCCCAAAGAATACCACCATTTCGTTCCCATTGGCCCCTACCCCACCCCATCTTTTTCTCTTCAAAATGACACCAAGATCTCCCCGGATGGGAGAAAAAAAAAAGACAACGCTTGTGGAAGAGCCGAAATCTTCCGTAATGCTTTCAAAAACAAGACTCCAACAGAAATAACATCAGGAATTTTTTTTCCCTTGAACCTCCCGATGAAACCATGAAATTGTATATGATATCATGAAAAGCTTGAAAGGCCCAGAAACAAAATAGAAATATGAAAAAGAAAAAAAATAAATAACAACCGAAGAAACAATGATGGATGAACAAGAGAAGACATGCTTCAGTATTGGGGTTTCTTCCTGGGAACTTTCTTCACCTGAGCGATGCAGTTGATCTTGGGTGGCTGAGACGAAGTCGAGACAGGCTGCGGATCATCACTGTCTTCGGAATCAAGAGTTGTAAGTTCCTTCGAAGATTGGGTAGTAACCCACTCAGGCTCACTGCTGCTTTCCCCAGCTTTCTTAACAGGAATCCGGGGAGGCTTGTTGGCAGATCGAAGTGGGCCGCGGTTGGGTGCCGAGGCAGGCAAAGTTGAGTCGCCGCCATTGGCCATGTTCTCATTGTTTCTAGCCGCCTTTATTGCCCGCATCAGTTCTTTTCTCGCTCTCAGCTCGTCCCGATTCCTCAACGCAGCTCTCAGCTCTTCGTTGTTGCCTCCGGCGTCGTCAACAAAAGGCTTGACCTGTCGGCTGTTGGCAGCCAAAGTAGGCGCAGACGAACCAGCATCACTGGCTTTTCCCCCAACTTTTTTCTTGGGCCTAGGTTGGGTTGTCTTCTCAGTCGACGCCCGTTCAGATGCTCTACGGCTTTTGTCCTCGTCCGAGTCTTCCAAGTCCTTCTTGGTATCCTTCTTCACAGCCTTCTTGACAGCCTTCTTCTTACCCTTTAACCCAGGCCTGTTCTTATCTTCATCATTGTTGCCAACCTTTTTCTCATCCCCTTCCTTAAAATCAACGTTGGTCTTCTCCTGACTCTGCGGGACCCCCACAGACTCACTTCCGCTGCGGTCCACACTGACTGCCCGAACTTTCCGGGGTGGTTGCTTTTCATTGCCTGTTGAATTGTGCTCGTCAACCTTCCGCTTATTTGCCAACCTCTTCGACTTTCTCAGAGGTATCGATTGAAGCGTTTTGGATCCTGCGGTCTCTCTCTACTCAACGCGCAGATGTGACAATCGACTATTGTTACCGCCAATGTAATTCATACCACCGGGCGCCGCTGGATCTGAGTTTGTAGGCAGAGCAGGACTTGTGCCTCTGCTTCCCGCAGCAGTGGCGCCACGACTGGGTCTGGGACTCATGATCCGGGGACTCCGCGTCTCTCGGCGACTGCTTTTGTAGGCCTGAAGCTCCTGTCTCAGTCGGGATAGCTCCTGCTCTCGGTCATGAATAATGACTTTAAACTCTTCAAATTGCTTTGTGGTGAGCTCATGCTCTGATTGAACGTGCATACGGTTGATTTCGACAGCAGCGTCAATGTCCCGTCGATTGAGTCGAGCGATTTCAGCTTGAAGATTCTTAATCTCAACTTGCTGGCCGTGGAATTTATTGGTTGAGTCCACGTGGCGCTCACGGA
Source organism: Podospora fimiseda (assembly GCA_033297215.1). Classification (NCBI taxonomy): domain Eukaryota; kingdom Fungi; phylum Ascomycota; class Sordariomycetes; order Sordariales; family Podosporaceae; genus Podospora; species Podospora fimiseda. The sequence continues at coordinate 382,083 of MU865299.1, read as the reverse complement.
GGTAAGCTGCCTGTTCTTGCATCCCATCGGCACGATTCTTCATCGCTTGAACGCCATCTCGTTCCTGTCTGAGCTCACGCTCGAGTTGACCGATCCTTGCAGCATCCGGAATGGATGGGCCGTCTAAGGTGGCCTTGATACTGGCAAGCTCAGATTCGAGAGCTCTAACCTTCTCCTTGAGACTTTTCGTCTGTGCCTTGCTGGTTTCCAGCTGCTGAACTGCTGCGCTAGCTCGCTCCTGGGCAGCCTTGCAGTCCGTCTCAAACTGTTTCCGGTCCTTGAGCGCCTCATGGTATGCCGGCTGCAGCGAATTGAGACTTTTCTCCCAGGAAAGGCGCTGGAGCTCTTGATTCTTGGCGAGTTCGCGGTATTTATTGCAGGCAGAGGTCTGCGCTGCCAATTGCTCCTCGAGATTGTGCTCCTTTGCTGCGAGGCGTTCAAGCAGCGCCACGGAGACCTCGACGCGGTTTGACGAGCTCTCCTCTTCTACGTCGTGTTTTGCCAAAAAGTCTCTCAAGAGATCACTGATGGGACCCGTCACAGAGTTTATCATTGTCTTGGGCCGTTTGGCGATCACAAGGTTATCCTCCTCAATATGCCTCTTTCTGCTGTTCAAGGCATCCGAGGCTTCTACCTGCGAAGTCTGGATTTGCGAGCTGTTGAGCCACACATCAAATACATCCTCAGGTAGCTCATGGGTATCATAATCGATACCAGAGTCAGGATTTCTGATGTAGTTTGCAAACAACGGGGCAGCCAAATGTGGCTCGACGATCCCACGCTCGGGGCTCTCTAGGTATCGCCTCAATGCGGCAGTAATGAGGTTCAGGGCGTTTTGCTTTTCCAATCCCGCAATGTTTGGATGTTCGCGCTGTATCTGGAGTTCTATATGCTCCAGTGAGTACGCTGCGACGAGCGATAGCATCGTCGTTGGGACGTACCCCAAGCTTACTGGCAGGTTGGCTGATCTGGCTGCCTTGTCAAAAAGTATGACTACCTCAATGCCTCCACGAATGCTGGAGAGGTCTTGTGAAGAATCTGCCAAGATAAGGGAAGCATCTTCTGCAGACGCGTCCGGTTTACCCAGAACCTTGTACGAATGACTGGTTGTCTTTATGACCGCTTCAAGATAGTCAAAAACGCGGCCCGGTTGCGAGATGACAAGAATGCGAGGGCTGGTATCAGACAAGCACGTCAAGAACTCGTATAGAAACGAATACTTGCTATTCGAGTTCGTTGCGTGTTTCATCATCTCCTCCGATTCCAAGTCATGCATTTTTTCGTCATACGCAGGAAGATCGCAGACAGCTTGCAGACGTCCGAACAGAGTATCCATCTTTGCAACTAACTGAGCTTCGGGGATGGCGTACAGGGATTCGGAAAATGACTTTCCAAACTGCACCATAACGTCGTGATACTCCCGGATGGTTGCGAGATACACCGCTCGGGCACTGGAAGCCAAGGGGAGTGTGACGATAAACTCCGTGCGATCATGATCCGGCTGTTCATGATCATGTACATAACCTGAGCTGGTGTCGGGCCTTGCGTCCTCGCAAAACTCTGTGTTATCGGTAAGCATGTCAATGGGTTCATGGTCAACCACGTGTGGTAGTTCAACTGAGGTGGTTAGATCTGATGGAGCAACCGTTGTTGGTAGCTGAGCGAAGGTCTCGCTGTGGGTCCCAAGGACTGGAAGCTCTGCGGAGAGTTCGGAAATCGAATTGGAGTATTGGAAGGGTGATGGCGAAGGATCGACATCCATTGTCTGCCTCTGACGTGCCAATGTGATTCCCTCGTTCAACTCGTCAATTGCTGAGCGTTGTTTAGGGGCTTCGGGCCGTGATTGGAAAGCGCTCTCCGCGGCCGTCTGCGCAAACTCAAACCTTGGAATGGTGCTCTTGAGCTCTTCAACCGCATCCCGGAATACCGGGGTCTGCGATGGTACTGTTTCATTCGTTCCTTCCAAGAAGCCAGATGGTGTAGAAGTCCGCTGGGAAGACTTCAGAAGTGCATCCCTCAGCTCTTGGACCGCGTCCCGTGGAGGGTCCATCCTGAAATGGTGTGAAAAGCTATTCCGTCCTGGGAACAAATGACCTGAGCCAGTTTCCAAAGAATGAAAATTGGTTCGACCGGATACAGTCGCAAAAGCTGAAACAAAAGAGCCACTGCCTAATGAATTGGATTCTTGAACTGTAGCTTTGAACTCTTGAGCGCTCACAGCGTTGGAATCCAATATTGCCTGACTATGTGGCAAAGCTTCCTGACTCTCAGTTCGGAAATGCTCTAACCCGTGAGTGGATGCTATTTGAAAGGAATGAACTGGCTGAGCAGCTTGTTCTGAAAGTATGGGGGATGAGGAAGCCCTTTGAAAATTGAAACTGCTTGAAGCACTTGTGGGTGGTGAATTTCGAGTTGAGTTATCAACTTCTTGAGACGGAAGGGGGATATCGTAATCGGGCTGTGTTAAAAACCCGCTGAGACTGCTGTCCTTGTGTAGGTCGTCCTCGTCCACCAGCGCCTCTGTGGGTTCCAGGCTTGGATCAGGGCTGGGTGAGCCTGGGCTGGACTGATGCTCGAGGAGAAACGACGGGCTGTCGTGATGGTGCGTTGCACTATCTGGCTGGTCCGAAGGAATATCTGTGTGAGAAACCTCGAGTTCAAGCACTTGTCCTCCCTGAGAAGCTTCAAGTTCCAGGTCTTCAACAGCCTCTGCCTCTGCTGGGTCGGTTAGTTGCGAATGCGCAGGTTCTATAGTCGCAGCAGGGGTTGACTGAGTTCCACTGTCCTCCTGCGAGTCGGGGATGGTTCTCGGACTGTCGACGGCCTGTGGAACAGTGAACAACTGCGAAGGAATAACAAAGATGTATTCGTTGGGATCAACGTCTGGGACGACAGGGATATGGACTACAATGTCTTTGGTCCTTGCGCGCTTTGGAGGTCGAGCGACGTCGTCCTGTTTCGCACTCAATGAGCGACTGCGCTGGCGCTTGGGACCTGACTGCGCAGTCTGTGCAGGTTGAGAAAGTGGTGCTAATTGGGAGTCGCTCTCAAGCTCCGAAGGCGGGGACGAGCTGTCAACAACCTTTGCACCTTGACTGTGAAGTTTTTTAAGCTCCCAATCTTCGATAGCAGCTGCAGTGACGTTCTCGTGGGGTTCCTGAATATTCGAGATGAAGGGTTGTGATTAGTACATGGATGTCCTAAGCGGGATGCGGGAAGTGGGATGCCGAATGCGGGATGCAAGATGTGAAAGATGCGCGATCGCAAATTCCAAAAATAAAAAATAAGAAAGTTATGCTTACCCAAGTTGGTTTATACTTCTCACCAGTGGTTGGGTCGTCGTCCCAATCTACCAGGTACAATAGCTTGCCTGCTTCGTGCTTCTCAGAAATAATGTCACGGATTGTGAAGTACTGTTCGGCGGTTCCGGTTGAAGAAGGTGGCCGTCGTTTGGCAGGTTTGGAGCTTGTTAACTTTTTGCGGTGCCTTTTTGGCATTGACGCGACAACGGACTGGGTCGTGGGCAAGATTGCCAGTTGGCTCCGCGTCCCGCGTCTGATAGGTCTTTCTCGTCGACTGACTGCGAGATGATGTCGTCGGGGACACACTGGTGCTCGACGGCTGGCTCGGCGCCACGAACGGGTCCACGGTCCCGGTCAATGTCATGTCAGGTACCTTACAGAAGGCTGCCGCAGCAGGGGTACCACCTATAAACCCCCTCCGGCGTGCCGGGTCAGCCACTGTTGAGTACGGAGTAGTGTACTTACCCACCGCAACATCTCGGCAGTCTCCACTTGGGCCAGCCTTACTTTGTACCTCGTGGGTCACGTGTGGGTAACTCACGTGCGACGCGATAGGCTTGCGAGCGGGTCGGTCCCGTCAGTTGAGCGGGTCAGGGTCCGGAGCGGTCGAAATTCGAAAAGCTGTTGGTCTTGTAACAAATGCTTTCTAATTTTCTTGTAAGTGTTGAGAACCTCATTTCTGACAAATTTCGCTCCAACCTACCTACCTGCGCTGCGTCATAGTTGGTTTCTCTGGTTGCTCATAGAGTTGGTTGGAGAATGAAGGACACAATTTGAAAATTTATTTAGCGCATGGGCATATTTATCTCTCAGTCTCTTTTTCCAATCCATTCATCTGTTCCGGAACCTCGCGGAGCACTGGAAATGGATCCCTTGCCCTCCAGACCCGCGCGCGGGTGTAAAGACTTCTCACAGGCCGCGATGGATGGCAGGTGTTCTCGCCTGAACAAGCAAGGTAGATCATTCCAGACGAGAAGTCCAGATGAAACGGGACCGGTCCAAGCTTGTAGACCGTGAGAGGTAACGGCTGAAGGGTGTGACGGGTTGAACTTTAATGTCACACCTACTTGTATCCCCTATATCCGAGTCCTTTCAGTCTAAGCCCCTATTTATTTCTTGCTCAAAGGGCGTTGATCTTCACAATGAAATATTTCCAATATAAAACTCGGATACCTCCTCTGTTTCTTGAGACTTGGCCAATATCAACCATGGCTCTTCAACTGGTGACAGAGTTTACCGTACCGGCTACTTTTCCCACTTCAATCTTCTCTAGCTATTATGGTACGAGTCTGTGTTGTTTGTTGGGGCTACTCATCAGTAAAGTTCACGCTGACAGTGAGAAAACATTCCCCGGACACAGTTACCCCTGGGCCGACTAATCAGCCACAGCCGATGGTCTTCGATCCCATCTCCAATTTGACATTCCCGTTCAGCCTTACCGATCCCGATCATGTTCCAAGCCACGCTGGAGATCCGATCTTATTCCCGCCTGCCACGTCCAACCTCACAGAAGCAGCCGCCGAGGCCCTTGTGTCGAAAGCCGTTGCTGAGATAATGGGTATAATAGATGGCAACGATTCTGTAGCAACGGGCAACTGCTCCAAGTGTCTTTCATGTTTGTCAGTAGCCAAGATGGTGGCTAGGATGGCTCCAACATACTTGCCCGATGCCATGATACATGTTTGCCGTACAACAAATTACAAAAGCCACAAAGCATGTAGAGAAACATTCGAATCGTCTGCTTTCGGTGCTCCTTGGACCCAAGTCCTTGCAAATGCTGATGTTGATGGCTTGGATGGAAATTACATCTGCTCGTTTTTCAGTCCGGACTTCTGCCCTCGTCCGGAACTTGCGCCGTTCAGGGTCAAATTTCCAAAAGATAAGCCACTAATATCAAGCAAGCCACGTCCAAGCGGGAATAGAGTAAGGGTTCTTCACCTATCGGATCTTCACCTAGGTGAGAGTACCTCCCTGAAAATCTCTACAAAATTTTAATATGTATAGACACTCGATACAAGACCAGTTCCGAAGCCAACTGCACATCTGGCCTGTGCTGCAGATACTCGGCCGAGACGTTACCTATTCTCCAACCAGCACCTCTCTTTGGCTACTTCAAATGTGACTCTCCTTACTATCTAGCATTTGGTGCTCTTCAGTCGATCAAACCTTTGACAGGTATATCCATCTACAACCCCCCAGCCTTAACCCTTTATACCGGCGACTTGATCGCACATGATCCAGAGAGCCAAATGTCTAGAGAATATATAGCATCAACAGAAGATTCCATTTGGCAAATCTTCAAAGCATATATTGGTGGTGCTATATACACTGCTTTGGGTGTAAGTTACGGTTCTCTTGCTAGGTACATTCTCACTATTTTCTTGTCTAACTCCTTTCGAAAGAATCACGATACCTCCCCAAGCAATCTCGACTCTCCCCACGCACTGGATCAAAATGGACCCCTCGGTCAACAATTCTCCTGGAACTACGACCACGTCTCCAAGCTATGGAAACACTACGGATGGATCAACAAAACAACCCAAGCTCAAGCATCTCTCCACTATGGCGCCTACGCCGTAGTAAACCCCCACGGTCTCAAAATCGTCACCCTCAACACCGATTTCTACTACCGAAACAACATCTTTGCATTTATCAACTCCATAAACCCAGATTACTCCGGCATGTTCTCGTTCCTAATAGAAGAACTCCAAAAAGCCGAAGACCTAAACCAGCGGGTCTGGATAGTCGGTCACGTACCTAGCGGATGGGACGGCACCAACGCTCTGCCCGCTGGCTCAGAGATGCTTTACCAAATTATAGACAGATACTCTCCACATGTTATTGCGAATGTCTTTTTCGGTCATACCCACGAAGACCAAGTCTCAATTTACTACGATTCGACTTATGAGCCAATCACTACGGGCTGGATTGGGCCGTCATTGACTCCCCTGACGAATATGAACTCTGGATATCGAATGTACGAAGTTGACGATTTGACCTGGGAGATATATGATGCTTATACGTATTATTCCGACGTCAACACGTTCAGTTCGCTGAATGTCAGTAACGGTGATGGACCGGTGTTTAAGCTTGAGTATTCTACCAGAGACGCTTATGGTCCAGCAATTAATTGGCCTCAAGAAGCACCACTGAACGCTACATTTTGGCAACGTGTGACTGAGGCGATGGAGAAGGATAGGGCGTTGGTGGAAATGTTTAATACTTACCAGGGGAAAAGTAGCATAAGGAGTCCCAACTGTACCAGTGATGCTTGCGCAGCGGCCAAGATTTGCTATATTCGATCTGGTAGCGTGGAGAAGGGGAGAAGGTGCCCTCAGGGCTTTGGGAGTGTGCAGAGTCGGTATACTGGAGACAACTTCTAGAAGCACTTGTAGGGTAACGAGATAGTTAATCCATAATGGTAATACTTAATTGTTGTAGCGGTTTATGCCGACAAGAAGTTTATGACAGAAAAGCAAACACCAGTCCCAAATAATATACAGGAAAAAAAAATAAACAGTTACAACCCAAGCCAAACTCCAATATTAACCCAACGATCTCGTCCCAATTTCTCAAAGGAACGCAGCAAACGAGGACAATCCAAGTGCGAAGAGCAACCCCTTCTTGACCGTCAACAACCGCGGTGCCGCAGCAGTAGCAAACGGCTGCTGTGGACCAGTAGCCACCGGTCTGGCATCAACCTCACCAGCTCCAGCATCAGCAGCAACCGGCCTCACACGTCCGGGACCGAAAGGTCCCCCAGGAGGTCCTCCGCTAATTCCAACTCCATTGTTCGGGAATATCTGCTCCTTCTCTGCTCCCGCAAAGTTGGGAGGGACAGGACGGATTTCGGGTGTTTCATCGGCAGCGAAACCTGGTCCACTTCCCTGAGCTGGGCCCCGGGGCTCTGGTGTCTCGATGGGGAGGACTCCTTCCAGAAAGCTGGTCGTGACTTGGGAAGCGCGTAGCTGACCTCCGAGGACGTTCTGCGGTTGGACTGGGCTGCCGCATTGGAGGACGGCGACGGAGTAGAGTCCGTCAGCGCCGAGCCATTCACTGGAGGGTTGTTAGAGTTGGATACTCGAACGATTTGGGGAGAGCAGTGATGATTACTTACGACATTTTGAATATAATATGGGGAGAAGTACTAGAAGACGAAGAGTTCCAATTGAAGAGAGTGATATCTCGCGATAACAAACGAAAGATCGAAAAGACTGTCAAGTCCGGAGACAAAGTCAAAAGAGTGACAAAGGCGACTGCCAGCAAACGAATGGGCAAGAAACTGAAGACGGAACGAACCCCAAAGGTACCCGCATCGCGAGTTGCCCATCTGTCGTACTTTAATACCTACCTACACGAAATGGCATCACGTCGATCCGTCGACCCAAACAATCGCGAGTTATGTCTCGGTCCGAGATGGAGGGAGGAACGTCGCCGGGTCGACCATGCCTTCCACGAGGAGCTGTGGAATGGTTGGATATTCGACGGCATCCCAGACTTCACGCGCCGCATCGACATGGAGTTGACCTGTGGAGATGATGGAGGTGAATCAAAAAAGCATTGTAAATGGAACTCGTGGTTGATTGACGTGGAATGGATCAGTCAGCAAGACGATGACCTCTGGACTCTGGCAATCACGACCAAATGGAAGATATCAGGGATGGGCATCGATATCATCAACTTCGACACGACACTCTCACAGATCACACAAAATGCGAGAATGGACAAGCAATCACAGGCAATCAATCAATCAAATCGCACTGACAAACGCAAACCCCCATCCTCCAGAAAAATCAAGATTCTATGTAAAAGAAATGTCTCCAATCATTCAGCATTCCACGCCCAAAGTAGAAACAATGGCGAGAAACTTCCTAATCAAGGAATATTAATCTGCAAGGCATGACGCTCAAATGAGGTCAGGCAACCTGATACCGTGGGATATCTAGTACCGGTCGTGGCAGCCTTGGGTAACTTTTTGATCTAAGGAAAAAAAGAAGAAAAGGAAATCCCAAATCGAAAACCGCAAAACGAGAAGATATACCCCGAATTTTTGGAGGGTGGGGCCCCCGGCTGCAAACCCGGCCCGCAAAAGTTTTTAGTGGAACCCTGTTATCGATATCGATATCGCTGTAGCAGCCCAGAAGCTTATCTAATCACCTCCCCGTCATCCAGCCACACCACCATCAACACCATCACCTGTAACTATCCGCATCACATCATCATTGTCGAAACAAACCAAAAATGCCATCATCAGACTATACAACAGTAACGAAAGGAGCCCTCAAACTAAAAGGCACACCCGGCATAACAAAAAAGAAAAAGAAAAAGTCTTCCAAATCAACCACCACCAGTGATCTAGAAAAGAACCTCTCAACAACCGGCTCCGGTTCCGAATCCAAGTCCAAGTCTCCAGCACCACCTTCAACAACAGAAGAACCCACCATTGAACCAAATATTAAAGACGATGACAACGATGACAATCACAAAGAAAAAACAGAAGCAGAACGTAAATTCGCAGAAGTGAAGCGCAAAAGGGTATGCAAATAACAACAAACTCTCCCAACTCTTCTTTCCAAGTAATCATATATGCTGATATCCATTCCCCCTGAATAGTTAAAAGAACTCGCTTCATCCAACGATCCAGCAGCCGCCAGAGCCGGTGTTCGTCCAGAACTTCTCAAAACCCACAAACAGCGCGTCGAGGAACTAAACTCTCACCTGTCGCGACTCAGCGAACATCATGACATGCCCAAGATCGGCCCTGGTTAAAACACCGGAACAAAACATTTTGTTTCAGACATTGGAAAATATTGTCATTTATATTGTTGATGTAGCAGTACTGTTTCACTAGAGCGCGAATTCGATACCCAATTGATCATTTTCTCACATTTACCTCATCTATCGATCAAGTTCATGAATTGAGCACTGTTTCTTTTTCTTCGAGTAAATCTCTTGCTTTTATCCCATGGCTGGGTTGAGTGCTCGTAATAGCGTATCTAATACACCTTGCTATGTCTTCCAAATATATTTATATACACGTATACCCTTTCCCTTCCATCTATACCCATATTTGTGTACCATCCATGATCCTAAAAAGAATGTGCGTGTTCTATCACCCCCAAAAATTGAAAATTCCTTCCATATGTATATGAAACAACAATATTACCCCAGCCGCTCCGGATAAAAATCCATTTGGAATGAATGCCTGGCGCCCGACCCCAAATGAGATGCAAAAAGAATATAAAAACATATAAAAACATCCCGTCCGCCGCCTCATCTCCCCTGGTTTTCGGTCATACCATCATCACGCCCATAAGTGCAATGATGCCTGCCAGCACAGATCCCCGCTGTTGTTTAGGAGCAGAGTTTTGAAGACCAGGAGTTGGCCTGGTTTGTGTGTCTGCCGGTCCAGTGGGCTCCGGGTCCGCGTCAACGTAAGTGGTGGAAGTAATAGTCACCACGTTTCCGTTGGAAGTGCGAGTGAAGGTCGTCACTATCGACTTGGATGTACGGGTTGGCGCAGGAGTGGTGCTTGGTTGATCAGGGTCCGAGACAGTTGAGGTCGTAAGGGTGGTATCTAGTTACTTTGTTAGCCAGATGATTACCAGAGGAAGTGATGGACAGTGGAAAATCAAGGAAAAACAGGATGTGCTCGCGACAAAAAGGGGGCAATTGCCGACGTACCTCCGTCAACCACGGAGGACACCAACCGGGAGGGAGCGGAAAATGACGATACTCCAGAAGAAGAGGAACCAGGAGCAGAGGTACCAAAAGAAGAGGAACCAGTAGAAGAGGGGCTAGAAGAAGAGGAACCAGAAGACCCGGAGGACACAGAAGAAGATGGAGCCTCCGTCGTTTCTGACAACGTACCAGTAGGGGGTGCCGAAGTTTTAGATGTCGAAGTTTTAGATGTCGAGGTAGTAGATGTTGTGCTAATCACAGTAGCCGAGGGAGTGGTTGAGGTAGGGGTTGGCGACGGTGTACCGGTGGGAGTTGGGCGTGTGCTAGGCGTGGTATCGGACGGAGAGCTCGAACTTTCGGTAGTTGAAGCGGTTGTGGAGTTATTGTCTTGACGCTTCGCCATCTTCACAATATTTGATGCCAGAGCCGGATCAGCTTCATGGACCGCCCGAACGGCATGATGCTCAGATTCCCACACTCCATCCCGGAACTGATTAGGGAAATGTCTGTGGAGAAGATCATGAAGAGACTTTGGAGAGGCCCCGTTCAGCAAGGCGGCGAACGAGGATGGCTCAGACGAGGATTTGGTTCCAACTTCGGATTGCTGTTCCGGAACCTCTGCCTTGTGGCAGCCCTTTTGCCATCGGAGACGGTTCTCTCCAGCTAAGGCAGCACCATACAAGACTAACCAGGTGAAGCTAAGAAATAGTATTGTTCGTCGGTAGTAGGCCATCTTGTTAGCAGGAGCTGAAGCAGGTACAGAGAGCTGGCGACCTTCTTCGAGTGCTGCTGGTGTCTTGGAGTCGATTTTGTCCTTGGCGTCAGTGGGAATGTCTTGGTAGTAAGAGGGCAGTTGACCCTTTTCCAAGTTTTGGGAGGCCATGGTGGGTTTTTGTTGAAATGGGGCTGAAGAGAAGGCAAAAGACGAATGAGGTGTCGATCCCAAGTGGACACTTGGTCGGGTGGCCAAGAAACAAGATACTGCAAGCAAATGCAGAGCTAGTGATTCAGGATGCGCCGTCAAGAGCTGCGATGGTTCGGATGTTAGCTGCCGGAAGATGAGAGAACAATCAAGAGAGACAAGAAAAAAGATGGCGTCGGGAGACATCGGACTCTCTAGGCTGGTTGTGGGCTGCCCGGTTGAAACAAGCAGGCATACGCCAGCAACAAAACAGGGCAGGCAAGCACCATCCGAGTGTGACAATGCAGCCATGGGAAGTGGGAACTTCCTTACCTGACTTGGTCCGACTCAAAAAACCAAATAAACGTCGGCCGATGTGGCAGTTTCCAGCCTTTTTTGCTTTTCCGGATTCTGATAGCAATACGGGTAATATCCACACATCAACCCCTTCCGTTCTTACGAACAGCAGCTTCCAATTGCTTCGTATACACACAACAACTCCACTATAACAAAGACGAAATTCACACTTTCAACATTTCAGTTTTGTCAAAGTGGCGAGGATTGAACTGAGATATATAAAACTTCTTAAAATTCGCGAATTGGCTTTGCCGAGAAGAGATTGATGTGCTCGGAGGGCCTGTCAGCTGTGGGGAACCTCGCAGATGCCATCTCAGCTTTCCAAGGCTTATGACGCCGTATGAACAGGGATGCTTGCTCATGCCTCTCAGTGTCATTGACGCCAAGGAGCCAAACATGCTATAAGCCACACGCTACGATTGGAGAATCCACAGGGCGGGAAAGCTCAAGATTGGAAGATTGGAGGAATCGTTCCGAAAGAGAACTGCGAACCAAATTTGGTGGCATCTGTTAACTTCCGATCTTTCTCGTTTTTTCTTCTTCTATCAACACGAAGGATCTGCGCTTTTGCAAGTCGTAACAAAATTATGCTGTGTAACCCCGGATTGGGTCCTTCCAGCCTTCGGGGACCAGCGGGCTTACGCAGCGTGCGCAGCCTCCTCTCTTTTTTGCTTTTTTTCAGCCATCGGTTTTCATTGATTCGATCGCTAAATGTGGGGGTCAAAGGAACACAGCATGTCCCACCAAATCGATTTGCAGCTGCAAGTCGAGTGAGACGTGCCGCTCATGTCTTGGCAGCATCAAGCTAAACGCCACAGGGACCACAGCGTCTGGTAAAACCAGTTGCCATTGACGAATCTGTTTCACATGAATACGTTTTTCTTTATAATGGTTTTGTAACCGCCAAAGAGGAGGGACGTTGGTGTAGCGCGCCCGTCGGAAACTTTGCCAATATCAACCAATATTATAGCATTGACCCGACAAACTGGGCAGGTAAATATAGTATATTTCTTGTCCACACAAAGCGGGACAGCCAAGGCATGAGTTGCAACAAAGTTGGCTGATAATTTGGCTGCTATAGCCGCCTAATTGAGTGTAAACGTCATTGAAAGAACTGCTGTCGCATTGCACTTGGACTTGTGGACCTCTCCAATGGACACGAGATTTCATGAGGAGTTGGAGTTGTCTTTCTTTTGCCGAAGCTCCCGATCAAAGACAGGGTGAAACCAGGACAAGGTTTGTCGGCAGAAACACCACACTTGATGTGCAGACACGAGCTTACAGGGCACTCTTCGATGATATCCGCCTTTTAATATCATACGATTTGGTGATAAATATGAGGGAGCCCATGGGTCGAAACGGAGTGGAGTGTTATACGGATAGAGTCGTTGAGAGTCAATCGACAGCAGCAGATGGCAAACTTGAACTTTTTTTTTTGCGAAAAGAAAAAAAAGGGGAAGTGTCAAGAGCGGGAGTGGCTTGATCTTCACTGGCCTCATCAGCCACAGAAGCCGTGGCTGGAGCTAAAGACGGAGTGGACGGGAATCCCTTGGCGAAACGGGTCCTGGAACGTCAAGCTAAACCAAAAACTTGCCGTCTGCAACGACAAAAGCATGTGATGCAAAATAATGACAACGTACGGAATACTGCTTCGTGAATACCTCAATTTTCCTTAGAGACAATATGCCGCAACGCGTCGCGCTCATTAATTAAATTTGGTTCAACGCACCTCGAATCATCCCTTCGTTCCAAACTCGCCCATGCTGTTCCACATCGTCCAATGACCTACAAATTGCCCTCAAAGTGGCCATGCCTGAATACCTCGAGCAAGATCCAGCCGGCTTGAGAACTCTCTCGCGATCGCCGCATCCTTATCACCGTCAGAATTCAGAACTCCACGAGCCATCAGATCGCCTGATATATCGAACGAATCGGAGAATTGAGGCCAACGATAATGGTGACAGCGAACCATTTCCTTCCCTGATCAACTCGACTACCGCGAGCGATAGTGGGACTGAAGCCGACGATGAGCACTTTCTCAAAGGGCTGCCCGCTCCAAAGGCGAGGCTACACAAAGGGTTACGTGGAAAGGATGAACCCCTCTCTGGGTGTTCTACACCATTGCTTTCCCCTGCTGTTTTGGAGGAAGAAGGCCGAAAGAGGCCCCCACGCGTGAAAAACGGAGAGAAAAGGGCCATATCAGACAGGATACGCCGTCGGAAAGAACTCGTTCGAAGAGCAACTGAGATATTATTGCTTGGTTGTGAAGGCGTGTTGATTGCTACAAGCCACAATGTTCGGCCGACAGTCCGTATATATTATCAAGGTATGTAGGAACCTCACCTGCTACACATATTCCAATGGCCAATTATACTAATGATCGTCATCACAGAGTTCATCGTTGTGGGCGGATTGCTAGTCATATTGGCCTCAGCATATCCTCTAAGGGTTGTTCTCTGGGCTTATCGCCGTGGAAAACCTTCAGAATTAGTACCACTCCGAATACCACCAGCCTTCGACCCAGCGCCTCTTTTATACCCACTGCTCATCCCAGTCTTTGTATCATTGCTAGTTGCCGAGAATGTTGAGGCGGTGGTAATACCAAACTTGGTGCTCGGGATTGCTGCACTGCCAAGAGCCCTTTTCCCAGGCTCAAGATATTGGGAAGTTTTCAGCTTATCACACTGGTTTCTGTCATGTGTGCCATTTACCTTTGGCAGGTTTATTGCCCTAAGTCAGAAAGATTTGGGAGGTGGTGAAATTTCACCCGAAATTCTCGTACTTCTATATCCCCTACACCAAACACTCTGCCTCATCCTGCAATACCTCACAACCACAAGCCTTCTGGTTGCCGAGCTCCAGCTATTATCAGTAGCTCTCGTCAATCTTCTTTTATTGTCGACCTCGCCTCAAGCCATCATCTTACAAGCTGTTCTTTGGGGCGGTGGCCTAGGGTTGATAATCTTTTGCAGCCGAGTGATTAGATGGGGCATTTCTCTGGCTCGGGTACCAAAATGGCGCTTTCAAAGAAGTCAAGCGTCTACAAAGGGCGTCTCGTATTTTCGAATATTGAGACAATGCGTTTCGCTGGCGCTGGGCAAACCTCGACACGATTTGAGAGCTGACTTTGGTGGTGATGTACCTTCGGACTCAGGCCATTCCACCGATGGGTATCTTGACGTTATTCTAAAGAAAACAGTCAAGGCCGACACCATCATTACTGATGGTGAAATTTCTCCGGTTGCACTCGAAACCCCTCGTCCTCCTCGACTAAGCATTGAAGAACCAATATTTGAAACACCACCTAGAAGGCATACATTACCTTCTGTCGGGGGTCCTGTCTCGAGATCGAAAACAAACACCCCTTCCGGTCGTCGCAAGAGATCCGCCTCATCCAGTGTTAGGGCCTTCTTTTCACTTACCAAAAGCCAAGCTACTCAGAGGAAGTGGATCTACGCGGGATACGTTTATTTCTGCTCCGTTGCCGTCATATTTGCTGGGATCAGATCTTATGTCCAAAAATACGCCTTGTCAGGTGAAGAACCCATTGGTTGGTCGCTAGGCTATCTTTTCGGCGACCTTCCTCAATTTCGGTTCCAAGTTGTGAATGCGAATCTGGAAAGGTGGATCTGCCTTCCACTCCGCGGTGATGGAGGGTCCACGGTCCAGTCCTGCTCCTTTGGCTGGGTCGACCATGTTCGTCGATCGTTTTTCGGGGAGGCCAACAGCCGGCTTATTCTCAGCGCCTACTGGGTTGTCATCATTGTGTTTGGATTGGCCGTCGTTTTCCGGCTCTCGCCCATCTACGAGGTCGATACCCGGAGAAAGGTTTTTCATTTTATGATGGTTGCCATGTTTCTGCCTACAATATACGTGGACCCAACTTGGATTGCTTTGGCGCTCTCTATCATGTTGGCTGTCTTTTTGTTGCTAGACTTGCTGAGAGCAAGTCAGCTTCCACCGCTTTCCAAACCCATTGCG
This sequence comes from Podospora fimiseda, assembly GCA_033297215.1. Classification (NCBI taxonomy): domain Eukaryota; kingdom Fungi; phylum Ascomycota; class Sordariomycetes; order Sordariales; family Podosporaceae; genus Podospora; species Podospora fimiseda. Next base: position 366,861 of record MU865299.1, on the reverse strand, counting down.
GCATTCCTCACACCGTACGTTGACGGAAGGGATCTAAGGGGTCCCGTGGTCATCTCCCATATTTTCTTACTGATTGGGTGTGCCATACCACTGTGGTTAAGTTTGGCATCACTTGGCAGGACAGGGGAAGGGTATTTGCGTGGTTGGGAGGTGCCCGCAAGAGAAGTCAGCATGGTTTCGGGGGTGGTTTGTGTCGGACTCGGTGATGCTGCCGCTTCCTTGATAGGAAGACGCTTGGGGCATCGTAAGTGGTTGTGGGGAGGCGGGAAGAGCATTGAGGGTAGTGTGGCTTTTGCGGCGGCAGTTTTTGTCGGCCTTATGACGGCTTCTGCGTGGTTGAGGGTTGGCGGGTGGCTGACTCCAACATCTGGGCCCGGCGCCCAGAGCTCAGCATCGGGTTATCAGAGTTTATTGAGTGTCCTGGATCCTGTTAGAATTTGGGGATGGGCGTTCCCTGATAGTCGCAAGGCGTTACTGTGTGCGTCGGTGGCTTCGCTGACTGAAGCAGTGCTCACAGGCGGCAATGATAACGTTGTGGTGCCCGTAGTCCTTTGGACGTGCGTCAAGAGCATGGGAATGTAGTAAGATGGCATTTACTTGCTCAATAAATGCCAACATTATAGCTTTTCTCCCGTTTATGCCACCTTTTTTTTTTTTTTTTTTTGGTCGTCCAACAATGTTTTGGGTATCGTGACCTTTTTTTCACCTGTCAGGGCTGTTGAAAGGATCGGTTTACCTTGGTTCATGGCAGTCTGGTTTACGCCTCCAAATTCAAATCATGAACTCAAACTGCCCACGGTAAGTAATATCAAAGTACCTTGCTTCCACCCTCATCCTTCAGCGTAAACCTCTAGTCTGAAGTTATCTTTCCCACATACCTCAACCCATCCTCCTGTGAGTAATATCTACTTCTGTCCGTGTTCTCTTTTCTGTGTAGACGTCGCAAACTGACTCTGCAGTCTCGAGGGCGAAAAGCCCGAATACTGCCTCGTGGGCAGATACGACTGCGGGCCGCGCGCGGAAGTCTAACGTTGCGATTCGTGCCGCGACGGGAAGCGGCTGCCGTGCTACTGCATCATGGGCAGACCCGACTGCTCTAGCCGGCTGCCGTTGGAACCGGTGCCTGCCAAGGGCCCGGGTCGTTCTGAATTCATGTCTAAACTCTGATAACCTCTCTCTTTTTCGGTAAGTCACTCTCCTGTGTCTCTCGAAGGGTCCCTCGAACTTTTCTGGCTAACAAGGAATGGATGGCCCTCTCAGGTTAGATGACTGAAGACGAACCTCTCCGTTCGACCTTCTAGGGGCTTGGAAAGATCACAAAGGAAGACCATCATTGACTCGCTCATTGTTTTGTCGTCTGCCATAGCCAGAGAGAGAGAGGGGGGGATATATGTATATATATATGTATATATATATCAAAACCGCCCTTGGGTTTTGTATGTCGTTGGCATGGACACTGAGCTTTGATAGGTAGACAGAAATTTGACTCAATCTTTTGTAGTGAATTTTTATAATGTCCTTTTTTTTTGTCGTGAGGATGTCTTTTCGTCGACCACTCTTTTTAAAAAACGTATCTTTATTTTTCTGGAACCGGCACGGTCGCGCCAGACTCAACATGAACCATTGAAGATATGTGCGTCACGACCACGGTGGACATGTTGTATCACCTCTTATCACCTCCTATTAATGCAAGCCCGGTTTTTTTTCACACTCATAACCCCAAAACACGGTTAAAGTTGGGTTTTATTTGTAAAAAAAAAAAAAAAAAAAAAAAAAAAAAAAAGTAAAAGATGGCTTTTTCGAATATAAAGAGGTGTTATATAGGTAGTTATCATTTCTTTCAGGAGATTTTTTTTTAAAAAAAAATATACAACCAAACCAAAAAGGAGAAGAAGAAAACAGCATTTTAACGTATTTCTTAGTGTACCGAGTTTTTGTGGGAGGCGATTAATTGCCATAGTACGAAGAATATATCCTCTGTTTTACTCTAAACTGATAGTTGTGTTGGGTGAGTATGGTTGATGTTTGTGTGTGGCGAGTCGGCAGTTGTATCTTGTTGTCGATCGTACTACCTTTCGCATGTCCACATGATTGGATCTACATTGTCAGTTATGAAAATCTAATGGGGCCCCTCCCCTGCCAATCCCAACAGATTTCCATTACTTAATCCCTTTCCCTCTCTATTCCAACAACGACCGTCAAATCATTCCCTTAGACACCCGAGAAGACCCCCTCTCAGAACTCTTCGCCAACCTCCCCACCACCCCCACAACCCTCTTGAACCTCATATACATATACATAATCCTCTTATACCGCTTCTTCAAGGTATTCATTCTCAAACCAAACAAAATTTTTGCTCTAGACTTGATTCTCGACCGTACAATCCCACACCACAAAGTCTATTTAAACGACGAAAGAATTGTGTTTCATTGTTTAAAGAACGATACGTTTCGTATCAGAGTGACAAGACTGTACTTGGTTGTTTCTGAGACTGGATTGACCTATTGGTTGACACAAATTTTAGGATGTATGTTTTTGTTTTTTATGTTTAGAGTAATAAGCAAGTTTGTTGGGGACTGTTTGCCGGATGATTGGCGGCCTGAGATGCCTTTGACTGGGCGGAGGGATCTTGATGCGCTGTGGAGGCCTATTGCTAGGGTTTAGAGGGGGAAAGCAATACATGAGGTGGAAATTCATGCCTCTGATCGTTTCTTCTCCTTTTTTAGTTGTCTTTTTTTCTCTTCCTTTCTTTTTGTTGCTGGACATCAGAACTACTGAGAAAAGAATCAAGTGAAAACACAAAAAGTAGACAGAGAGATAAAAACATTTACAACGAGTTATGTATTTCTTTGTACAATATTTAGAAACCCTCACTCTCCCTCTCTCCCTGCTCCTCATAAATCCATTCGACTTTACCAGACCCAGAACGCCTCGTCTTGCGCCTCAAAATCTCTTCAACAACCTGCTTGACACCCTGCTTTTGATTCCTCGTGGACAAAAAGTAGTCTAAAATCTCAGATTGCGATTTGGTGCCCAAGCTAACCTGCTGCTCAACCTCGGCCTCGGTGGGCACAACAAACTTGAAAGCAAAATCGTTCGCGCCAAGAGGTTCATTTGCTTGTTCAGACTCAAACGGAAGAGAAAACCTGGAACGGAAATTGTCCTTCGTCTTCTTCTCAGTGGTCAACTGGAATTGTTTATCCGATTCGTCCAACAGGAAAAACTTCTCAGTCAACTCGTCACTTTCCTGAGCAGAGATCTTTTCCAACGATTCAGGCTGCCACTTGGGATCCCTCTTTTCAATAAGACGGGCAGTGACACCTTCGGTAAAGTCGTGGTGCTTCATAAACTTGGACGCGATGCCGTACTCGCGCTTAAAGGTATCCGCGATGCTCCATTTTTTGCCGATGCGCATTTGTCTAAGGGTAACGTGGACGGCAGTAGGGGAGCGCTTGTGCAACGTCTCGATGGTTTTCTTGGCCCAGACCTGATCCTTCTCCTTTTCAAGGGCCTGGAGAATCTCCTCGACGGAGTCGTGGCAGAAGCATCGGTCGATGGCCTTGCGTAGATTACCAGAGATGCCAATTTGTTTGTTGTGAGGAAGACCAGTGACATACTCCTCAATGGTGCTATTGATAACCTTTAGGCGCTGCTCCAAGTTGTCGGCATCCAAAAAGCGCAGCTCTGCCAAACGAGACTCGAGGGCTGGCAGGGAGGTCGAGTGAAGGTAGTGAGTTGCGATGCCACAGTAAAAGACATCGGCACCCAGAACGCGTTCGCTTGTAAGGGCGAGGTAGGTGCCGACGAAACCGGGCAATCTGGGGAGAAAGTAGGAAGCGCCGACGTCAGGGAAGAAGCCGATGGTGGTTTCCGGCATGGCGAATACGGTGCGTTCGGTAGCGATACGAAGAGGTGCGTGAATAGAGAGGCCGACACCTCCACCCATGGTGATGCCATCCATGAAGGCAATCATGGGCTTCCTGTAAGTCGCAATCATGTGGTCCAACATATATTCCTGGCCAAAGTAGTCCATGGATTTCTTTTGGCCCGCCTCGCCTGTCTTGTTCCATTGAGCCAGCTGGGCAACGTCGCCTCCAGCACAGAATGCCCTGTCACCAGCACCCTTCATGACGATGACGTTTGCCATGTCTGATTTGGACCACTCGACGAGACGAGGGACGATCTTGCGAACCATTGAGCCGTTGAGCGCATTGAGCTTCTTTGGGCGGTTGAGCTCGATAGATCGGAGGCCGTAAAGAGAATTGAAGACAACATCTTCGGGTTCGTCGTCGGAGCGCGGTCTGAATCTGTGGATGATCTCGGCTGAAGTCATTGATCGTTGTTGTTGCTGCTGCTGCTGCTGCTGGTGAGGCAGCACTGCTGGTAAGATCTTAGCTCTGAGAGGCATGGCGAACAAGTTGCGGGTGGTGCAGCAAGCCCGAGCCGGCGCCGCTCGGCTTGCAACAGCCCTGCAAAGCATCTGGTTTTATATATCTGTGACCACGAGCCGAGGATGCTCACCAATTCCCCAATTTCGATATTTAATAGAGGGGAGGGGGAGGGGCTGTAGCTTTTTAGTACCTAGCTTTTAATTCTTGTGATCCATGTCCCCATGGATGCAGCTTTTGCTGGGCCGAAGCAGACCGCACATACGACAGACAGGGGCTCCCCCGGTTCATTTCAGTGACGTCGGATTAATGGACCTCCCGCCAGCAACTGTGAGCAGCTGCTCGAATAACTCTTGGCAATTTTATACTTTTACATTCACATTTCGTCTTCTCTTCAAGACTTCAAGTTCAACAATTGAAAGATATGAAATAATTCGCGTCAATTTTTTCGCTCATAGAGGCATCCCAACTACAAAGAATGATTTCAGAAAATTTTAAAAAATACAGGAATCATCAATACCGGCAATCCTACCGTTTTACGGGAATCGTTTTCCCTCTTTCACCCTCTCGTCCGAACCCACCATAAAATGCACCTTACAGCTGTTCCCACTCCTCGTCTGACGGCTTATCATCTTTGGAGATCGGAGTGTCCTTGATCTTGAGCCCTGCTAATCCCATAAAGAAGCATGCCAACCCCCAAGCACCTGGATCTGGAACTTGCTCATACCCAGAACCCCCAATGTAGACAGTCCTGCCGAGACTTGCCTTCATCCCCTTGGTTCCTTCGGCGCCTTCAAACGCTGCCTTGGCCGCCTCATTCACCGATCCAGTCTCTCTAAGCGTAAAGATGAAAGGACAGAGTGCGTCCATCAAAGTCCGATCCCCTGGTCGCGCTGGAGTGTACCTGTTCAAAGACTCGCAGCTTGCCTCAAGCGCCGAAGCCCAAGCATAAGGGGAGGCATCCTTATGTTTCTGTGACACGTTCCGCAGCGCAGCAACCAGCGAGTTGAGGAAAATGGCGTACAAGGCACCAGAAGTACCATCCATCTCCATCTCAATCACCGGCACAATGTTGGCGACATCAACCACGACATCACCAGTCAATGGATTGGCCAAGATGTGGTTCAGGATGGCTTCAGCACCTCGTCTCAATCCAGTACCGCAGTCGCCGTCCCCGACGACTGTATCGAAACGCGTGACATCTGGCTCCGCAGAAATGACACCTTCGAGCCCGTGGATAAGCGCCTGCTGCGCGGCACTGCCATCCATCATCAGGCCGCTTGACTGGTTATCAGAACCGACGGATGCATCTTGCTCCCTGGTCGCCCTGTTACTTCTATTCTCCTCCCATGTCAATTTCGAAATCGGAGATGACCAGCCGACGGCCTCACACGGTGCGTCGAGCAGCTCAATCATGCTTGGGCCGCCAATATCGGTGTTCACCACGTTCAGCAGGGTGATGCTGAAGCCAAGACTGTTGAGGCTCGTCATATATGTCCCATTGAGGATTCTCACTGGTCGGATGTTGTAGTCGGCTTCGAGCTGTTTGACCACCTCGGTCAAAATTCCGCCCATCTCTAGGACACTGACTCCTCCAAGGTTGTTGAGCAAAAGAACCACTTCGTTCGAATTGACGTTGACAAAGGCCCTGTCGGCATCGTTTCTGTCCAGCATTTTCCTGAGCATCATGTGAACCAGGTCTGGCAATTCGATAATCTCTCGGCTTGAGCCCTGCTCGTTGTGGATTCCCATACCAATCTCGACCTCACCATTCTTCAGAGCTTCAGAGTCGACGACAGTTCGTCCTGGGACATGGACGTGTTCGAGAGAAGCTCCAATGCTCACCAAGTTGTCTGCCACCAGCTTGGCTACCTTTGCTACCTCCTTGAGTGACCGCCCCTGCATTGCCAGTGCACCACTGATCTTGTGGACCAACACAGTCCCAGCGATTCCTCTTCGTCCGACCTTCCCTCCCTTAGCCCGTCCTACACCAACATCATCGCCAACGACAACCATCTCGACATTGACACCAGCGGCTTTGGCCTTCTCCACGGCCATACCAAAGTTAAGAACGTCACCGGTATAGTTCATCACTGTCACCAAAACTCCACCATCAACATCTCCATGGTCAACTCTGGCCATGATGGCTGCCCTGATCTGCTCCGCGGAAGGACTTGCGAAGATAGTCCCTGCTACTGCTGCGTTCAAAAGGCCCTTGCCAACCATTCCCGCAAAGGAAGGTTCGTGGCCAGATCCTCCGCCAGAGATGATTGAAACACGTTGTCCGGGCGAGCCATATCCAGGGCGTCGGTAGATGATTTTGTTTGGTCGATCAAGAGTAAGGCCTGGGTTTGTATAAGTGAGAGACTCGAGGGCCGTTGTCACCAGACGTGATGCGTCATTGATGAAGTGTTTGGTTGACATTGTGAAGAATGGCGTAATTGTCGATTTCGATCGGATGACGGAGCGCGGTAAATTATTGAAACTCGTGCTAGTAATCGGATGGTGCGTAACCGTTAAATGCGAGCACCTTGGGATGAAGACAAAGATAAGATGCCTATCCGTAGTGGTCTCTGTATGAACTAATAAAGACCCAAGCTCTTGAGTCGAGACGGTTGATGGGTTGGTCGATGCAGTTGTTTATTTGTCTCACTTGGAAGGATGATTAACTAATGTTTTCCAAACAGCTGATCATTTCGGGATGAGCTTGCCCTCTCAGACAATAACTTCTACTAGATTTAATACAGACAAGTGCAGCCCAGTGTGTTAGGCAGTTATGTACACAGGTGGGGTGGGATGAGCTCCAATGAGCAAGTGCGGGGTGGTGGAGAGCTCTCGACTTCCAAGAAGGGGTTCTCACTCGCTCAAGAGGCCGGTGCAACTTTTAGTCGACGTCACCGAACGGGAGTTGAAACTGTGAAGCAACGGCTAATGGATTCCGTCTAGTTCCCAACTGCAGGCTGTAATATTTCTATATCCCGATAATAGGTGGTGATGAGTAGCCTCAAAGTTCATATCCCAACCTTATCGCATTCCTTGAAACTCCTAATGATGATAAAAACAATTCCCAAAACGCCTTTCCAAACTCCAAGCCTCCAAGGTAGCCCAGAAAAATGCAGAGCCGGTCATATAACCCATCCAGTGTGCTTATCCAATTCTCTCACAACATCACAAACGTCACTCCCCCAATAACGCCCAACAACATAACCCCCGTCAATATCCCAGCCGCAGCCTTTTCTCCCTGCGTTATCGGCTTCAATATCTTTGCTCCCCTATCTGACCTCGCCGGCCCATTTCCTCCTCCAGGATTTCCCTTTGATGTACCTCCAGTATCAGCAGTAACCGGCCCTTCCGTTCTATCAACCAACATGGATGCCACAGCCGACAAAGCGTTCATCTGCTCTCCCACCCCAACCATTCCGTCAAACCCCCCACTCGTCCATCTAAACCCACACGCCGTCCCAGGAATCCCTCTATACAAGGCCGCTGCTGGTGACCCAGAACACGCTTTAGCCGCCGCAGCAGCCGAAGTCTCCAGCAAAGGATGTATCCTCTCATAAGTATGCGAAGCCAACTGCGTCGCTCTGGCCATCCATCTCGTCAAATACCCCTTAAAACTCCTTTGATCAATATCGCAGAACCCTCTGTCCTCGCAAAACTGCTCCACCAAAACCCCAGGGGCAGTTTCGTTAATGTAAAACGTCTTGACTGTAGCTTCAATCACCCCATCCAACCTCTTCTTCCAGAGATCATCTTTGGTCATGTTATACATGACCGCCGAACCATGCAGATAAATCCCCGCATTATACGTCCACTGAATTTCGTCTCTTTTATGACACTCGTTCGTTTCAAGGTTGACATTAATACCATCGAGCACATCATAATCATCCGTAATCAACCCCATCTTCTCTTCCCAATCCCAAATCTTAGTCGCCCATTCCGCATAAGACTGATTCCCCGTGAACCTAGCCAACCTCGAAGCAATATTAAAAAAACACCCGTTCGAAATGGAGTTTTTATAATTAAACCCATTATTAAACCTGAAAATCTGCCAGCGTAATCCACCACCGCATGTGGTTTCATCCCATCTAGACGCCCACTGGTTGAATGCCGCTTGAGCCAAAGCCAACCACTGCGGTTTATCCTCTGGGGGGTCCGGGAATTTTAGTTCAGCGGCAGTCATTGCTGACATTGCCCAAAAGCCCTGATCGTCATTACCAAGGGTGCGAGTTTGATTAATTGGCATAAAATCCGCCGTGTCAGAGGCTTGATGCAGCATTGCTTGGGTCGTTATGGCGTTGTAGGTTTCGTCTCCTGTTAGGGACCAGTAATCTATTAAAGTGCCAAACATGGCGCCTGCTTCCCACCAAAAGTATGGGTCGGGGAGGTTTCCGGGTACGTCGCCTGTGTTGTTGCCTGTGTAGTATCTTACTAGACCGAAAGCTATTGTTGAGGCGGTGGACTTTATTGATGCTGTGCGGAGGGGGTTTATGTTAGTTGGAAAGAGGGAAGCAGGGGAGAGATGGGGGTTTTTCTGACCTTCATCATTGAGATTTAAGTTGAGGGCTGATGCTTTTTGGAAGAAGATACCGCCGATCAAGGCTTGAGAAAGTGAAGGTAGCCTCATTGTGAACGAGAGATAATATGTTCTTGGAAGAAAAACGAAAAGACAAGAAAGAGGCCCAGGCAAGAAATGATATATCAGAAACTCTTTGAAAGAAACAGAGAATAACCTAACATTTTTCTCTCTCGAAAAAAAAATAAGTAGAAAATACAAAATAGAAAATAGAAAATAGAAAAAAAGAATCAGAGAGACCAAAACCTGTTTAAACTGTCCAGCAGCCAAAAAAATCGTCTGATATGGTGAGAAAGAAAGGAAAGAAAGTAAGGAAGCCAAGAAGTTCAATGTAATGTCCGATCCCTCCGCAGTGTTACTTTTGTCTGTTGGTCATAAATGGTAGCCTGCTTGGGATGAGGGGAAGAAGATGGAGTCCGAATAATGTAAGAGAGAAATAAACGCGCGGCCATACGGAGACCGAACAGTCTGACGCCGAGAGGTTTTGGGGTTGTTCGTATTCCAACAAACGCTCGGAAAAAGAGGATTTAAGAAACGAGGCGCAGCCTTTCTTCGTTTTAAAACAGATATGTAACTAAATAGAAATTACCTCCGTCCGAAAATTCGGGGTTTGAAGAATAAGAATTGAATGTAAAAGGAAAGGAAAGAAAGAAAATTGGGAGTCTAGGTTAAAGACATTTTGAGGCCATCCAAAAATGGTGGGTTGGTGATGTTGTGAGAAAAAGGGGAAAGTTGAGACGAAGACTGTGCTCCTCTCTATCAACCAAAGATCCGTGCATGTCAAGAATATCCATCCGTGATTCAGCCAAAATACAACAGCAACTGCAATCTCTTTTTCTTTTCATGTTAGAACCATTCCGCGGAACTGAGGGATGCTGAAACAATTCAGGTGTCGAGATGTCATCTGCGGATCACCCCTGTACCACTGTGGCACTTCAAGTCATCATGCAGGAAGAAGGATGGGATGAACGTTGACTTTGACGTTAAAAATGGGTCTTGGGAGGCGGGCGTTTTGGGTCACATTCAAGAGGTATCGGAAAAAGGTATACTTAAAAACCAAGATCCGTGGTGATATTTGTTTTTGGTATTATCCCATTGTTTGTTTATCCCGTACCAACCTAGAAAACTCCCAAGCGTCATGAAATCATCGATAGGTATCATCAGCCGCTACCTCCCATGGGTATATAGCTCGTTGAAGAAATGAACATCAAAAAGAAAAGAGAACAAGCTTAGTGCTCGCAGCCGTGGGCACAAGCCTTCTTATGCTTCTTCTGCTTGGGCTTGGCGGCAGCGCCCTCACCATCCTCTTCCTCCTCCTCATCGCCAGACTCGTACTCGACATCACTAAGGCCCTCCTCCTCCTGGGCATGGGCTGTATTCGTTGTTAGCATTGTGACCAAACCAGCTTTGATGCAGATGTTGGATCAAACTTACTGAAGTACTTGAGGGCATTGGGCCAGAGGTCATCGGCAAGAGCCATGGCAACATCGTCACCAACGGGGAAGATCTCGAGATCCTCCTCGTCCTCCCAGTCCTCATCATCCTCATCATCGCCACCATCGGCCATCTCGGCATCCTCAAGAGGGAACTCAACGCCGGTCTTCTTCTTGGCGACAACCTCAGCGTTCTCCTCGGCGGTGACATAGTCACCGACGAAGCCGAACCAGGCAAAGAAGCTGACCTCACCCTCGTGATCTTCCATCTTCTTCTTGAGAGCAGCGGCGGCCTTGCCGAGCTCCTTCTTCTCCTTGCCCTCCTTCTTGGGGGCAGCCTTCTGCTCATCGAAGGCGGCCTTGGCAAGAGAGAGGAGACCGTTGGTCAAATCCTTGCCCTCCTTCCACTTGATCTCGACCGGCTCACTGCAGTAGCCGATGGAGCCATCCTTGCCGTGGCGCCACCAGAACTTCTTCTCGAGAACCTTGTCCTCAAAGTGATCATTCTCGTTGAACTCGAAGCGGAAAGAGACGCTGCGAGGGTCGCCGCCCTCAACGGGGTTGTCAATCTCGAAGCGCTCGACTTTGAAGTCCTTGATGGCGCCGAGAAGGACGGCGCTGTCAGCGGGCTGGATGTGCTCATCAATGTCCATAGGGGCCTGCTCAAAGACGAGGGGCCAAAAGTCGTTGATCTTGGCGATCACCTCGGCGCGCTTGACATAGAGGTCCTTGGAAATCTTGTATTGGTAGCGGACTGAGGCAAGGAATCACCGGTTAGCTTCATAACTTTGCCGCCGCCCACAATTGGCGCCAATTGACTCACTGGTCTCGGTCTCGACGTTGTCGAACTCGGCCTCGAGCTTTGCGAGGTCCTCGTAGGTGGCCATGATCTCCTCGGCGGTAACAGACATTTTTTCTGATTTGGAGAGAAAGCTTGGAAGGGTATTGATGTTGAGAAGGAAAAGTTCAGAATGAAGAGAGAAGAACGGTCAGGACCAGCGGGAAAAAAGCAGGAAAAAGGTTTGGATTTTATAAGCTACCACTGACTGTATCTACCCGTCCACGCGAAAAAAAATTGAAAAAAATTGCCCCTCCTTCGACTTACACGGGCGTACCACAATGCGCCGCGGGGTCCTGCCCTGTCTACCAGTGAAATTATGAAAACGGTCTTGGCATCCACACAAAATTATTCAAAGTGGGGTAAAACGAACGGCGGGCCTGCCAAGATATATGGGGCCGTTATGCACCGACGGCAGATTGTGACCTCGATACCAAGGGGCATCCTGGTGATTTTTGCACCAAAGCTACACCAAGAAATAAACAATATGAGCTGTCGCCGTGGTGATGGTGGACCGATGAGACTCGAGGTTGGAAATTTTCATGTTTACTTGTGCCAAAATTCAGAATGTTGCACCGAAAGTTTGCCCATGGTGGGGTTATCGAGAAAGTTGAGGGGCAACTGAATTTTATGCATAAGGTAAGAACATGGAAAGATATCAAAAGTCAAATGCACCTGAGTGGTGTCTTTTTCCTATCATTTTCTTGAATGGAAATTTCAGGGTTTCAAATTTGTGTTCTGGAAGTTCTTCTCCTCCTTCCTGGCACCGTTTATGGCGGAGCTTTTAGGTGCCCCCCACATTTTCACAGTTGTTAATTACGTGTAACGGCTAGGTCACAAACCGCGGACGTGTAATTGAAGCTCAAAAATACGTGGAGAGTAAACTGTTGACCCCCGTGCTCCTCTTAAAACGTGAGTACCAATCAAATTGTTACAATTCATTTGAGGCTCTTCGGTTGCTTGAACTCCAACATTTTCATCTCATTTTGATATCTCGAAAATCCAATTTTCAGGTTCGCATATCAATGCCAACAAACACACAGCCCGTAACGCCTTTACCGCCATTACTTGGGTTCCGTTATCGGGCTTCGGAATCACTGAAATATTGCAACTATGCATCAAATCCTGCTTCCTAAATTTGCCGACTACCTCGTATCACTGGATAACCACGGCTTATCTTCCCTTGAGAGAAATGATGGATTGTGTCATTCCCAATGCAGTTTCCCCAGGGGGAAAAGACGCCCGAAGTCGGGAGTGGAATCTTATTATTCAACTGCCGTGACTAGCGGTCTCCCCGTCGTCTCTTTGTCCAGTCGGACGCTCCGCCGTGACTTTCTGTTAGCCAACACAGAACCGTGATCCGCTGTCTCGTGACGCCCATCTTGCACTTTTAGTCCACCGGGATTCACACAGCTCACCGGGAAGGAGTGCAAGGGGTTTTGATTTTTCGGATCCGGGGTAGGTTCGAGAAAAAGCTGTTGCGACGGAAGCCGCCCCGAAGTAACCTCTTGCTGGCCCGGTGGTTCTGCTTGCTGGACAGCCGCGAGGGGGAAATAAAAACCATAAAGAAAGTCTAAACTCTACTTTACCTACTTACAACTCATCGATTGAATTTAGGGATCGCTCGTGCAACCAAAACGGCAGTTATATATATACATACACTCTTTACACACTACCTCACTGGAAAAAGCTTCCTCACCAACTTCGCTCATCTACCTTCAAGATGGGGGGCGTAACATTCATGGAAGGCAAAAACCGTCAACTCCTGCCCGAGTCGCGGGTCCTCATCATCATGACGGGCGGCACAATTTGCATGCAGGACTCTCCCGATGGACTTGTTCCCATGACGGGATTTCTGGAGAATGCCATGGCACCGAGACCATCATTCAACGATAGCTCAGCCCGCAGAGGTATGGACCGCCTCTCCAATATATCAAGAAAGAACCTACACTGACACTTTTTCAACAGTCAAAATTCCCGCCTACAGAAACAAAGTCAAGATTGAGCTCGATTCCCTTCGGACACCCCCAAGTGCCTACTCCCGGCACATCCGCTATGGTATCCTGGAATTCTCACCACTGCTCGATTCTTCCTCCATCTCCTCCATCGGCTGGACAGAAATCGCCATGACCATCAAGGAAAATTATCACCTCTTCGACGGTTTCGTCGTCCTTCACGGTACAGATTCACTAGCTTACACTGCCTCGGCCCTGTCCTTTATGATGTCTGACCTCGGCAAGCCCGTCATTCTCACCGGATCCCAAGCGTCCATCTTTGCTCTGCAATCTGATGCAGTCGACAACCTCCTGGGCAGTCTCATTATAGCCGGCACGTTTGTCATCCCCGAAGTTTGTCTCTTCTTCAGCCACACCCTCTTCAGAGGCAACCGAACCACCAAAGTCTCTGCCTCCTCCTTCGAGGCGTTTGACTCCCCGAACTGCGACCCACTCGCCAAAGTCACTTCGTTGGGTGTGGAAGTCAACTGGGGTCTCGTACAACGTCCTACCAAAATAGCAGAGTTCAACATTACCAAATACCTTGACACTGCTCACGTGGCAAGTTTACGCATATTTCCTGGAATCAAGCCCGAGATGGTGGATTCAGTGCTTAAGGTACCTGACCTTAGGGGGTTGATCCTTGAGACGTTTGGCATGGGTAATGCGCCTGGGGGAGTGGATGGCAGTTTGACGAGGGTGATCAAAAATGCCGTGGATAGGGGCATCATAATCGTCAATGTCAGCCAGTGCACCAACGGCTTTGTGAGTCCGTTGTATGCGCCTGGAACGGCGTTGGGCCGGGCAGGTGTGGTGTTTGGACATGACTTGACAACGGAGGGCGCCCTGACTAAGCTCAGCTACCTACTCGCGCTGGATAATCCGCGGTTGAGCAACGCTCAAATTTCGGCACAGATGGCGCATAGTTTGCGCGGTGAGATGACGGAGATGACAGTGCCTAGCTTCAGTCACCCAGCGGGGAGCATTGATGCGGCTGTGGCAAGACTGACTTCTGCTGGTATGTTATGTTCTACTACTACTGTTCCGGCTTCTATCTACTAGCCACATGTCTAATGACTCGTGGGATATTTTTCTTTCATCTAATTTTTCACACTATTGGAACACATGCTTATTTATTTTCATTTTTGCGTTACAATAGAATCTGCATTTACAGCACTTGGTTACGCGATTCGCAAAGGCGAGCTTCGGACAGTGCAGGAAATTCTCGAGGGCGACGAGTTCAACCACCAGCTGCTTAAGAAGGCTGACTACGCCGGCAACACGGCGGTTCATCTCGCCGCCATTGGGCCAAACCATGAAATTATGGAATATATTCTCCAAAAAGGCGCCAGCGTTCACGCCAGAAACATGGCTAACAACACACCACTATACCTGGCCGAGAAGACGGGCAACGTTAAATGTATCCAGTTGCTAAAGAAGGCTGGGGCGCACCTGTGGCTCAACAACGAGAGTAGTGTCCTCGCCCCCAGTGGGACTGCGAGCAGGAGAGTGTCGACTGGGGGCCCTAACAACGCGTATGGTGATTCAAGGCCAGCATCGAGCCCAAGTTCAAGACCGGGATCAAGCTCAGGTTCAAGACCAGGATCGAGCTCAGGACCAACCCCAGGCTCACGTCCAGGATCAAACTCAGGCTCAAGACCTGGCTCAAGAGGCAGCGAGTCCGTCAACGCGGACTCGGGGCATGCTCCGAGTGTTGCGAATGGGAATGTGAATGGTAATGGGGCCAAGAAAGGGTCGACGTCAGGACGGCCGCCCTTGACTGGTGAAACAGGCAAGATTGTTGGTTAATTTTCTCTGGACATGTGGTTGAAGCTCATTGGCAAAGGTGATTTTTTTGGGAACGGTTTGTGGATTTTGGGGGTGGTACTTTTGGGCTCAAGGGCGATGACATGACCTTGTTTATTTCATTTGCAAGCTAGAAAAAAAAGCTACAAGGGATTTTTTGGACGGTAATGATGGTAGCGATGATAGTCTTGACTTGGCTTGGGTGTTGTTGGCTGCAGGTTGATATCAATTGGGCCCAATGTTGGGCCCAAGTTTTTGGCCTCAAATGGTTGAAATCAAGAATGATGAACGTACCTAGGTATAAGAGTTTTCTTTTTTGGAAAATTGTTTGGTGAGACAAGAGACGAATGTTGAGAGTGACCGAGTCGGGGGCTATCCTGTGATATACGATTTGTTTTTATATCTGTAAAGTTGGGAGCAGTTAGTTGTTCTACAAAGCGGCCGCCCCGTGTTTTGGAGATCCCGTAGAGTTCTCCCAAGATTGGCGAAGGGGGGGTTGTTTTTCCTCTTGCGTGTTCTCTCGTGACATTCATTGGTGAAAGGGGGGACTACCCGTGGGGTGTGGTGCTTGGTTGATGTTACCTGGGGTCCAAAAAGGCATCTAGCCGTTCCCGTCCGTTTGGGACCGATCATGATTCGGTGTTTATATCGCATTCTTGCTTGGCAAGTCCGGTTTATTGGGTCCCCCGCCCCCTTCGAGGAAGGGAAAGGTAACTATGTATGTATTTAAAAGTAGTTTTCTTTTCAGATAAAAGATAAGAAGCGGGGTGTCCACGGGTGTGTGTGTGTGTGTGTGAAGGCGGCCGCCATACATACACAGTTACGGAGTATTTGATGCTCCTTTCTCAGGCTTTGTTTTGATAATCAGTCAGCCTGAGGGGCAATAATCCTCTTTCCATGCTTGAAGAAGGAAGGGGAAATCGAGAAAAAGAGCCTCATTTTATGGAACCATGGGATTCATGATCGACGGGCTGAGGTGGAAAGTTGGTGATCCATCCATAAAAAATCTTTTTTTTTGCCTTGCCCCTGATTTCCTCCCGTTGGAAACCGAAGATCAGATCAGGCTCGGCAAAAGATGATCATAATGTGATAGAAAAAAAAAAGAGACAAAAAAGAAATCCGGTGAAAGAGTTGGATAAAGTTTGGGTGATACTCATCGGCCCGCTCTCGTATAATAGCGGATACCCCACTCACACGCTTCAGTGGATGTCTTGCATGTGTCCCTGCCATTCTTACAGTGCTGACAGCTGGGCGGTGGCTTGCGGCACAGGCAGCAGCAAAATGTCAATTGCGGTCTTCTTTTGGTATCTTCACCAGTTCCCCAGACGCCCTCAGGAATGAGGCTCAACAAACCTTGAACATATCCAAAGTCACCAGGCTGGGTTTCATTTGGACTGATTGGTCTGTGAGGGTCTTGAGTTGCCTGAGCACTCGTTTTTTTTTTCTCAGAATACCTCCCATGACATGAAGTCGTTTTTTCTCGAGGTTGGACAGCCCGGTGGACAATCCAGTTGGGACACCGAACACGACGTCGTGTGTGTATGGCTACTACCGGCTTGCCGTATGTGTCTATGTATGTACTTGTACATCTACATACATGTACTCCGTGCTGGGCATCAGTTTTTGGGCAGCATTTTGTATCATCCACGCACTAGGGCCAATTTTCGGTGAGCGTTGCACGGCGCAACGGGAAGAAAAGTCACGGCTGTTGTCGGTGTCGCGGTTCCCAATGTCCGCAGAGTTGTGACGGGGGAATCGTGCCCAACTTCATTGGGCCAGCAGAGGGGGTTGGTGTTATTGTTGAGGGGACTGTTGGCCGTATTTGGACACCTACTGCTTTCACGCTATCTACACACCAAATGTAGGCATCTGCACAGCAATAGTCGGCCCCTTGCAGCGCGGCCTGCGAGAGAGACCATGTCTGGAGATCCTCTTGGTCAAGTATCTCTTCAGAATACTGGTATTCGGAGACACTCTGGTCGGTAGTTGTTTTTGTTTTCAGTATCTCGACAAGTCCCAATCTGCGGCCCGCGTCAACCGCGATCAAATGGGTTTGTTTGCTGTTGGTTGATGCGTATTGGATGACAAAAGTCCATGCACAGAACGGAGGGCGGAAAAGGGGGATACAACCTGGGTTGTATCCCCACGCTTGTAGAGAAATAACGCTACTTAGTGTTATGTTGAGGTAGTATGTATGCACTGCTGTTGGTTTCCATGTTGCTGTTAGTACCCGTATTGTGTGATCTGGAAGATTCAGACCCAGCACAACGGTTTCCCCTTGTCATCGCCCTGTATTTGCCACAGAATATGGCTGGTTGAGTAAACATTCACAAAAATAATGCTAGTAACATGCAAGAACAAGGCTGACTTGGGAGAGTAATCAAGACCCGCGAGCCTCCTCTTGAGGTGTGGGTGAGCCCTTCAGCTGGTATATAATAAAACCCTTTCCCCTTCCCCTCTCCCATCAAGGATCATATGCTCTTTTTCCCCTGCATTGCCCGACAGTCATCGTGTTGCCAACAGTACTCCCCTTCACACACATCAATCCTTCGGTTGACAGTTGGCTTGTGCCCTTGCAACAACACAGACAACAACGGCAGTAACCAACATGGACTTTACCAGCCTTATCCGGGATGCCCTTCCTACGTTTGCTTCTAATATCACCCAAGATCGGAGCAACAGTTCGACGCACCGGATTGTTGAAACGCTTTCGCCGCTCTTTGGCACTCAGTTCAACCCGCTGTTCAAGCTGTTTATGATCTTTTACGACCTGGCTGGAAGTCGCCTGTCTCGCTTCGGTCTTGACCCGGCCTTCATTTTGACCATCTTTGGCTTTGCATGGGCCCTCAACCGAATATGGGCGCAGATCTACGTCGCCGTCTGCGGTGCCATCCGCTCCTATTTTACCTCCAACATCCAAATCAGCAGCAACGACGAGATATTTAATCACATGATGAAATATCTCTCCTCGCAGCCTTCCATGGTCAACTCGAGGTTTCTCACAGCGGAAACCTGGACCAGATCAGCCTGGGAAGACGTCGACGAGTCTGACCTCCTGACCACAAAGATATCAGCTGACGGCTCTGGTATCTTTCTAAACTTTTCCAATCAAGAAGCAAAGGCACCTCCCCGTTTCACGCCGGCGCTCGGGTCACACAGCTTTTATTTCGAGGGTAGATGGTTCAAGCTCCATCGGAAGCAGGAAACGCTGTACGACGAGGCCAGCGCCAATAGGGGAGGTGCCCAGTACAAGGACAAGGAGACGCTCGTCCTATCATGCTACGGCCGATCCCCAAAGCCAATCAAGGCGCTGCTCCAGCACGCAAAGGAACAGTATTACGCTGATCACAACGCCAAAACTATTGTCAAGCGGCCGGGAACCCATAACATGCGTCGCTTTGGTGGTAGGCACAGCTGGCAGACCGTAGCTAACCGCCCAGTGAGACCAATGAAGACCGTCGTTCTCGACGCGAAGCAAAAGATTCAGGTTTTATCCGACATGAACGAGTATCTCCATCCCGCAACGCCGAAATGGTATGCAAACCGTGGAATCCCCCTTCGAAGAGGGTTTCTCTTTCATGGTCCTCCAGGAACGGGCAAAACATCACTTTCTTTCGCGCTCGCAGGAGTATTTGGTCTCGATATTTACGTTATTTCCCTGTTGGATCCTTCCCTGACAGAAGAAGATCTTTCCTCGTTATTCAACGGCCTTCCTCGACGTTGCGTTGTCCTACTGGAAGATATCGACACGGCCGGTCTCGCTCGTCCGCCTGATGATCTCTCTCCCCTGGCAGAAACTGACCTCCTACTTGCTTCTTCTTCTGCTTCCACCAACGCTACTACTACCCCCACCACCAAAGAAGATCGAACAGCCTCGGAGAAAGACAAATCTTGTTCTTCAGAAGTAAACGTTGAAGTTACAAAACAAATTGCTGAGATAGCACGCGGGTTAAGACGTCTGATGGGTGTTAGCCATCATCGACATCATAATAATGGGTACTCACATCATCAACACGGCGGAGGGGGTGATCCCGGGGCAGAAAAGAAAGGAATCTCACTTTCGGGTTTGCTGAATGCAATCGACGGCGTAGCTTCCCACGAAGGCCGAGTCTTAATCATGACAACCAACAAGCCCGAGAACCTCGATACAGCGCTCATTCGTCCAGGCCGCGTTGATTTACAAGTTGCCTTTACGAATGCGACGCAGGAACAGGCCAAAGAGTTGTTTGAGAGGATGTATGAGTATGATTTCCATCCGGGGTCTACCCCTAAAACAACTTTTGCGTCTATTCAAGAAGAAGGTATCTCGACTGTTGATCCGAGCGAGTTGACCACACCTACGATACCCGCAGGAGGCTATGGACAAGAAGAAAAAACAGAGGAAAAAAGAACTTCAACAAAGGAAATATCGGATATTGCAGCTCAGTTTGCTTCCAAGATCCCCCCCGGGGTGTTTAGTCCTGCCGAGCTTCAAGGGTTTCTGCTAAAAAGGAAGAAGACGCCTAGGAAGGCTCTTCAGGAAGTTGGGGCATGGGTTGAGGCTATGGTTGAGCAAAAACGAAGTGGTGGGAGGGTGATTACTGTTCAGTAGTTTTTTTTTTTCCTTTTTTCCTTTTTTCCTTTTTTTGTTTTTTTTACCCGCACATCATCTCTTTGGAATTGAAACTTGGATATAGGATTTGGATAGGTATCGGTAGGGAAATTGGAAGGGGGTTGAGGTGTTTAGGTTGATTGGACAGGCAACATAATGGATGGGGGTCAAGAGGATGAGTATCAAAACGTTCATTTTTGTGAGTTTGACGTTGATATTCTTTAGCTAGCAATGATCATTTATTATTGCAGCCCATCTTCTGTGACTACCAATTCGTGTTGACTACATAAATCATCCACTTCAATGTCTGAAGCCCAATACATTGTCTAAATACTATATACATCTTCCTCCTCATCAGATGCGCCTTCCCCTCGTTGCTGGTTACTCTCATAGTATCCCTCCTCTCCCTCATCGGAGCGCTCTGCTGTGGAATCATAATCCTCCTCATCATCTTCATCCTCATCATCCTCCTCGTCTTCCTCATCGTCTTCCTCATCTTCTTCATCTTCGGGGTATTCATCCTCTTCCTCATCTTCCTCATCATCATAGTCTTCCTCAAGGAACCTAACTGCCTTACCATCAGTACCAACCACCATTCCACGATCCTGATCTTCCCGCTCATCAACCCTCTTATCAAACCGGATGTCCTGCTTGCCCAGAGGATCATCTCCCTCATCCTCATCCTCATCATCCACGTCGTCATCATCAGTACTGGTCCCATCCTCGTCTTCATCCATCAAAATTTCCTGAAGCACGTCCCCATCTTCCTCATCTTCCTCAATACTCTCCCTTACAATATCAGTATCCCGATCCTTCTCACTGGGCATAGCTGCATTCTCCGTCTGGTTATCCGCAGCAGCACCGTTCGACGTCTCTTGGGTAACAGAAGAGGCAGGACGAGCAAGATTCCTAGTAATCAACTTTATCATCTTTGCCGCTTCTTTCTCCTCCACGTCTTTGAGCGGGATGCGAACCCGATAATGGGTCTTTTTCCGCTTCTCGGTCCAACGGTCCCGGCCGGACTTTAGACCAGGCCGCATTTTCTTCCCGCGAAGTTGTTCGCACTCCTCCGGGGACAAATTCAGATCAGGCAAGCTGATTCCGATGCTGTTCCCGGACCCGCCGTCACCTCCATCGTTGGGACCTTTAACTACCTCGAGCGCAGCGGAAAAGTCGTCATCAGTAAGAGCCCGGCCGAACCTAACAGCTACCATCTTGGTTTTCATGATTGCCTTTGAAACAGACCACAAGACTCTATGGTAGAACCCGCTGACCTCATTATCGCACTCTGAACGCACCTCAGCGTTTGAAAACAGGCTCGCAAGTAAAGGATCCGTAATGTCGCACACCTGCCAGACTTTTCCATCCGTACTGAATGATTTCCCATTAAAAATATGGGTGCGGAGCAACTTGTCGTCGCCCTCGCCCAAGTCATCCCATGCCTTGCCAAAGTTGGCAACGCTAATTTCGTTCCTGCGCACAGCCTGCCAGGACCTGCCCACAGTGCCTATGCGTGTCTTGTGCAGCTTGAAAATGAGCGTCTGGTAAATACGATATTTAGGATCACTCCTGGGATCGAGTCCATATTTAACCAGAGCATCTCGCCAAGGCCCGCCTTTGAACTGGTAGCCGGCGTACTGAAGACAATGCCGGACGAGGCCACCATTCTTGGGCAGCTCGGCAAACTTGTGTCCGAGTCGATTCCACATGCTTCGACGAGTCCAGATAGGTCGCTCCTCCATTGCCAGCTGCATCTCAGTAATAATAGCTGCCACTTGAGGGTCTGACATGTCGGGCTGTCTGCGAGGCTTATCGGGGACTGGATATTCGTCATGAGCAATAAAGTATCCCGCAGCAGGTATTCTCGAAGTGACATTGACAACTCGTTCGTACTCCTGGTCCTCCTCCAGACTACCCAGCTCCGTGGGGAGCCCACAAGTTATTTCCTTTGTATGTGGGTTCTGCGCGTAGCCGTAACCAAAAGGTAGTGACATTGGCGTGAAATACGGCGGTGGGATGAGATCGATGTTGTCTCCAGTCTCAATACCCGGCACCAGAGAAAATTTCTTGAGTTTATCCACGTCCCCCGGAAGGACATTTTCCACAAACTTTTTCATGAATTTTGACTCTGCCAAAGAAAACTGAAAGTCTGCTAGGCCGCGATACCGATGCGTGTTGTTAATGACGCCGATAGGCTCAACTTGATACTTTCCAACATTGTCCTGCAATTTGCGCCTGAGCACTTTTGGTTCGTCCAAACGGTCTCTAGACATAATAGAAGTCTCTGAATCAGGTGAGTCCGTAGAGGAGGTGCTGATGAAATCGCCCTCCCAAGGGCCATCCGTGCCTCTCTTTCTTTTCCTGCCGGTGCGTTTTGGAACCGTGACTTTGAGAACTACATTGTGAGTGAGGGCGTTGTGGGATGTAAGTGGCCTTGCTGAGGGGTTGTCAAAACGCAGATACAGCGGAACTGAGATTTGGGGACTGGCTGAATCCAAGATCTGAGAAGCTTTATTAGTGAAGGAGTAAAATTTGATAAACTCAATTGGGGTCAGACGTACTGCTTGGAAAGCATTGTTTTGCCCAAAGGTCCGGATGCCTTTGTCGAGATTTTTTATAATCATTGGATGCTCGAGGGCTGCGAGCCTCCGAGAAGGGATTGTATATGTTGGCGCGGCCTCTTCATCTTGACTGGAAGAATTCTCCATAACCTTTGATGATATATAATATATATGAATCTGATATAAGTCGTGTCGGAAGTGGTGACTTTCGAGAGAGGGTTGTTGGTTATTGGAGGTAGGTGATTCTCAAACAAGAATGTAATTCCAGGGTTGTGTGAGGGGTTCATGTCATGAGGGGAGGCTTATCGAATGAAAGTTGCTTTTTCAGACTTTATACTTGAGATGAAAAAGTCCTTTGCGACGGTACTTTTGGCTCATTCAAAACTGTCCAATTTTAATTTTCGGTTCTCCCCAAACTCTATCTTTTCCAGAACCTTGGGACCTTTGACTTTCCAACCGCCGCATCCGCAAATGTGGTCTGTGCTTCGTATGCGGATTCAAGTTCATGGTTCTCTCCTGCACTTTTCTCGGCTGATATCCTCCATTCTCTTCCCCGCCAAGTTGAGGTGTCACAGAGTCGGCAGTCCTGCTTGGTCCAGAAATTGTGCTGACTTTTGAGATTTCATGCATCCCATCCAAAGCAAGGGATATATTTGCATATGTATGTGCTACTGGTAATATAAATAACCCCGCCAAGGAGTGTCGATTGGCTGCGTGGTTGATGGAGGTCTGATGATGCCGCGACATTCATTGCTGCTCCCACCTTCGACGTCTGCTACGCAGCTCGATTTTCCCCACATTGCTTTTGAACATGCCCTTTCGATTACACTTACAGATGCCCGGCTTGTCCAGTCCGTGCAGAGAGGTAGTAGGTACATGTACCTATTCACATGTAGCCCCCCGAGTTTTCGTCGTTGGTAGAGTGGTTCCGTCGCCAGGCGCCAAATCCGCAGCTGCATCAAGATTGGAACCTTTATTATGCATGTCACCACCATCTTGATACCAAGAAGAAAAAAGGGAGCTAGCTATTTTGAGATTCAATGACTCCTAATTTTGATCTGAAGAAATCCAGCAATTGTTTTTGGGGATTTGGGACCCATTCATTTGACTGCTGCGTCAAGTAAGAAGCCGGGCAGGGTTGAAGTAGGGGACGGGACGGGGATCCGCGCGCGACCTGCGAGCCCCGCAAAAACACCTACCTACGACCTGGAACGTCAGCCCAAAGCATCCATTTCCCAAATCCACCACCCCCAGCAGCATCGCAACCACGGCGAGCATCACTACTTACGGGCGGCCCACGGAGCATCCATAATTCTATTGACGACGTGTTAGCCCGTAAAGCTATACCGACTTCTTCTTTTTTTGGCTTCTGCAGCCAATTAATTCATTTGCGACATTGACCTGCCGTACTCTACCAGAGAGAGATAAACAGCCACTGTTCACTGCCAAACTGCTGTCGCTGCTGTCTGGCGCTGCACAGTCCAAGCAGAGTGTCGCTGGCGCCCCCCGGTTTCCAACAAGAGCCGAGCGTCTTCAATCAACAACCTGCCTTACTCTTCTCCGGACAAGACCCGGCACCCATTTCCTCTCACACTTTCTCGACTGCGCCGCTTTCGCCCCGCCATTGGTAACAGCTGTGCCCCGACCAGCTGTAGAGATCATCCGTCCCAGTCCTCGCAAGGCCGTCACCCCCGGGCGCGCCCTGTTAAAATCGCCCATCTCTTGACCGTTGCGTCGCCGACTGCCTGCATGCACAAGCTGCCACCAACTCCAAGCAATCGATCGCGACCATACCTACATTCGATGAGACTTGGAAGCCAGCACACAGCCTGATTGTGCGTTCGCTGACCTCTCGAGCAATACTATTGTCAACGTGACTTGGTTCCCCGGTCAGGGTCGAGTTGGGCGTCTCTAATCGCCCCACAGACGAGAAGCTGTTGTCTTCAAAGATGAAGCGCTTCAGCCAGAGAGTCGTAAGTCTCTTCCGCCACCACCCTGTCAAACCCATGGTTTTCATCAAAAGGTCGCCTGCTGTGATGCTCAGCCGCTGACGTGAATGGGATATTTTAGCTCTCGCGGGGCAAAGACAGGGACTCAAGCAAGTCCAAGAAGAATAAGGATTCCAAGGACGGAACAGCATCGCCGGCAAGAGACTCGACCCAATCACCCGTGCTTACACCATCATCGTCGACTTCGACTTTAAATGACCCTCGTAACAAGCCGCTCCCGCCCAACAACGGCGCCCTAGACGATCATGGAAATGCCGCTCTAGGTGCTCAAGTTGGCGCCGGACCAAACTCCGGCTTGCCGGATCGTTTTGGAGGCCCGGGGGGACAACTGCAGGGGGCGAATGGTGGAAGCACTCCCGTTAGGCACGGGACTCTTCCTCCCACTGTCATAATCAGCCCCAGTGCTCCGGTAAGTTTGAACGACGTCTCTTACCGTTTCAATGAATTACACGCACAGTTACTAACCCGCGTTTCTTGCAGCACGTACCCCAGCCCGGTGCTACCGAGACAATGCCTCACGATCTGGCCCCTCCGAAAGCCGGACAAAAGTCATTGATGTTTGATCGGTTGCATCAAGGTCCCAAGGATGTACTCGAAGGCCCAAAGACACCCAGGCGGCAACATTCATCCCGCTTTGATATCTCTGCACACCGCGAGCTGGAGAAACTTCCTGGCTTCCACGAGGTCCCCCCTCAACGACGTGAGGATCTTTTCATGAAGAAGATTGATCAATGCAACGTCATCTTCGATTTCAACGATGCGAGCGCCGACATGAAGTCAAAGGAGATCAAGCGCTTGGCTCTCCACGAACTCCTCGACTATGTGGCCAACAACAGGCAGGTCATCACCGAGCCCATGTATCCGGTTGTCGTCGGCATGTTTGCCAAGAATCTCTTCCGCCCAATTCCGCCCCCTTTGAACCCCCAGGGTGAGGCGTTCGATCCCGAGGAAGATGAACCAGTCTTGGAAGTGGCTTGGCCTCACATCCAAGTCGTATACGAATTCTTCTTGCGCTTCATCGAAAGCCAAGACTTCAACACCAACATTGCCAAAGCATACATTGATCACGGCTTTGTTCTTTCCCTCCTCGAATTATTCGACTCCGAGGACCCCAGGGAACGCGATTTTCTCAAGACCACCCTCCACCGCATTTACGGTAAATTCCTCAACCTCAGATCATTCATTCGCCGCTCCATCAACAACGTCTTCTTCCAGTTTACCTACGAGACGGAGCGTTTCAACGGGATTGCGGAGCTCCTTGAGATTCTCGGTTCCATTATCAATGGTTTCGCTCTGCCTCTCAAGGAGGAGCACAAGTTGTTCCTCACTAGGGTCTTGATCCCTCTGCACAAGGTCAAGAGTCTAAGCATGTACCACCCCCAGCTTGCCTACTGTATTGTTCAATTTCTCGAGAAGGATGCTTCATTGACTGAGGAGGTGGTGCTTGGATTGCTGCGATACTGGCCCAAGGTCAACAGTACCAAAGAGGTCATGTTCCTCAACGAGGTTGAAGACATCTTTGAGGTGATGGACCCGGCCGAGTTTGCCAAGGTACAGGAGCCACTCTTCCACCAATTGGCCAAGTCAGTTGCCAGCCCCCATTTCCAGGTCGCTGAGAGAGCGCTCTACTTCTGGAACAACGAATACTTCTGCAATTTGGTCAGCGACAATGTCGAGATCATTCTGCCTATCATGTTTGCGCCCCTATACGAGAACTCCAAAGGTCATTGGAATAGGTCTGTATACCCTTACTCCATTTTACCAACCATTCGGCTTGCTAACTTATCGCAGGACTATCCATGGCATGGTCTATAATGCCATGAAGCTTTTCATGGAAATCAATCCTCAACTTTTTGACGATTGCTCTCACGAATATACTGAGCAACAGAACACCGCGGCTTCCAGGGAAGCTCTTCGTGAAAAGAAATGGGCTGCTATAACTGAGTTAGCAAATCAGAGAAAGCTAGTCAATGGATCGGCCGCAACTCACAACCCACCAGCCGCCCGTGCTGCCGTCGCAATGCCCCCAGTCGAGGAAGTAGATGGCACCGAGGACAGCCA
The DNA here is from genome assembly GCA_033297215.1 of Podospora fimiseda. Classification (NCBI taxonomy): domain Eukaryota; kingdom Fungi; phylum Ascomycota; class Sordariomycetes; order Sordariales; family Podosporaceae; genus Podospora; species Podospora fimiseda. Next base: position 340,604 of record MU865299.1, on the reverse strand, counting down.
GAAGAGACTAGACTCGCTGAAGCTGCAGGACAGTGACCGGCGGGACCGTCGGCCTACGCACGACAGACAAAATTCAGTCGGCTCATCTAGGAGTGGCCGGTGATCGTCTCCAGCTCCTGCAGCGCGCTCTCCTCACATTTCTCAGTGATATTTCACCACCACTCATATACTGCCAAGCACGACTCGATATCATTACCAATTGGAGATGCCGACCCTGCGCCTATTCTGTTTTTCAGCCTATCCACCAAACCTAGCAGTTCGAAAGTGCTACGGTACCTTGAAACATTAAGGAGCAAGACAGTTCTTCATGGCACAAAACTCAAGAGGCTTTGCTGACCGGTATATTCGGTTTTTGGAATGATTCAAGATGATTCAGTCGCAGTATGGGAAAGCGATATACTTGCAAGCCCTCTTACCTCAATTGCAACGAAATGGATAACCATGACTGCCTCTGCGGATTTCCGTTTTGACCACCCCTCAGCGACGGTGATGACCTTTTCACAGCAATTCAGATCTAGGAGAAACGTCTTGTTTTTTTTTGTCTTTATCTTTTCTTTGTTTTTTAACAGGCGCACCTCATATGTACAAGTGGAATAAACCAACCGCTTGAGCAAAATGGAACACTTACCGCAAACCGGTGGGGCGAAAAGGGAGAAATAGAACGCAAGGAATTTTCCACTTTATTTATTTTTCAGGCTTGGCTTAAGGGAGTGGAGGAAGGGAATGGATTAGGGAGGATGAGGGAGGGAAAGGGGAAGGGAAATGAAGATGGGGGGGGGGGGATTGTTGCTACACATATCATGTTGTTGTTCTATTGTTGTTGTATTGGGGAGTTTTTGTGTTTTCTCCTTTTTTTTTCCCTCACTTGAAACTTTTTATTTTTATTCTTAAAAGACCGAACTTTTACTTAGTTTTTCTTTCGGTTGTTGTTGATTGAGGTCTCTTCTTTAAACTTATCTAACTTTTTTTTTCTCCTCTTCTTCACGAATCACACAACCTTTCTATAGCGGGCCTTCCTTGAAGTCACAAATGAAATGGCATGCTTTCAATCTATATTATTATTTTTTATCATGGCTATTCTTCTCTCAAATTCATAAAGTTCTTGTTTTTGTGTTATATCGAGATGGCTGTTTGGTTGAATGTTGAATTTTAGAGCTATGTTATGATTGTTATCTCTTATCCTAACCGACGAAGTTTATGTGCAATGTATGTACAATGTACACTATGGAAGACAAACTTCAGTTCGATGATATTTCAACTACTCGAGTACCAACTATTTTTACTTGATATCATATCATATATTATCTCTAGTGATATATACCCTTGACTACCACCTTGAACCCCTCCCAAAACCGCCCCTCCCATTACCACGATACCCGGTACCGTTTCCTGCTCCTCGACCCTGATTGTAATGATTGTTCTGGTAATGACCGGGCGGAGGAGGTGGCGGTTGCTGAGGGTGATAGCCATTCTGCGGAGGTACCCAAGTGCCTCCAAACTGAGGAGGTGGAGGGACTACGATATTACCATCACCAGCACCAGGGGGGAAGAAATGTGGTGGCGGTTGCTGTTGCACTCCAAGCCCCATTAGGGGCGGATGAGGTGGAACTCCTCCCCATGGACCTCCAAAGTTGGGAGGAGGTGGTGGTGGAACAGGAAACCCTCCTGAAAAGTTGGGCATTTGAACATGGGGATACCCCATTGCATGCGGTGGCGGAGGTGGCGCTTGTTGGTGAGGATGAGAAGCATGAGAAAACGAATTGATGTGGTTGTGCTGGTTGTTATTATCATAGCTTCGGCCGGGCTGTGAACTTGACCAGGACCGTGACCGGGTTCTTGATCTCATGGGTGAGTAGCTTGGGCTTCTTGGCTCATAGCGAGAGCCTCCGCTACTGCTTCTGCTATGTCGTCTATCCGTTCTGCTTCGTGACCTTGAACGGGTTGGAGATCGACTTCGACGACCATTGCTTCTGTACCGGCGGCGGCGAGAGTTTTGGCTGGTGTGAGACTGCTCGCTGTCGCTCCGTGGGCGTTTGAAGGCGGGCCGACTTGAGCTTCTGCTTGAAACATCGTTTCGGTATCGAGGACGTTGGCTGCGATCTCTGGTGTCTGAGCGGCTGTAGGATCGTGTTGAGCGACTTCTTCCGCGTCCCTGGTCATCATAAATGGAACGGTCTCCGTTTCTCCTTCGGGCCTTCATATTCTCGCAGAACGCACGAGACCAGCCGTAGTATGTCTCACCGCCTATTATTTCTCCAGTAAACTCGTCGGTTTCGATAATCTCGCCAGTTTGGGCAAAGTCCTGGAAGGCTTTATTATGATCCGTTTCTTTGTAATATATCCTGTCGACATCGTTGAGAAGCTTCTTGACTGCATCCACAAGGCCTTTTTCGGCTGGACCTTTCGCGAGAACCAGAGGCTTGATCATATACGGGTTCATCGGGCGTATGGAGTTTGGTTCCATCAATGGAAGCCAATTTCCAGCTGGTAGATCGTACCAAGGAGTAGAAGGATCTCCATGCGTCGCCGGGAGAAGGTATGGCTCAGATTTGGCTGGTTCGACCGCAGATCTATGGACACTTGCCTCCTTACAATCTTGATCATCAAAGTCTGGTGATTCAATCGCAGTATTGAGGTCTTGGATGCATTTTTCGCTAAAGTACTGCTCTTCCTCCCACAGGGCGACCAAATCCTGGATTTTTCGAATATGCTTCGGACAGTTCCTGAAAGATGCAGCGTGTCTGATAAGGTCTGAGAGGGTAGGCTCTATCTTCTGCGCGAATTCCGTATCCTGAGTTCGATACTTGGTATGAAACAGTATGTCGTTCAAGACGTACAGCAGGTGAAGGCGTCGTCGTTTCGCCGACGGCACGCGGCCGCTGAACGTCTGTAACAATACATCCTTTTCGCTGCCGAATGACTTGGACAGGGCGACCAGGTACTTGCAAAAGGAAGCGACACGAGCAGACGATGGGACCAGGTTGCTGAGTGCCCATTGCTTGCATCTCTAAGAGTGTTGCCGCGCGGCTTAGCCATCGGGTCTCACACGGATCAAAACATCTAACGGATAAAGCGTATTATCAAACCTGGACATTTGGGGGCGAACACTCGGCGACGGTCGAGTTGAGAAGATCGAGCATCGACTCGATATCGCTGCGAGAACACGGTGTTGGCTCGGCGCGAAACAAGACTCCAGTGAGGGCTGCTTTCGCGACCGTCAATTCTGCCGATGCCGATGCCATCCCTGCGAGCGACAACTGTAGCCAGTGTTTTTCTTGTGTTGTGTTGCGTCTCTGATGTTGTAAAAACAGAAAGAAAGTGTCAAAATTCGTAGATACAACAAGATGATGATCGAGATTTCCGGTTTCTGGTAGTTCAAGTTGTGCCAAGCCTGTCGACCCCTGCAACATGTGTGTGGTTACAGGGGACCTGCAGCTGGGAGAGTGCCCCGCACGGAGTTCATGGTTCAGGCCGTCATCTTTTCTTTTCCAAGACTCCCCGACTTGCTGTTATCAAATATGATTTTATACATCTATTTACAGGTTGCAACAATTGGATTTTCCCAAGTCCCATGATTTAAATAAAGCGGGAATGATATATTAGTCAATTAACTAATTCAATAAGGTATTGTTGCACACACGGAAGCTCTCCGCCAGAGGTCCATTCCCCTCCCCGCATTCATTTTGAAGGGTGCAGATCTCACGATGGGTGGAAAAAGAAAAAAAAAAGGGTCAACGGGTGTCATATTGGTTGAGGTGCGATTTGGTAAGGCCTGCTCTCCTTGCTCTTTCCATCCTGCAACAAATAGATAGGATTTGATGTTGCATCATAGGAAGAAGAGCTGTGGACCACCTTGTTCCCCGAATTCCGCCGAGTCCAATGCCAGGTTATCCACGACTCATGCACGTTGCGAGGGCCGTTCCGCCGCTTCATTCCGATATTTTCTCTCTCAATCGTGTTTGTGCCTCAGGAGAACCGATCTCCCTTAGGACTTCTAAATGGCTGGCTTGCTTCGTACTTGCTTTTCTCCAATACTCGCTCGGTCTCGGTGGCGGGTGCGTGCCTCGTGGGGGCCGGATCGTTGCCGGCCTCCTGGCTAGGCGAACCTGCTGTGTCTGTTCTTGCTGGACCACCATTTACCGTGGCGGAACCGCCCATCGCTGATGAGTTGAGAGGACGGGTGGGAACATTCTCTGAATACTCGAGAGACTCAACCATGCTCTTCTTCCTGCGCTGCTCCTCCATGCGAGACATCCTGTCGGCATTGATTTGTCTCTTTGCAAAGTAGTACGCCGCGCCGCCGGCTGTCAAAGTAGTCAGTCAGCTATATTAGCTCATGTCTCGTCTCGGTTGTGGTTGCAAATAATGTTGAGATTCTCTACCCATTGGGTCAAGGGTTGGCCATACCGATGCACAGAGAGCCCCATCCGGCCCTGTAGGGAATTGCGTTAGCATTCAAAGGGCTGATATTGGCGCATGGTGAGCATTGGCGACTTCTTACCAGAAAGACTTGACCTGATACGCAAAAAAAAAAAAAAGGGTGAGCATTGGGGCCGACGACGTCATGCGATTTATCCCTCGATAAAACCCAAGGCCACAGGACTTACGGTGTTCATTTTTAAGAATATCCCAGGTAAATCAGATGGATGTGAGTAAGATTATGAGGATTGGTTTTTTGTTTCCTTCAAGAAACCACTTATGGATTCCTTGCTGTTAAAAGTTTTGTCGCGTTCCGTCAACTTCCTTAAAATCGGGTGATGTGAACGATAAGAGGCTAGTACAAGACACCTGATGTGAGTGGTCGGCAAGGTTCTCGGCCTTCCAGCTGGCAGCTCTCCGACTGCCGACTTTTTTTCAACGGCTCCAAGCCTCACAAGAGCTTGAAGAAGCTCGGACCACGTTTACCTCACCATTGCGTACCTACCCATTTTGGGTTTTGAAACAGGCTGGGCTTCTAATCTGGGTCGTCAAATTATTCAGATATGAAATGGTACTTTCATGGCTTCCAAATATTCAGGTTGGGTCTTGTGTTACTTGTATGTTGTCGCCGTTGGTTTCATTCAACATATCTTTAGTCTCAGATTTCATTTGGGTCTTTGCTCTCGTAGGACAGGGGATTTGAAGAAGAAGGAGATACGAAGTATACAACTATGCCAAGAAGTTATATGAAGATTCGCATTGAAAAATGCAGGTTGTGGTCCTGAACTTTTACAGCGTGACAGCCAAATCCATTATGAAAACGGAGAATTGAAGGAGCCGTGGGAGCCCAGGAAAGATAAAATCCAACACCCAAAATAAGCCTGTCAATCTTCAAGAGCGGCCTTCCAGCTGACCAGTGTCTCATCATCGTTTTTCTTGTCCCTGCAGGTCCGGGGCGCGGCCGCTTTTACTTTTGTTCGTCCGACCTTTGCTGCTTGAGCGTGGTTGGTCAGTTGCTGCATTCAGCAGCCCCCCGGAAAGTCCAGTAGGGGTCACCAAGGTTCCTTGACAGAAAAGGTGCGGGTGGGGGCATATTGTCTATTGGAAACATCGGATCGCCAGCAATGGTATTCTGTATCTAGTTCCATCCGATCTAAACACTGCGTTCCCGTATAAGCCACCTCATTCACGGGGGCATCTCCACCTCTACCACCCACTGAGCGTTCAGCTACCCAGCAACCAACACCGCCCCAACTTGAAAAGCAAAAAAAGACCCAAATCTAAGGCAAGGGGCCCCTCACCCGCCGCGCCGACTTTCGTCAAAGTCCAGAACCAGAAACAACACATACGCAGTACGGATACACTACTTTGTACACACACACCCCTTGGGACCTGCATCTCCTTCTTTTCTACTACACAGCAAGAAAGCGACTGCACCACTCGTACAAGTTCTCGGCAGCAAATGCAGGATATCGCCGTGACCGCCCATTCGTTTCCCAGTCCTGTCGTTTTCGAGGCCAGAGTTGGAGGAGGAGCACGCCCATGATCGAGGCAGTTGCTGGATAAAGGTTGATATGTGATATGGGCATGATACGTCAGAACCTGTTGCTGTTTGCGAACCGTCATCGCCATGGACTCTCCGCCACAAAAAGAAGGCCCTGATGGCACTTCGATTGTGAGAATGCCCTCGTTTTCCCTCAGACACTTACACACGTACACATGCTGACTGTAATTCCTACTCCAGAGACCAGTCTCATCGTTACTGGCCAAATTCGAGGGCTTGAACCTGAACAAACCATCTGGCGAAACATCCACCGCCACCTCGACTCGAACCTCGTCTCCCGCTCCTTCAGCGCCAGCGCCCGCACCCAAACCCGGTCGGCTACGAGATGCAAGTCCTTCAGCGAAACGCGAACCCCCTCCGGCGCCCGCGCCTGGTCCTCCTCCAGTTCCCGCGATGCGCCCAAAAGAAAAACTAGCCATCGCAAGTCTCCAGCCCCCTACCCCCAGCGGGAGCGCTGCACCTTCTCCGACCCGACCAGCCCCCCCGCCGATTGCTCTACGACCTGCGCATCCTCCATCGCTTACCGTCGACCCTCCCCATTCCCCGCCGAAACGGGGTGTCGGCGGCGTTCCTACAGGCGACCGTCCAGCGTTTGTGAGTGCAGATGCTCTGGTGACTCCTTCGTCACCTGCGTCGGCAGTGAAACATTTTAGGACACCGAGTCGCTCGCACACGCCCGCCGTTGATCCGCAAAAGTCTCCCCGTTTAGCTCCGGCGCAGCCTCCGTCACCTCCCCCGCCGAGAAGATCGGTAGAGCTGAGGAGGGAACGAGAGCTTGGTCATCGACCCGTTCCTCCCCCAATCAATCGAGCTGAGAAACCCGCCATGGGCCCAGCACGATTCTCCCTCTTCGAGCAGCCTAGCAGGCCGAGTCCTAGTCAAGCCAGTCAGCCCATCGAAATAAAAAAACGACCCAGCCCAAAGGTTTCCCCATTTAGCAGCCCACCAAGTAGTGGAGGGACCCCTGACGAGGAAGATACACCACCAATGTTGCCGACACGGCCAAGGCCAGCGCAAGTACCACAATCACCCGCTGCCCAGCCTGGGATACAACGAGCAAAAACGTTTCATGTTGGCTTCGAACCACCGCCGCTTCATCACTCATTGCGCAGGGGGAGGGAGGAGCCGCTTTCGCCACAAATTACAGGCGAGCCGCGACCAGCGCTCCCTACTCGACCACAGAGCATTGTAGAGTCGGTTCGCGCTGTGAACTCCCTCTCCGCACCACCTCCACGACCTCCGCGCCCAGGTGTAAATACAAATCACGGGGCTCCTCCGCAACAGAACCGAGTAACCTCGACGCCTACGGTGCAGCCACCACCTCCTATTCCCAGGCTCAATGGTAGGTCCATGACCGTGGCAGATAGGGAATATAGTCCGGCAACTCCCGTCGATCGCCGGCCACCAGAGACTCAAATGGTAAGCTCGGCGAGGCCAGAGCCCGCCCAAGCAGCAGCGGGCTACCCGGATACATCACGGACAAACCGGAGCAAGCCGTTCCTCAGCAAAGGGGTACACGAAATCCACACAAAATACGACAGCAGAGTTTTTGATGCCTGCGGCATGCTCGTCTGTACTACAGGCAGTTATACGCGGGCGTGGAGTGTGATGGATGGCGAATTGGTCATGAGCTTGGGCATGAGTGAAGGAATGAAAGGATCTTCGGTAATTTTTAAACCGGGAGAAAGCGTGGATGACGAAAGCAGACGGATCTGGATTGGTACCAACAACGGAGAGCTCCTGGAGGCCGATGTCTATTCACAAAGCATCATTACCAACAGACCCAACGCTCATGGTCGGTATGAAATCATCAAGATATACAGACACTTCAATGAGCTATGGACGCTTGACGAGAGCGGGACTCTCCATGTTTGGGGCCCTACCCCTGATGGAAAGAATATTCCCAATCTGGCGTACCCTCCAACACAAACCTTCCGCCTTCCAAAGGGGCACATGTTTTCAATGGTGGTAGGAGACGAACTGTGGCATGCCACTGGTAAAGAAATAAGAGTCTTTCTGCCGACCCTCGACGGCAGGACACAGTTTCAGGTCCTCATACGGCCACTGATTCAAGAGGGGGCCGGCGAGGTCACATCTGGTACCACTTTGTCAAACGATCCAGATAAGGTTCTTTTTGGTCACAGCGACGGGAAAGTGAGCATCTATTCGAGGACAAACTACTCGTGCCTCGGGGTGATAAGTGTCAGTCAATACAAGATCAACTCGCTGGTTGGAGCGGGGCAGTATCTGTGGGCCGGTTATAACACAGGCAAGATATCGGTATATGATATGGGTCAGAACCCATGGGCAGTAAAGAAGGACTGGCAAGCTCACGACAACCCTGTCGTAAAACTGATTGCCGATCATTCCAGCTTCTACAAGCTCGACCGGTTCCAGGTGATTTCCCTGGGTGCAGATAATGTTATGCGCACCTGGGATGGGCTCCTGCAAGAAGACTGGCTCGCAGCCCAAATGAAGCAGAAGGATGTGAACTACTGCCAGTTTGAACAAATCAAGGGCCTCGTCTTGACATGGAATGCGGGAGCATCAACGCCCAACAGCCTGAACTATTCCAATGATGACAAAGTGTTTATTGAGAGACTCCTCCGGAGCAGCGACTCACCTGACATCATCGTCTTTGGGTTCCAGGAACTTGTGGACCTCGAAGACAAGACGGCCACGGCGAAGCGTTTCCTGAAGCCAAAGAAAAAGGAGGGCACAGACCAAGAGCGTATGAGCCATCAGTATCGCAATTGGCTCGAACATCTCAAACGAAGTCTCGATCAGCACATGGACGGCGAGCTCTATCATGTTCTCCACTCGGCGCCACTTGTTGGTCTCTTTACGTGCATATTTGTAAAGGCAGATTTGCTCAGTCGAATTTCCAATCTCAATAGCGCAGAAGTGAAGCGCGGCATGGGTGGTTTACATGGGAACAAGGGTGCTATTGTTGTGCGCTTTAAGGTTGACGACACATCCTTATGTTTTATCAACTGCCATCTCGCAGCTGGTCAGTCGGGCGCCAACCAGAGACACAACGATATCGCAGCCATCTTGGAGGCATCGCTCTTGCCATCAGAGCGTGATCCAACCGTCCGCTTGGACAGTTTTGTGGGCGGTGGCGACGGCACCATGATATTGGACCACGAGCTCTGCTTGCTAAATGGTGACCTGAATTATCGCATTGATACCATGAGCCGCGACACGGTTGTGACTGCTGTCAAATCAGGTAACCTCGCAAAGCTTCTGGAACGAGACCAGCTCCTCGTGGCAAAGCGCCGAAATCCAGGATTCAGGCTCAGAGCGTTTGAGGAGCTGCCAATTACTTTTGCGCCAACATACAAATACGACGTTGGGACTGATAACTACGATACGAGCGAAAAGAAGCGTAGCCCTGCGTGGTGCGATCGGTTGCTGTTCCGGTGCGGAAATGGCCGCGGGCGGATCAGGCAGCTGGATTATCAACGACATGAGGTGCGCGTGTCGGACCATCGTCCAGTAAGTGGACGGTTTAGGTTCGAGGTCAAGAGGGTCAAGCCAAAAGAAAGAGCCCGGGCATGGATGGCGTGCCAAGAGCAGTGGGAAGATATTAGGGAGAAGATTGTGAGAGATGAAAAGTAAGTCATCAAGCGTCGTGTTTGACGTTGACGTTCGATGAAGATTAGGTGCTAACAAGCATGCCACAGATTCTTTTACTTGACCAACATCATTGGGTATGATGAAGCGACTGCTCACCAGCTCATCGGCGAGACATGGGTAAGATCTTCAAGTCGGCATAGGTAATGAGCAACGGACAAGATCATACATACACGTACTTTGAAAGTCACGGATTAGAGGCACCACCATACCTGCTTATTTTTAAAACAAGACAGCGATTGCGGTATACAGAGAAGACTTTGGAGGGATATACATATTAATTATTTCCCAAAGATGTTGATGTTTGGATTTGAAAGGGGGCTCAACAAAATGGGTAATGAAATACTTTGGTAGAATTGGATGAATGATATGAGCGGAATGTTTTGCATGTCAACAATTGCCTGCCCTTTTGAGACGAGGTCTGTGTGGGGTTCCTTGGGAGGAGGATCATATGATGTCACCAATGAGGGAAGAAGGCCTTTGTCCTGGACTGCGGGTGCCGAAGGCTCGCTCAGATGACCTGAATCCCCTTTGGGAACCTGAACTTCCTTGGAAAGTTCCTCTCAATGGAGATAGGTAGTCCTGGAAGTCGCGAAGACCGAACTTGGTGTAACTGATTGATAATCAGACTATACACCAATTGATAATCAGAGTATCATCACTTACGTATAAGTCGATCACGTTTGGCAGCTCATACTCATATGATAAGGATCTTGACACTTTCGTTTCTATAACATAAGCTCATTGGACATAACTTGATGTCCTCCTCCTGCATCCGCACTGCTACCGCCCGTGTCTTTTGGCGGCCACCTGCGACGCTCAACCCTTTTCGGCTTCCACTCACAAGAACTTATTCCAGCATGGCGTCCAATATCACGAAAGGTGCTGGAACCTCAGCATTCAAGATGCACATCACCCCTGATAACACGGGGTTATGGGGCGTCAAGCAAACTGAAGAGGCTGCGAAGAAAGTGACTGATCTGCTGCAAGAGGATATGGAGGTACGAGATGTTTTTGATATAACCTCACATTCCAAAAAAAAAAAAAAAAAAAAAAAAAAAAAGAGAACTCTTTTCGTAAGTAACGATTCAAAACTGACTCTGAATACATATTAGCAACACCACGTCTTTTTCAACAAAGACCACTTCCACAATCATATACCTCATCATCTTTTGGCACTATACGGCACCCAATGCACTTCAATTTCCCTCATCCAAAAGGCATACGATAATAACGTCAATTACCAACGTTCTGTCTTGCCTCGACATAATCAGGATACTAAAGTGTTTTCTTCTGGGAACCCCTGGCCTTCAACAGCAAAGAAGTACCTCGGCAAAGAAGAGTTCTATCCCGATTTTCTGACCTTTTTTCAGTCGGAAATAGATAAGAACGGAATTCCCGAGGTGTTGAACAGTTATTTGTTTGGTGATTGGGAAGAGATGATGCCGAGGTTGTTTGGAGGGGCTTTGCATCCTTTGATTCAGCTTATGGTTTGTTTTCACTCACAGTTTTTCCCCCTTATCCTGGAGATGCTGATTTTTGTCCTGTTTAAAAAAGTACGGAATGGAATGGAATCAACCAGCTATAGTAGCTGAGGCTCTGGCACAGACAGCAGTTCATTCTGATCAAATGAAAGAGTATTTACAGTCTGCAGAGTCTCGGCAGAGTCAAAAAGGAAGGATGGGAAGGATGGTTGACTTGTTTAATGAGGTCAGGAGTAATGAAAAGGTGAGTACGGCGGCGAGAAGCTCGGACAACCAAAAGATATATGATGGTGTGCTTGAACGAGCCAAAGAGGAGATGATTTCCTTGGCTTCTAGAGTGAAAATTGGGGTTGATGAGATTGAGGAGAGGACGGCGGAGATGTTTGAGACTTGTGTTTATGTGGCTGCTGCGGCTGCACGATATGGGAGAGTAAAGCTGGGCAAGGCTGATAAATTTGATTTCTTTTTGATGTGAGTTATTCCGTACTCTTTTATATGGATCTGTGAGAAAGGAGAAAAAAGTTGACGATTTATACAAGGCATCATGTCAATTCGTCACCTATCTTTGTGACTATCAACGCTCAGGAGTGGATTACAAAAGAGACAAAGGCGAGGACTCTGGAGTGGAAGGTTAGGATGGATTTGTTGCAGTATGCTGCGAGGGGTGTGCCTGAGTTGGGAGTTGACAAGTTGACTGGGTATCAACCCAAGAATGCGAGGGAAGGCGAGAGTATTCAAGGTTAGTTAGTGATTGCTCTGAATCTCAACAAGGGACGAGATGACTGATATATGAAGCAGATATTATCTCCCGGTTGCACGAATTCCCTGATGATGGGCACGGCATCAAGCTTGGCCGAGCAGCTGTGGTTTGCCGGAATTTTTGTAAGAAGTATGAAGATCAGGGCAAAGACTGGGTTCAGATTCAGGGAGATGATACTTGGAAGAAGGTTTGCCATCTGATCGTGGACTCCGTCGAAGCACCTGGGGACACATGGGTTCGAAGTGGTGGGTTTGATGAAGCTTGGGAGGTAAGCTGTGTTTGACCCCTATGATTCCAACGATCACGCTTCGTATTAACCAATCCGCAGTCAATTCCGGATGCGAAGTTGTAAAAGGATGTCTAGATGACAGAGGATACGGAGCTGTAAGATAGTCGATTGCTGAAATGGTATCAAAGTATTCTTTTTCCGACGCCATGCCTGAACCTAAGTAACCTAGTCTAAACCAATCCACTCCCCTTCAGTTTCCTCAACGTCTTGTTGCAGAATATCATCCAATGTTGCTTCTTTTGTTGATGATGGCAAAGCCTTCATTTCTAAATCACCAATTTGACCCCACTCAATCGTAGCTCCTGCGCTGGCAGCAGACTTGTCAGCTGCCTGGCCGAGGAGATAATCAACCGTGTAAACGTTCTCGTCCGCAAGCCGCCTGATCTCGTCCCTCATCTTAGAGACAGCCCGTGCAACGATGCGGAGCTCCACGTCTACCTTTCCGCGGTTGGCCATCAGCCACGCGCCGTGCTTATCGACTAGGGCCTTGATCCAAAGCATACAGAACTCAACATGAGGGGACTGCTCCGTCTGGGCGGCCACGTATCGCAAGAGTCGTGCCACGTACACGGTTGGGAAGTGCTCCACCACAAGCCCAATATCTGTATACGGGATAGCCTGGAAAACACGCTGAATCAGACCGGCTTCGTTGAGGCGGAACGCCATGACAAGGGCCTTCAGATAGTCCTTTTCCTGCTGCAGGACAGCAAGCGTCGAGGCTGGAGTGATTTCGATGTTCAGGTCAAAAGGATCGAACTGAACAGTGCTGTCCAGGCTGTAAATCAACAGACCCTCTGTTGACGCAGCGCAGAAAGCAGTGCCGCCTGGCGAGAATGCCACACCACTAACTCTGACTTCTGGCCTTCTCCTCCTTGCTGAAGGATCACCACGTTTTGAGCCAGGCAATGACCTGTCTATCCTATCCTCAAGATCGGATGCCTCACCTTGTTCATCGAGGAGTCCGGTAGGGCCAGCCTCAGTCATGAGCTTGCTGTTCAAGAACTCTTGTGTGCCCGAGAGTGCCAAGTTGACGCTCACGGTAAACTTTTTCAGAAGAACCATAGTGGTAACAGAGTATAAGCAGATATACTTGCTGTTGCCGCCAGCCAATAGACAACTTCCATCCGTGCTGTAGCGGATGGTATTGAACGCCTTAGTTCCTGAGACATTTGCGGCCGTTCTGCGGTCTGTGATGCGACGGCCACCAGAAACATCGCGACGACCATCCACGCCAGAAACTTGTTGTGCCTCTGATACTGACCAGAAAGAAAGCTGGCCATCTAGCGTCGAGATTGCGACCTGCTTGGAATCTGGCCTGAATGCAATATCCAAGACATCGGACTGCAGCTGCAGAGGCTCGCTGGTTTGAGTTCGGTTGAAAATAGACCATATCCGTGCTGTTTTGTCCCAACTGCCACTGACCAAAAGTCCTCCGTCGGGAGCAAATGCAAGAGATGATACTGGTCCTTCGTGTCCTGATAGTCTGTCCAGAAGTTGCCCAGTTTGAACTGACCAAATATGTACGTCAAAAGAGTCGATCGAACCTGCCGCAACAACTTCACCGCTGGGGTCTACCGCCATGCATGAAAACGACAGTCTATCAGGTGCCGTGAATGTCCTGAAGTTTCTGTATCTGATCAAATCCCATGCCCTGATAGACCCGTCCAAACTGGCAGTAAAAAGCACGTTGCCCTTCTTGGCAAACTCGCACGCCGTAACGCCGCTCGTGTGCTCGGTAAATGTTACTATACAGAAGCCAGACTCGATATCCCACACCTTAATCTTGCCGTCATCTGCTGTGGTGACAATTCTCTGTCCGTCTGGCGAGTAGACGAGCGAGTTCATCGCATCGAAATGTCCTTGTTGCTTCAAGATGTATGACTCTGACTGCCACTCCCAGACCAAAAGTTGTCCCAGTTTCGATGCGCCGAACGCAAGCCATTCGCCGCTCTTGTTAATCGTTACAAAATCGATCTCGTTCTGTGAGATGCTGAGTGTGTGAATCATGTTGAAGTCGGGCATTTCGTACAAACCGAATATGCCGTTGGAGAAACCAGCGACAAGTAGGTTGGATTCGGGGTGGAAAGCGGCGCATCGAAGAGTTGCGGAATTTTGCATAAAGTAGTGCTTGTTGACGATTCGCCATTGCATATCCGAATCGTCTACCATGTCGTCCTCATCCTGCCCTGGTTTTGCGACATATTGCCAATCGAATACTGCGCCATCCTTGCTGACAGTGTAAATTGTCTCCTGGTCCTTGGAGAACCAAGCGCCCACCACTCCCTGCCTGTGTCCTGACAAGACGGTGGGTGTGAACCCCTCCTCAGCGTTCAAGCTCCATATCCTTGCGGTGAGATCTTTGGATGCACTGAGAAAGAATCTGGAATCGCTCGACCATTCGATATGTCGAACATCGTCGAAATGTTGTGTGTGAGTGTGATGGCGCACGAATGGCGCAAATTCAAGATCGCCCTCAACGTTCGAGTCTGGCGTGGACGGAACATGCCACACCTCAATTTTCCTGCCTAATCCAACCACAAAATACCGTCCGGAAGGTGAGAAAGAAAGTGCCGTTACTGAAGACCTGAAAGAAAAGTGGTATAGTACAACGCGGCGTGGGACGTTGGTTAAGATCGCCTGGCCATCGTCGTCGATCGATAGGAGGAGGTTGCCCTGAGGATTCAGGCCTAACCTCGAGATATTCTTTCGGTGCGTGAATGGGAGGGTATATGACTTATTATCAACGAGGTTGAATACAGTAACTCTGTTGCCGACGGGAGAGAAGAGATGGGTACCGTCGGGGCTGAACAGTAAATTGCCCTGGCAATAGACTGTTCCTAGCAAATTGGAAAACTTCAAAACGGTTAGTTATAATTATACCGAGACTGACATGGATACATCGTCCTACCTTGAAATCTGTCTTCATGGTTGGTTCTGGCCCATTTCTCAATTTCAGTTTTTGTAGATGGAAACCCTCCGCAGCGCAAGCAGCAAGCACTATCGCCCAGTACAGATACCGCCAGTGCTCTCCGCCAAAATTTCTCGGAACTTTTTAGCGGGGCCGGTAAATCCTTTCTCCTTACCTCCGATATGGGCTCGTTTGGATTTGGGTTAAGCTCGGCGAGGGTTCCTTGGCATGTCTTAATGAGCGACTGGGGAAAGTGGAAAGGGGACACAAAGGACCCACCCAATTTGCGTTCCCGACACTCATGAGCGGGTTCTCTTGCTGGCCCGTGCATCTGTGCTGCATTGGTCTGGAAATTTGACAGGCAAATTCCCCTGAGAACCTGAAGCACAAGGAAGCTCCCCAATTCCTCCCACCGACCGCCCCAGGAAACACCATTTCCCATTTCCTTCCACAGCGCGACACCGCTTCATAATTGCACCTCGCTGCCGCCCTACCAACCAGAACCCCGAACCCTCCAAACACACATTCCATTTCGATATCACAATCACTTCAAGATGGCCCCTGCTGCTGCGGAGAGTGCCTCGCCAATTGGCATTGCCAATCTGCCCAACCAGCGACACAAGATCGTCGCCAAAAGGGGAGCTGCTTTCACCATTATGGTCAGTCAACACACAACTCAACTGCCAATCGCATCTCAAATGAAGCCTTTTCTTACCGTTATGTCTTTTTTAGGTTGCTGGTGAATCCGGGTTGGGCAAGACAACTTTTATCAACACGCTGTTCTCCACTACCATCAAGAACTATGCGGACCACAAGCGCCGGCACCAGAAGCAGGTCGACAAGACCGTCGAGATCGAAATCACCAAAGCCGAGCTCGAGGAGAAGTTCTTTAAGGGTATGCAAGCAGTAATAATTATGGTTGGTTTCCTGATTCGGGCTAACATTTGCTTCCTCGCCAGTTCGCCTGACTGTTATCGACACCCCTGGCTTCGGCGATTATGTCAACAACAGAGACTCGTGGATGCCCATCATCGAATTCCTCGACGACCAGCACGAATCGTACATGCTTCAGGAGCAACAGCCCCGCCGTCAGGACAAGATCGATCTTCGCGTTCACGCCTGCCTCTACTTCATTCGCCCTACCGGCCACACCCTCAAGCCCCTAGACATTGAGGTCATGAAGCGCCTCTGCTCGCGTGTCAACCTTATTCCAGTTATCGCCAAGGCTGATACTCTTAGCCCCGCAGATTTGGCCAAGTTCAAGGCGAGAGTGAGTGACACTTATACTATGTAGTCATTAATGTACCCATGCTGACCCACGGTCCTCCACAGATTCGTGCCGTTATCGAAGCCCAGAACATCAAGATCTACCAGCCCCCTATTGAGGAGGACGACGAGGCCGCTGCCCAGCATGCCCGTAGCCTGATGGCCGCCATGCCATTCGCCGTTATTGGCTCGGAGAAGGACGTCAAGACCAACGATGGACGCATCGTCAAGGGTCGGCAGTACTCGTGGGGTGTTGCCGAAGTTGAGAATGAGGAACACTGCGATTTCAAGAAGCTCCGATCTATCCTTATCCGCACCCACATGTTGGATCTCATTCACACGACCGAGGAGTTGCACTACGAGGCATACCGCGCACAGCAGATGGAGACTCGCAAGTTCGGCGAGGCTCGTCCCCGGAAGCTCGACAACCCCAAGTTCAAGGAGGAGGAGGAAGCGCTCCGCAAGCGTTTCACCGAGCAAGTCAAGATCGAGGAGCAGCGCTTCAGGCAATGGGAACAGAAGCTCATCGCCGAGCGCGACCGTCTCAACAAGGATCTCGAGCAGACCCATGCCCAGATCAAGGCATTGGAAGGAGATCTGGAGGCGTTGCAGGGCAGTGCCGTCCGCAGTCACGGCCGCCGCTAAAGACGGGACTCCACTTGGGTCTCGGGATGAGCTTTGGCTCCTCCAGGGATTTCCCTGCTTCGGTGTCAGTTCCCCCTTTTGCCGAACCTGCCTCTTCGATATTTGTTATGTACCAGTGCTCGAAAGAACAAACAACAACAAACGGCAAGCCCCCAAGGCGCTCATGGATATATGCCCGGGAGGTACAAAAGTTGCGCGCTGGTGTTAGTAGGAGTTTGGTTGTGACATGGAATCATTTGGGGTTTTGGTTCATCCAATTTTCTCTTTTATTTATTTGCTCTTTTCTTTCTCGCAAGCACCTTTTCCTCGAAATCAGCTTTATTCGAAACAACAGCAACGCGGACCGTCGCCCATACAACGGAAACGGTATGCAAAAGTTGGAGAGATAGATAATATCTTGCGAGCGACAGGAGAGGGGGATCCGACATAACCCTTTTTTTTTTTTTTTTTGAAATTCGATAGTTTGTTGAATTCCGCCAACGAACGCCTATTTACCTACTTACTACCCCCTTTTTCTTTGCTTTTTTCTATTTATTTGACTTAGTCACGATGTAATTTAGTCCGGCCACCAAACCAAACACCTTCATGATACCAGATAATGAGAAAGGCTGCCAGTTTTAAGAGAAGATTACAGTCATTTATATATTGTGTTTAGTAGTGTGAAAATGTGAAAATGTGAAGACAAACCCAAAGCTGCCCGCCTCACTGTGTCTCCATGTGACGGACGGATACATCAGCTATTGTAGATATTCTAGCTTCTTGATTATACTACGCTTACTTGACTAGCGATACTTCTCATAGTTTCCAAACTCTTGTATTACTGGGCACACCTCTTCAACTTTCCAAAACAAACCATGTGATCGATATAAACTAGCCAAATTTCTTGGTTTTTTTTCCTGGCTCAATGATCAGACGGCATCCATCGAAGCTCTTGTCGTCAGCTGCTCATTCTTGTTGCCCAATTTTGAGATTTGCAAAAATGCATCCACACCATAACCTTCCAAGCTGTGGAGAGATAAACTTCCAGCCCAGTACTCGGCGTACACGCGACACAAGGGCAAAGCCATACCCAGACGGAGGTTGGGAGGGCGCTTGGAGAGCGAAGCAAGCGAGCTGGTGAGATCAGTCCCCTCTAGGCCGTTGCCGTTGCCTTGGCCGTGGCCTTCCAACTCAAAGCTTTCTTCCCCTTCTTGATTCTGTTTCTCCACGGAATTATCGCTGAAAGCAGCATGCGGTTCGTCAACCTGCCTCAACTCCTGCATTGTCGCAGCCATCTTGGGGACTTGGGTCAGGTTTGACAATATCTCCTGACTTGCCGGCCCTTTGCTGAACGACCACAAATAGGGAAGGCTTTCTCTCGGTATCCCACCTCCTTGATCCGAAATTCGAATGATGACGTGTTGGCTACTCTCGCAGACCGTCACCTGAATCGGAGGCGGTTTTTTGTCTGTGTTTTGGCCGTTTCGTCTGAGGTGATTCTCCGCCACTGATTGTACGGAGTTTCGAAGGAGCTCGCCGACTATATATTGGAGATGGGAAAGGATGTAGGGGAAACTGGCCTCTAAGTGGCCGTCGATTTGGATCTCAGGAAGCGCCACGTCGGGTCCGTAGGCCTGTCGGAGGATTTTGAGGACTGCGTCGCCGCATTTGGTGATGACATCCTTTGCTATGCATTTGAGGAAGACATGCCCGATGACTTCGGTCTCGGAGAGTCTAGCTCCGGGTGAGAACCATGGGGCATGGAATGTATCTGTGAGAGCAAGGTGTTGTTCCGCGATCACTCTGCGGGAGATACGCTGGTCTTCATGTCAGTCGACTGAAGAATGAGAGATGAGATGAGAGGGCGGGTAACTCACAGATCGAAGAATTGTGTTCATGAACTTGTCAAGCTCAGCAGCGCCCATGAGACCATTACACTCGAGGATCCCTCTTGCCAGTTTTGGAATCACCGTCAAGTGAGCTTTGAGCATACCGCGGATGGTTTCACATAACTGATCATTGTCCTCGAGTGTCTTGATCTCCTTGACCTTTCGGAAAGCATCGAAAGCCGAATAGTACAAATCGTATACTTCGTTAAAATGTGGGTTTGTGGTGACGACATATGGAAGCTGCTGCATGTCGCGAATCCTATGGGCGATTCTCACAGGTAACTCAGTTCGCACATAGTTTGCAGAACTTATGAGTCTTGATTCTGTCAGGGACCGGCCGAATACCATGAGTTGCCGCAGACTGATAGGTCGTGCTTCCCGAGCAACCCATCTGTCATTTGATGATGGTAAGCAGGTAGTTCACAATCTTCTTAGACAAACAGTAACTGGTTTCACATACTCGTCTAACACTGAAACTGGGCGCCATTTACGGTTACTGTCTGAGTGTAATGGGCGAGTTTGTCGCCAATTCGGTAGCTGTCCGCGTGCCGCGACACCATAGTGGTCCAGCCTGCATAGTCCTCTTCCACCCGTACCACATGTTCTACTGATCAACCGGACGGACGCCGCAGCACGTTGAAACGAAAAAGGAGCCATGCCGACGATTCCATGCGATATCGGAGCTGTTCGTCTTTTCGGATTTGGGTAATAATATGTTGAGAAGCTGGGAAAAGTTTACATTTACAGATGTTGGGGATAACCTGCAACAGGCATCGAGGTACTACCGAGAAGGTATGCGCAGGTCCTTGATCACATCTTTGCAGGACGGGAGCTTTGGGAAGCAATGCCTTCTGATGTCTGCAGGAAGCAGTGTTGCATGGGGCAAGGATGGAGCTTAGAGTCACAGCGGAAAGAAGGACCAAGCTTTCTAGCTGTTCCGCTCGTTCTTCCAGGCTCTTACCCCACATCATTCCGTGCCTGGAAACGGATCGCTGAGTGGTCTTGAGCAAGAAAAGTGGGGATTGTTTGGGTTTCTTGCTCGTGACAACAACTCACCACCATGATCCCATATAATGGAGATGATTTATGAAATATCCCATGGTGTTTTCACAAGAGAGCCCCTTACACTGTGGATCCGGTATGCTTTCAAAATATTGACCAGTTTTTGTCCTTCATCATGACCCAAGCATCGAAACATGGAAATCATCATCCCCGGCATTGATCGTGGAGTGGTACTCTCACATGCCTCACCAGGCTCGGGCAATCAGGCCGACCCGAACTTCAAGTCTGCCAAATATACTGCGGTAGAAATCTGAGTGTTTAGTCTGCCACTATTCATACCGACCCGTTTGGAACCTCTTGACTATTGTCCGTTGCCCTCAGAACCATTGATATGGCAATACTATAAACCTTTACATATACATTTGTTTCTCTTGAGGACAAAATAGCCTGGATAATGCCAGTATAGTGCCTTCGAGTGCGGATAGAATAGGTTGATTTGGTCGTTGACAACTGACCGGAAAAGATCTGTCTGGATTTGCTTGAACTGCCATCCGATCTAATCGTGCTTCAAGTCGCCAGCTGACCCTCATCCCAAAAAAACACTTTGCTAGAGCAGATGACCATTCCATTGACCTAAGTAATTTAAAAGAAGGTTACTGATTGCTGTTTCTGGTTTCCCTTCCTCCCCTCAACCACCAAGCCAGCAACTTTAGAAACCACAGTCATCTGCGACCATCCTCCAAGATCATCAGCCTCGCTCGCAACATTACACCAAGGTCACACCGAGGTCACACCGCACTCCACAATGGTTCTCCTGATTTTCCTCTTCGCTGCTATGCTTCAACTTGCGGCCGGCCTGTCTCCCAAACCGGCTTCTCCAGTTGTGGCCACCCAAGCTTCCTCAGAGTCCTCGGACGGAGTCACTTGCTCGCCTTTGCCATACCTTCACAAGCCCGAGGACTGCCATGTGGTCATTGGCCAGTTGAAGCGTACGTAACTGAGGGCTTGCGGATTTGTGGAGATTGAATACTGACATGGTTGTACTGCTTAGAATACAACAAGAATGGCAACTTCATCACCCTTCAGCCCAGAAGCTGCGCCTATGATGACTATGGCGCTTATCATGGCGAGCTTTGCAACGATGATGCTACCAACCAAGTAGAGGTTGACCAACACGACCTGGCTTTCCAAATCACCGACAAGCTCTACAACAGATGCATCATCAGTGACCAACAACCCTCTGGTCTGGTTCCAATTTTGGGGTTACAGCTAAACGAGCGGATTAGCATCATGTCCCATAAATCTTTGGTAGATATTTATTCGCCCTAGATAGGAAGCTACCTAGTCATGCTATTGAGATTCCGTGAAACATGGGAGGAGTGCGGATGTGACTGTGTTGGGCTATCTGGGTTGTTAAAAGCAAATGTGACCCTTGAGTGATGATCAGTACACCAAATGAACCCCTTTGTGTATCCATGGGCGGTAACCTAAGATGTGGTGTAACTGAGGCCCAAATGATGTATTTTGCATTCGTGGTCAAGAGGTGTGGTCTTGTGTCACAAGGTAGACTCATAGACTTCAAAGACAACAAACTTCAACAAAGATGGAACGTGAGGTGGCCATAAGTACTGATTGAGGGGCAATTTCCATGACCAAGAAGCTGAGAAGGATTTTGAGGGCCACAAGGGGCTATCTCAATTCTCACACACCGTCCGAGAGAGTTCAACTGGGGGAAGACCGCACGTCATTGGCGCTGATAAGTGCTACCTAATGCGGGGCTGTGAGTACACCCAAGATTACTAACATTGGAAACACAAAGACAAGTACCTCTCTAACTCTAGCTGTGAAAGGCGTGGCTCAGCATGAAGAAAAAAGATGCCAAGTGTGGGAGATGGTGGAAGAAGGGCTGTTTTCTTTTCTTTGCTGGAACAGCCATCTTAAACCTGCAGTTGAAAGAGGCTGCCCGAGTCACAAATCCTCTTTTATTTTGGTCTTTAGGACTAGATATTCTATTCCGCAGTTGCCCCCAGCCGGATCGCCCGACGAGAGTGACGCCGTCAGCCCTGCTAGCACTCTCCACCACCCACCCAAAGCAGCGGGTTGGAGCCTTGGAGCTCGGTCTACCGACTGCCACCCCGACCGACGCCTGTCGTCTGTCGCCTGTCTACGGGTCTTGCTTCCATCTCCTCATTGAGACATCCACAATCCCCAAGGCGGTACCTTCTTGAGACGACTTTTTTTTTGTTGTTTGAAAGAAACGGGAGAAGGAGAGAAAAAAAATGGTAAGCTTTGATCGACGAGATTGCTACCTGGCCACCTAATCGCCCCTCCACAAAATCAATCACATTCATCATCGCTTGTTCCGTCCCGCAACTCTTCTTCCTTCTCAGGTCTGCCCTGGAAACTTGTTGTTTCCGTTCTACTTTTTCAGTTTCCAAGTCACCTATTCCAGGGTAATAGGGTTGCGTTACGAGAGCTTTCCCGCTCCTCTATTCTCAGTTTACAACTCAAATCATTTGTGCACCTCCGCCATCTAACCCCCCCACCATCGTCGTCCTCGGCCTCCATCCTCTTGGAACTCTAGGAACATGGCCGACTCTCACACTAATGACGACCTGCCAGCTTGCGGCCTTGCTGACCTGTCGCTCCAGGATGAAAACAACAACATCGATGCTGCGTCGCCAAACGGGATGCAGATCGACCCGCCCGAGGAACATATCGTCGAGCCGAACAGCACCGAGTCCGAAGATGTTGCGATAATCAACCCCGAGAGCATGGACGTCGATGCTCCCGTAGCCACTGACCGTACGTTGGCCATCGCCACCCCCGTTCCCCCTTTCCATGCATTACAGTGTGTTGACCATGGTGCAGATGAAGCCATGAAGGAGCTCGTGCTCCCCCCTTTGGTCGAAGAGCCCCGGATCCTCGAGGATGTTGTCAGTACGTGGGAAGTTGAGGGGTGGCGCACCATGAGTAAGAAGGAGCGCGGGCCTGTATTTCAGGCAGGAGGATATCCATGGTGAGAATATTGTTACCCCTCGTCAAAGCTCAGCACTTGTCTAACCACCAGCCAGGCGGATACTTCTGTTCCCGCACGGTAACAACGTCCTTGATCAATGTTCAATCTACCTCGAGCATGGCTTCGAACCGAACAAAGTGCCTGATAACTGGAGCTGCTGTGTCCAATTTTCTCTTGTACTATACAACCGCAACGACGCTACCATTTTCTTCCACCACACTGCCCACCATCGATTCACTAAGGAGGAAAGCGATTGGGGATTCACTCGGTTTCTCGAATTCCGCAAGATGTTTAATATTGCTTGGGAAGGTTCCGATCGGCCACTCGTCGAGAATGACTCGGCCAACATCAGCGCCTATGTCAGGGTAGTTGAGGACGAAACCGGCGTCCTATGGCACAACTTCAATAACTACGACTCGAAGAAGGAAACTGGCTATGTCGGTTTGAAGAACCAAGGTGCCACTTGCTACCTTAACTCACTCCTGCAGTCACTATACTTCACAAATGCATTCCGCAAGGCTATTTACAGCATTCCGACGCAAACAAACGAGAATATGGACAACAGCGCATACACTTTGCAGAGACTATTTTATCAACTGCAAACATCGCCAGTGGCTGTCGGGACTAATGAGCTCACCAAGTCTTTTGGCTGGGAAACCCGGCACATTTTTGAACAACAAGACGTACAAGAACTGTCACGAAAGCTCATGGAACGCATGGAGGAGAAGATGAAGGGGACCGAGTTCGAAAAGGTGCTCCCCCAGATGTTCAGCGGCAAGATCAAGACCTACATTTCGTGCATAAATGTTCCATATGAATCTAGCCGCGTGGAGGACTTTTGGGATGTTCAGCTCAACGTCAGTGGCAACGAGAACTTGCTGGACAGCTTTCAAGACTACATCCAGGTGGAGAAGCTTGATGGTGAGAATCAATACTTCGCCGGAGATGAGTACAAGCTCCAGGATGCCAACAAGGGTGTCATCTTTATGAGTTTTCCGGACGTTCTTCACCTGCAGCTCAAGCGTTTCGAGTACAACATTGAGAAGGACATGATGACGAAGATCAACGATCGATACGAGTTCCCTGAGGAATTCGATGCCTCTCTGTACCTGGACAAGGATGCCGACAAATCAGAATCATGGGAATACGAGCTTCACGGCGTGCTTGTGCATAGCGGTGATCTCAACGCTGGCCATTACTATGCGTTCCTGAAACCCCAAAAAGAGGGTTGGTGGTATAAATACGACGACGACAAAGTGACCAAGGCAACGAAACGTGAGGTTCTGGAGGAGAATTTTGGCGGACCTTATAAGACTCCCGGCAGCCAGCTTCGCCTTTCCCAGAAAAAGGCGCCTGTCATGCGGCCTAACAGCGCCTACATGCTTGTCTACATTCGCAAATCTAAGCTTGACAAGATCCTCTGCCCAGTGACAGAGAACGATGCTCCTGAGCACCTTCAGCGGAGATTTGAGGAAGAACTTGCGGCACGCGAGGCCCGGCGCAGGGAGAGAGAAGAGCAGCATCTGTATCTCAACGTCAAGGCCATTACGGAACAAACCTTCCAAGCTCATGGCGGCACCGATCTCACGAGCTTTGATCCAGCTTCTGAGCAAGAGCCTGGGGCACCCAAAGTTTATCGCATACTACGTGCCGCAACCATGCAAGACCTGGTCAACGAGATTGCAGCAGACATCGGTCAGGATCCCAAGCAGGTCAGGTTATGGATCATGGTTAATCGCCAAAACAAGACAATCAGGCCAGACCAGCCTGTTATGGACTTGCGGCCAACGGTCGAGGAGTGCTATAACAGGGCAACAGCACACCGAGACCCGGCTCTTCGCGTCTGGGCCGAGGTTGCTGAAGAAGTTCTCCCTGACGGCACTGTTTCTTGGCCCACTTATCCCGGCTTGCCAAACGGGGTCGTTGTCAAGAATGATTCCATCCTATTGTTCTTGAAGTGGTTTGATGCCGAGGCGCAACGCCTAAGAGGTATTGGTCACGTATACATCAGCAGGGAAAAGAAGACAGAGGACCTCATCCCCATCATTCTGAAGAAGATGAACTGGGGTGAAAAGCTGCCGAGTGATGAGAAGATCGCTATGTGGGAAGAAATCAAGCCTAACATGATTGACGGCCTTGCTGCGAAGAAAACTCTCAAAGCTTCTGAACTTGGTGATGGTGACATCATTTGCTTCCAACGCATTGCAGAGCGCAAGTCAAGATTAGGCCTTGGTGGCGACAAGCAAAGCTCAACCGAGACCAGCAAGCCCTTGGATCGGTTTGAGGATGCTCGGGAGTATTACGAGTTCTTGATCAACAAGAGGACTGTTAGCTTTGGCCCCCACCCCCAAAAGGGCGAGCGGGAGACATACCCAGAGTTTGAGCTGGTCTTGAATACCAAGATTAACTATGACAAACTGGCTGAGAAGGTTGGCGAGAAACTTGGCGTTGAACCAACACATCTGCGCTTCTATACGGTCAATTCCAGTTCACGTAATCCGAAAACAGCAGTCAAGCGAGGCCAACAAACCCTGGGAAGCATTCTCACTCCTTCTGGGTATAGCCAACTGAACTTGAATCAGATGAATGACGCGTTGTACTTTGAAGTCCTCGACATGAGTCTTGCGGAATTGGACAACAAGAAGAGTATCAAAGTAACCTGGCTCAGTGAGGGCATCACCAAAGAGGACCAGTTCGACGTCCTCGTGGCCAAGAACGGGCAAGTGCAGGACCTTATCGAGTCGCTGGTCAAAAAAGCCAAGATTCCCAGCGAGGAAGAAGCGGGCCGAATTCGCGTGTATGAGACCAGCTCCCACAAGTTCTTTAGGGAACTGGAGAAAACCTATCCGGTTATCAGCATTAACGAATACACGACGGTCGTTGCGGAGCGGATGCCTCCCGAGGAAGCAGAGGTCACAGAGCCCGGCCAGTTCATCTCGGCCTTCCACTACCAGACTGAACCAAGTAGGCCGCATAGCGTACCGTTCAGGTTCTTGCTTAAGGAAGGGGAGAAGTTTGCCGACACTAAGAAGCGGCTAGAGAAGCGCACAGGAATCAAGGGAAAGAGTTTTGAGAAGATCAAGTTTTCGGTTATTCGAAGATCGCACTTCTCAAGACCACAATATCTCAACGATGGTGAGTCTTTAGGAGTCTGCACATGCGGCCTAGGAAAAATAAGCTAACATTCGAACAGATGACATTCTTTGGGACGTTGCCATGTCCCCAGACGACTCGCTCGGATTAGATCATCCAGACCGGAATCGATCATTGCGAAACGGTGTCGGGGATCTGTTCTTGAAGGGTTAAAAATCTCTTCTCAGGGCATGTTTTGGAACGAAAATGGGAAATGAAAAACAGCAATAGTTTCATTCCTTCCTTCTTTGATAGTATCATTTTTACTTTCTTTTTCTTATGCGCGGGAGTTCTTTGCCATGTCAAAGCATGGGCAGCAGATCAGGGCATAGGATCATTTGTTATGAATGAGAAGGAGCCTGATGATTAAACGGAAGGTTATCGATATTATGTTTTTCTGTATGATTGCGTTCCCTGTTTTCTTGTACTATTCTGTACAAGTAGTGATAATGGTTGGTATGTTATCACTCAGTAGTGTATGATACATTTCCATATAATAATAAAATGGTGGTGAAACTGGCAAGTATCTTGACAACCATGCCCCGCTTCCACCGAGGAGAGAATGGGGAAGGCGGTGGATTACGGCAAGAACCATTTATGTGCTGATAAGGGAACTTTTGTGACTGATAACGTTCTTCTGTCAATGAGCGAATGTTGAGCAATCCCTGCCCACTTTGTTAACTCTTGGTCACCTCATCCTCGACACCCGACGAGTCTTAATATAGCTGTCAACTATATCACCTGCTGCTCCTGCTGCTGCTCTCGTGTTTTCTCCCAACCGCACAACTCAATTGACCGGCCGACCGACCGAACGGCAGTTTAACTATTCAACAAAATGAACTTTCCTGGTGCCGGAGGCGGCGGATTACCGGTAATGCCAACGGGCATTGCTGCAGCGGGCAAACAACAACAAAGTGCCGGTGCTGGTGGTGCTGGGGGATATGATCCAAATGATCCTAATATCAAATGGGTATGTTTTTGTGTCAGAAGTTCCTGCTTGATATATATGGTTTGCTAACATGTGATTATTGTGTTATTACTAGCTCTCAAACGCCATGGAATCATGCTACATAAAAACAGCAATGTCAGGGGTTGCTGGGTTTGCTCTCGGAGGAGTTTTTGGATTATTCATGGCTTCTGTATGTTTTTTTTTCTTCTCTTCCCTTTCCCTGTCCATGATTATGTTTGTTTTTTGCTGATTATATTGATTGTAATATAGATGGCATACGACACACCATACCACACTGCAGGCGCGGCACCAGGAGCAACGGGGATGGCAGCAGCAAAGGATCTTTCTTCCTTACCGTTAAAGAGACAAATTGCTATTGGGTTTAAAGACATGGGAGCGAGGTCGTGGAGCACGGCAAAGAATTTCGGGGCGGTAGGCGCGCTGTTTAGCGGTATTGAGTGCGGGATTGAAGGGTTGAGAGCGAAAAATGATTTGGCGAACGGGGTGGCGGCTGGATGTTTGACTGGAGGGATTTTGGCGAGGAATGGAGGACCGCAGGCTGCGGCTATTGGGTGTGCGGGTTTTGCGGCTTTTAGTGCTGCTATTGATGCTTGGATGAGGATGCCGAAGGATGAGGATTGAGTGAGGGGAGAGAAGAATGTATGATAAGATGGTTCTTTTTTTGCTTGGGCGTGGGAAGAGGATTGCTTGTGTCTCTGGCTGGAAAAAAGTATTGGCTACTGGACAGAAAGTGGGATTTCTTTCATCCATGGTATCGGGCGTTTGGTGGGATTGTTCTGCTTTATTTTGGGTGTGTATTAATGACTGTTTGTATGCGTTATTTTCGAGGGTCATCGGTGGGATATAGAGGGCAAGAGTTTCTCAAGTCTTATTAAGACTGGGATTAGATTTAGATGGACGGTAGAGAGGGGATATGACATCGCCATTCAGGAGTATATACAAAACATCTCTGCTCCAGGCTATACACCAGATTACTATAGTCGAAGGGTGTTCAAATTCAGGGTATTTTCTAGCGCCCGCAACACATTGCCGAGTCCAACCCGCCTATCCCAACCATATGATCTATCCAAAACCACGAAAGGAAATTCTTGTTAGAGAATACCATACTCATGCAGGAGAAATTATCACCTCTCCTTCAACCCACTTCTCTGCCTCCCTAAAGCTTTTCATATCTGAGCTTGAAAGACCTGGAAGCTTCCAAACTCCCAATAAGTATTGTCAAAAGCCGTCCCATTCGCAGAGACAAATGCTTCACAAGAATCGTATTGTGGAAAACGTTCTAAAATAATTGTTCATATGTGTTAGTCAAAACATACCTTTCCACCTCTCTCGCCTAAATTCGATGATAATAAGAACACTCACGAGAACAATCTGCACCCCACCCATAAGGACCATCGCCACAAAAGTTGATGTTGACAATGATGCTCTGATTCTTAAAGTGCGACCCAATATCACAGTTCGTGCTCGGGAAATCTGCAAACGCAGGACCCCAGCTCTTTGGATCGGGGGATGAAGTCTTTTGCTGCTGCTGTTCTCCGTCCAGAGAAATATCCTTTGGTATCTCGTTCCTCTTGAACTGCCAGATCCTGATACCTTCTTTGCGATACTCCATCGCCACGACGCCGCCGCCTTCTTGATTGTAACCTTCGCCCATGGTGTGGATTACCTTTGCGTTTTGGCCTTCGAAAAACCCATGAGCCATGCAGCCGTTGAGGAAGCCTGGTCTGGCTGTGCTGCAGTCGTGGGAGGAGAACGAGCCGAGCATCTTGCGCTTGACTTTCCATGCTGCAGCCTGGGCTGCCTGTGAAGAGGTTCATCCAGTTCCAGATGCTGCTGTGGTAGCCTCTCATGACGCCGACCTCGCCATTTTCGGGCCAGTTGTTGGGACTGTTTTGTGTGAGAAAGTTAGTTATTTGTCAGGGGGGTTGTTTAAGGACAGAAGATGTGAGCATACTCGGCTAGCCAAAAAGCTGGCTGACTGTTGCAGCCATAAGGAGAATGTTTGACGTCAAAGATGAATAGTCCGTGCTTATATTGCTTCTTGGATTGAAGCCGGATTGAACGACGGCCATTTGTAGCATTCTCAGAGTTGTCCGCGCGGATTATGACGGATTTTCCAGGGAAGAAACGAAAGTGAGGTTCTTTGGAATTGTTAGACTGTGATTATGGGGAGAAAGGGTGTATTGGTTAAATGAGAGTTACTCACACGTTGCAGTGCGTCCTGTTCAGACGAGTACTGGACAAATCTATTTGATGGGTCTTCTCCATCAAAGTATTCAAACTGGGAGAATAACCTGGATGGCAAGTCTTGCGAACGAAGGCAATGTCAGTCTTGAATTACCCCATTAAACAGTTGATAGAGTCAGAATAACATACAGACGTCGGCCAAGGCGTACTTGAGCTTCGCGTAGTCGGGATATGGGCCCTCGCCGATGGAATGGTCGCTCATTTTGGTCGCTTTGACACCAACGACGGCACCCACAACAACAACAACAACAACAACAATGACGATAAGCAGAACACCGGAGCCGAGAAATAGCCATACCCTCCTTGGCCAACCCTTTGGCTTCAAGATGGAGCGCTTCGGTGCAGTCTGACCGTGCTTACTGTCAATCTTTGCCCCCCGCATTGTTTCGGTCTCGCTCATTTCATTAAGACTCCCGGGTTGAGACTCTCATGTAGGAAAGTGACTGTCATGAGGAGTCCGGCCGTTTGTGCTCCTCTGTTGTGCGTCGAGAAGTCAAGACGACCTTATATCTGCTCCCTTCCCTGACCAAAATATCGAAACAACACCGGGGGATATAAGAGAGGTTTCCCCCAATTATTTTCCCTCTTAAAACCTCCTCCAAGATCACGAAGAAAAGCGGCTGGGCAGCCATATAAGGGACCATTTGCAATCACGTTGTGCGGGATCGGTAGTAACAGAGAAGACGATACCACCCAGTTCCCACAGCATTCAATTGATGCCCCTGTCCGAGCGGAACGCGCGTTACAACCAACAGCACAAGTTCCAAGGGTTTAAACCACCCAGCAGCCAGCCAGCCAAGTGTGATGTTATTATAAGCTCGAATGATGTTGCCGTTTCTGTAAGGTGCAATCCGTAACGACTGCTAGTTATAAACAGTTTCCGAATAAGGAAATATTACTGCTCAACGACCGAACTGCACATCAAAACCGGACGATATTGGCCCTACGATTATCTTTATGATATATGATGGGCTACGGAGAAAAAGCTCTATAAAGTTAAAGTACCCAAGACATATTCGTATTTGGCATGCAACATACTGTATAATAAGAGACCATACGAATGAATCATGACAAAACCACCTCGAAAGTTGCTTCCATTTCGGCTTCAATCGCCGTCCAAATAAGTATTAACCCTAACCCGCTTTTACAACTCGAATCTACTCGTCATCGTCGTCAACCCTCGTCCTCTTGCTCCTCCTGTCATTCCCGTCTTGCATCCCATACCCTCGTTTACTGCTCGAGTTGGCCGCCGTCTCCCTCGAGACCTCCGACAAGAACTTGTCCACATTGAACGGATCTGCGGTATCCTTCTCAAACTGCACCGGCCCCGACCTTGCTTCAGTCTGCTCGGTCCCCTTGAAGGTACCCTTGCCCAGCGCCTCCCCAAATCTGCTACCCTTTTGAATTCTCGCCATTTCCCTGTCTCCAGCAGCTTCATCGTCATCATCCTCCATATTCGCCCTCGGCCTGTAAATACTGCTGATCGCATCCTGCGCAGCAAACAACGGCTTGTCATAGTGATTGTCTTCATTGAACCCGCTATCGAACCCACTGGACTGGTTGAATAACCTGGAATCGTACATCCCATCCTTAGATTGAGAGGGTTTGGCGATACCAAGAGCGATTTTTTCGGAAATATCACGGTCCATCTCGCGGGCCATGACCTGTGCCCGCTTCTCAGCACCCATGCGAGATTGTCGTAATTTGCGTTCATCTTCTCGGCGCTTTTCCTCACGTGCTTTTCTTCTCTCGCGCTCCGAGTCGTCAGTGTCTGAGCCAGAATAGTCGGAACCACTGTAAGAGCGGGAGCCAGATCTGGATCTAGATGAACGCCTTCTGCTTCCTCCTATCCGCTCAGCCCGTGCTTGTTGTGCCAGTTCACGGAGATGTTCTTCCTTCTGAGCCCTTTCCTTCTCAGCTAATCGTTGTTGCATCATGGCGCGCTGTCGGACCTCTTCGCGGGCATGTCGATCAGCCATGAAAAGGGCTTCGGAGAACTGGGCGAACTTGTCGTTGATTTGAACGTCTTGAAGACCGCGGCCGTCGGCTGCTAACCTCTTATCCAAGGGAACCGTAAATCCCTTGGAGTTCTTCCACAGAGAAACCGGGGGTGGAATTCGCCATGCCTCTTGATCTGCAGCTGTCAACTTTCTTGGCGGCGAGTGCATGACTGGCGGTGGAGGAGTTGGTGGTCCTCTGGGAATCTTTTTGTGCTTGAACTTGGGTGGTTCCATAGGGTCTCGCTGTCTCTCAACAATCTTCATGATGCGCTCTTGCTTCTTTGAATTATCGCCCATTTGCGACGACGGCGTGTATTTGACGAATGTCGCTTCCCTCTTCCCACCGACATTGACATTCTTGGGCTTCTGAGCCGCGACTGCCCCGCTGACGAGCTTCGCAAGGGCATTCTTGGTCCTCTCAGCCGTGGCAGCCACCTCCTCTTCGTTAGGTCTCGAAAGGTCCAGATCACCAGCCTCGGCTCGTTGGCGTAGTGGAATCAGCTCCTTGAAAGACGTGTGGATGATGCGTTTGCTGTCGTGGCCTTGTCGCGCAATGGCCGAGTAGTCGACTTTGCCCTCAGAGTTGACTTGGACGACGAGGGCGTTGGATTTCGAGGAGCCATCATTTTTACCCCAGGGGTATTGCGCAACGGGGATTTCGGGAAACGCGCCTCCGTCACCAAAGTCTTCGGGTGCGCGAGGGCGCCATCCTGCTCTTTGGCCGTACGGAGGAGGGCCGGTCCGCTGAGCAAAGTTGAATATTAGTTGTCGAACTCTTGGGATGGATACATCACAAAATGTTGGGGATTTTACCTTTAAAACAATCTGGGTCTGATCGATCTCGTGGGCGCCGACGATGCGCGGTCCTCGTTGTTGGGCTCGCTGTTCCTCCTCATCGCCGCTGTATTTGGGTTTTGGCAAGGCATTTGCGAGGCCTGCTGCTATTGACGCCATTTTGCCGTAGAGCTGAGGGTGAAGATGTCGCAGTTTGTAAATAACTGCCAGTTGATAAAGTAATTGAGGACGAAGCTGGCGCGCGAATGACGAAGTGGGACCAGGTTGTTTGGAAAAGTTCCAGGTACCATTTTCAGTGGCTGAATACGCTTGGCGCTGCAAGGATTTGTGGCGTCCGCGTCCGCGTGGAGAGTTTATCGGCTTATCGAAACACTTTGACACTCCTTATCATCCTCGCTCTCAACCTCAACCCCAAGAGTAAACATACATTTTGCTATGTACGAATTATAAATATGTACAACTTACTTCTTGTGGCAAGCATGTATTTTCTGGTGAAGAAGGTCCTTCAATATCAGCGGGCACCGTGGGGTTTCCTTCGATTAACAGGCCTTCTGGGAAACAAGCAGCCAAGGAGGCTTATGAGCGGTAACACGGACTGTATGTATGTTAACTGATGCTGTTTATTTTATTTTTCAATATATCAATAGGCCTGGTCTCTTTTCTAGTAGCTCAAATTGCACCTATAACGGCATGAGTAGACGGATTGGGAGCTGAATGACCTTTGTCTATTCAACGCCCTGGCCCCGCCCAGCCTTCGGTCGGCAGCTTCGAACATGTTCTTCGAAGACTTATTCAATATAGAGCATAAACGCGATGTCCAGCCATACGCAGAAGATGAACGTTGAGCACCTATCCGGAATGGAGAAACAGGGGTCAATTCAGAGCACCTTGCTCATGAGAAGGGCCATTTCATATGTCCTGACAGCGAGACGGGCATTCAATGTAGACGAGCTACTCCAAGCATTGAGCGTCGAGAGCACCGATACCGAGATATCAGAAGACCGAATTCTTGACATCCAAGACTTGGAACCTCTCATCTCCGATGGTCTACTCAAATCGATCCCACGACACATATCGTCAGAGCTGCAGAGATTCCTCTCCAGGAATATCTTTCTGATAAACCAGACTTCCTTCTCCCACGACCAGAGACTGCGCTTGCAAGAATTTCTGTGGCATATTTGCGCTTCGACGACTTCAAGACCGGGCCTTGCGGGGACTGGAACACCACGATACAGAGACTACAGAAATACCCCTTTCTCGCATACGCGGTGACTCACTGGGGATCACACTTCAAAGAGTGTCAAGACGATGAGGAAACATCGAAGCTGGTGCGATATTTCTTGGTTGATGATGCGAAGGTATCTTCAGCTCTTCAGATGATGTACCTACCTCGTCTAGCACTTCAACAACCTCAAGTATATCAGAGTTATCCTTGGCATCAACGCTTTCCGAAGGAATTCTCAGCACTGCATGTTGTGGTTCACTTTGGTCTGGACACTATTCTGTCCATGCTTCTGAGCCGCGGTCTTACTGAATTCGTTGACGCCCAGGACAGTCACGGACGGACAGCACTCATGTCGGCTTCAGCCAACGGTCACAAACTCACTGTTGGACTGCTTCTCGACCAGGGAGCAAGTAAAACACTCGAGGATGAAGAAGGATGGACAGCACTAGACTTATCCGTCTTGAATGGATTCGCAAATGTCGCAGAAATCTTGCTCAATCACTCAGATCTTGATATTTTACAAAAGAACAAGACCCTCAGTCTAGCCGCCCAAGTTCGGAGTGAAACAATGGTCAGACTTTTGTTGGACTCTGGTGCAGAGGTCAACGGAAAGGATCAGGCAGGTAATATTGCTCTCATGTTCGCGGTACCTCAAGGACATCATGACGTAGTTCGTATCCTTGTAGAAAGAGGGTCCGAGGTAGATTCCAAAGACGTACACGACAATGCCCTCCTCCATTGGGCAGTCAACTACCCGGATATACTCCTACTGCTCTTGAAAAAAGGGGCCAATGTTCACGCCAAAAACCACCAAGGAAAAACCGCTCTACACTGGGCCTCACAGGAGGGACAGACAGAATCCGTACAACTCCTTCTCAAATACGGCAGCGAAGTAAACGCCGAAGACACCCATGGTTTCACCTCCCTCCACTTGGCAGCCCTGAAAGGACATCAAAACACCGTCAAACTTCTCCTAGAAAACGGTGCCAACACCAACAGCCAAAACAACCACGGCTGGACACCTCTCCACGCCGCTCTTCTCAACCATCACTTCTCCCTCATAAACCTCCTGACCAACAACGAAGAATTAACAACCACCCTGACCACCTTCTTCAACAGCCCCCTCACCAGACCCATCTTCCTTTCCCTCACCTCCCAAAAATCCCCCAGCATCGCAACCCTCTCCTCCTCTCCCATCCTCCACGCAATAAACAGCACTCATCACTCCCTCCTCCTCTCAACCCTGGCCAATCCCCCACCGCCACCACATCCCACATCGCAACCACCCTCAACTTACACCCCCCTAACCCTTTCCTCCCATTTAGGCCTCTACCCCTTCACCGAAACCCTCCACCTAAACTCGCATTCCCCAAACCACCCCGACACCACCCTCCATTATCCAATCCACTACGCAACCCTAAACGGTGATACAGCCCTCATCGAACTCTTAATCTCCCATCAAGCATCCACATAATCCAAAACCCCAACAAATTTAACCCCTTTACTCCTCGCTTCTCAACTTTGGTTTCCTCTTACAGCCGATGCATTAATCAGAGCAAATGCAAATGTGCACGCAAAAGATGAATATGGTAAAACAGTGCTTCATTATGCCGCTGAACAAGAAAGTGGTGAAACGGTACTGCGATACGCAGTTAAGGAAAGAGGGGCGGATGTGAATGTCAAGGATTTATGGGGGAGGACTCCATTGTTTTATGGTGTGGAAGCTGGATTAGTAGGGAATATTACTTTGTTGATGGAACTGGGGGCGGATGTTGGCATGACGGCAGGGGATGGAACGACGGTGCTTCATTTGGCTGCGTTTGGGGGTGATGTGACGGTTATGAGAAAGTTGCTGGGAGATGAAGATGTGGATGTGGATGTGGTTGCTCAAGGTGGGTTGACACCTTTGCATGTTGCTGTTGTTAGAGGACACAGGGATGTGGCAAAGGTTTTGTTGGAGAATGGAGCAGATAGGGAAGATGAGTGCCGGTTTGATGATGAGGCTAAGAACGAGGATGAGGATTTGCTGAGTAGTCCTCTTTTGGGTGTGGGTGAGGTGTTAGTAACTAGGAAGGTGAGACAGTTGGTGACAAAGTGGGATGGGAATAGGGATAAGAAGGCGTTTACAGTAAGAGAGCTTGCTGTCGTTGGCGGGGTGGCCGATGTTGTGGATATTCCAGTGCCTGAACCTGGGGTGTGGAATATCGGGAGACTGCTCAACACCCTGGGTTTGGGGCGTTAGGTGACTGCAAAGTATGGGTTCAAAAAGAATAAAATGAAGGCATTGAATCAATATAGAGACTCGGAATTCCAAGCTTCACCCAGCCAGTGTTTGAGTTAGGTCCTCCTTTGCATTAGGAAATCGTCACAAAACATTTCCCATATTCTACTCGTAATCGTATCATACCGGGAAATTGATCAACCTCCCACCGCCGCCACCAAACCAAATCCATTATACCATTTTCCTATAAAACATAGCCTCTTTTTCATGCCAATGTGCGTTTGTCAAGATGCGCCTAAAGACCCCCAAGCCAGAAATTGTGTGACTTTTGATGTATATTTTGTTGAATTCCAAGAAAAAAAGATAGTTATTCCGACACAATTTTCCCTGTATAGTAGCTCATACGTAGCCCTTGCGAGCGCCCTGGAAGAAGAAGCGAACAATGAAGACCTGAAGAGCGCCCATAGTGATGATGAGGAGGATTTGAACAATACTGAAGTTAACAATTCTGTTCTCAGTGCTGCGGACAGTGCTAAAGTTGCGGTTCTCACGGGTGCGGAAATATTTCTGGTTGCGAGTGATGGTAGACAACTGGCCAGAGAGCTTGAAGAGAGACTCCTCGAGGGTAGAGGTTTGTTCGGGAGAGGCACCCTGCTTGGAGGGGAGGGAAACGCGGGCTTCATTTTCGACCTGGGAGAAGGGGTAAGGTTCGTCAGTAAAGCCAGAAGCGAGAATTGGCAACATATATCTTACAGCAATCTCAAAATCGACAAATTTCTCGGCAAAAGTGCTCATCTCATTGTTGAAGCAGAACTTGTATTCACCAATCTCCGTGGCGGTAAAGACAAAGTCGCCCTGGCGCTCCTTCTGACCATCCATAATGTATTTTCCATTTGGACCCGTAACCTCGTAGTCGATATCGAAAGAACCGCCCGATTGCACAGCAAAGTAGAATGCAACCTTTTCGTCCTTGTGTGTGGTTTGAGTATAGAAGCAAGCCTTCTCGTGGGCAAGGAGCTGGTAGGTCAATGCCGTCGCGGTGGCCTGGGCAGCGAAAAGGGCCCAAATGCCGTATGAAACTAATGGCAGCTGCATTGTTTTTATCGTTGGTGTTGCAACGTCTGAATGGCTTGTGATGGAGGAAGTTGTCGCGCGCAACCGTCGAACTTCTGATCCTTGGAGTTGTTCCCAGTTCTGGACAGCTGTTAGACGGCACCTGCAGCGCGCCAAGGTCGACTTGGCATCCACTTAGACAAGGGGGTGAAGGGACACTTTTTTCCGTTCCACTCACCCCCTGAGGAACATGGTCCGAGCTTGAACAATCTGAACTGACTACGGAGATGCCTTTAAGAGTCTGTTGAAATGCAGAATTGGGTATCAAGGTTAAAGGGTGGCTTTTGGTGTTTAATTCAGTTTTTGAATCAACTTTTTTTTTTCAAGGAATTCGTGCAAAGAAAACTATATTGCCATGATTTTCTACTTTCATCTCTCATGAGCCAATAATCAAATTGTCCAGCAATGGTTCTAACGAATTAAATCAGACCTATGAGGACTTCAATTGTTGACAGGGTGATATAAACACCCCCGCATTTCTGCCTTACCAAGAGTCCCAAATCTTTCACTGGTGGAGCGCTCCAATTGGTGACATCACCAACAGCCTTGAAAACAGTTGCGTCAGGGAGCTTTGAATTTTTGGGTGTTTTTCTTTAATCTCACACTTTTGTATCTTGCTGCAGTGCCTTCAATATTTCATGAAATAACTTCATAAAAATCATTCCATTATTATTTTTATTGCATGAAAAAGTGTGATTAAATCATAGAGACAACCATGGCAAAAATGCAGACCAAGGTCGCAACTGCGGCCTCGGCTGTTATCAGGGCGTTCAGTTATATATTCCTGCGATGGGTAAGTTTCATACCTCCTGCTGACCTCTGAAATCGTTCAAAATACTAATGACTGTTAGGCCCTCGCTCCCGTGAGTAAATGCTGAAATGCACCTGTCTGCTCGGTGGGAAAACGTCGCTGACAAAAGGGAAGCCTGCACCTGCCGTCATCTTCACATTGTTCGCCATTTATTTACCATCATTCGTGTCAGGCTACCTAAATGAACCCAAGAAAGAATTGGTTGATCAAGTCGATCTCGTAGTGACCGAGACCACTGTGGCCGATGACACCCCTCAAAATGGCTTGACGACGCCGTCTGATCATAATTGCGATACCCATGCTAATGATGAGGTCAATGGCGAAACCAACGGCAAGGTCGTTGCTGAAAAAGTTTCCATCGAAGAAACAATCTCAATTGAGGACCGCCCGCTGAACCCATTTTGGACTTTACTGTCAGGGGCGCCCAACCCTCGAAGTCTCGCCCTCTCCGCCACTACCCTCCTTCTCAATGCTGTCTGCGTCGGTCTTGTGGCCGATCGACTTTTCCGCGAGCACTACCACAATGGCGATGACCTTTCATTTGCCAGAGTGGGCTATGTCTCAGAGAACGAGGCGAAGCTCCTTATTCGAGAACCTGATCAAACAAAAATGCCAATCACCGTTGAGGTTCATCTTAAAGACGCTCATGCGCCCTTCGACAGCCCTCTTTGGCAAAACGCTGGTGGTGTGCGCTGGACGACCAATGAAACTGACTACACAGCTGTTGTGCCGATTCCTCTCCGCCGGTCCAAAGGCCGCGTCTATGAATGGCGTACCTCAAACAACCACTCTGGTGAATTTATGGTTCCTCCTCCAGTCGGCCATGCTGAAGAATCGACTACCGGACCATTCACCTTCCTTTCCACCTCATGTATCGTTCAGCGCCTACCCTACAATCCCTTGGACCACCCTCTCGCCATTCCTGGACTTCGATATCTCGCCAAGGTCTTGCCCAGTTTGAACGCCCAGTTTATGCTCTTCCTCGGTGACTTTATCTATGCTGATGTCCCAAGATACTGGGGCAAGTCAGTTTCCGACTACCGTCAAAAGTACCGCCAGGTTTACGCTTCCCCAGATTGGCCCGCGGTCGGACAGAACCTGAGCTGGATCCATACCCTTGATGACCATGAAATTGCGAACGACTGGTCGGCAAACTCTACCGGCGTTTATGCCGCCGCCTTTGATCCCTTCCAGCATTACCAGGCGGCCGCCAATCCTCCACCCGCGAAGAAGGCTGGGGCGATGATGACCGCCTCTAGACCGAGTGCCAGAACCAAGTACTTTGAGTTTACCCAAGGGCCTGCGAGTTTCTTCTTGACCGACACTCGTACTTTCCGATCTAGCAACGACCGTCCCTCAGATGAGGAGGACAAAACCATGCTCGGACCAGATCAGCTGGAGGATTTGCTTGCCTGGTTAAGGAGGCCAGTTCCCAAGGGCGTCAAATGGAAGATTGTTGCGTCTTCGGTGCCTTTCACCAAGAATTGGCCAGTCAATAAGCAGGACACGTGGGGTGGATTTATGGCTGAGCGAAGGAAGGTTCTTGAGACTATGTGGGATGTTGCTGCCAACACCGGGGTTGGTGTCGTTGTCTTGTCTGGTGATAGGCACGAGTTTGCCGCTACCAAGTTCCCTCCTCCGGAGAGCGGCAAGTGGCCAGAGACAGCGACTGTTTGGGAGTTCTCAGCTAGTCCGTTGAGTCAGTTTTATAGTCCGGTCCCTACCTATCGCCAGACTGATGATGAAGATGTGATGATCAAGTGAGTATCTGAACATCCGATCTCACCCAGGAATGCGTGTTTGCTGACGATTGTGCGTGACAGGTATATTTACAAGGGTAACTCCAAGTTTGGAGCCATTACTATCGAGAACTTGGAAGACAAGACGCAAAGCAGTCTCAAGTATCGTCTCTATGTCGATGGTGTTGAGGCTTGGAATACTGTCGTGCTTTCTCCCCCACCCCCTGCGAGTGATAAGCAGGCTGGTGGATCTTTGTGGGATAGAATCAAGAATATTGGCGCTTGAGTATGAACAGGCTGGCTAGAGACACATAGAGCGGGATGACTTGGTGGATAACTTGGGAGTCTATATAAATATATATATAAAGTCAGATTTCTAGGTTTGGTGGGAATTTGGGTACACATTTGGATTGGAACTTGGGATGGAAATTTGGGTTTGGTCTGGGAGGTTCGGTTTTAAGACTGCTGAGACCCCTTAGTTACCTGGTAGTCTTCTTTGATTTGGTGCGGCTATAATATTTAGGGAAATCTAACCTGAAATGATCTGAAAAACTTTTGAGGTCTGTCACTACCTTGTGCTTCGCCAGCTTCAATATGGGACATGCGTCGACAGCTGGTCGTGAGGAAACTTTGTCAAGGGCATCTTCTACTTAATCAAACTCAACAAAAAGGTAAGCCAAACAGATGAAAGCTCAAAAAAGACTGAACAACAACTGAATTTATCCAGCGTCGGTCTCACTTTATTTCTTTCTCTTCCCCCTGACCTAAGCTTACAAGTTTTACAAGAAAGCGACAAGAATTATGCTGTAATGCTTATGAACAATAATCAAACATCCCATCCTATCCTTCTCCCATCCTTCTCCCATCCTTCTCCCATCGCTTAAGCCATCAATCCCTCTTTGTGCGTTTCTTCTTTGGCATGCTTCGGATTGGTATCAAAAATTATGTACGAAATAACGAGTAAGGACCTTATCAAAAACCCCGTGACCTTCCCCTAGGACCCCGATATGCACGAATTAAATCATTTTGTCGTGCTGGTAGGAAGTTTTTGCTTTCTCATCTGCCAGTTGGTGTAATGCAATGCTCCCGCCCTCATACAAAAAAGGAGGGAAAAAAATATTGCCGTTTCGCCTATCACATAACAACACACTCCCGATCCGGAACGCCGCTCTTCGAATCCTTAGACTTTGCCTTTCCTTCTTTTTCGGGTTTGTCCTTGTCCCGGCTCTTGGACTTGCTCCTGTCCTTTTTATTTTGACTGTGAAGATGTAAATGATGTGAACTCGAACCATCCTTTTCTTTATCCTTTTTGCTCCCCGAAACATCCTCCTCCTCGGTAACGACCGCTTGCTCATCGACAACAACCACATCAGCGCCACTGGATACTATCGAAGACGTTGTTGGTGGGCTTCCATTACTTGTCCCGTTGCCCGCATCCTTGCTCGGCCGCGTGAAACCCAATCTCGAAATAGTAGAACTAAGCCTTCCCTCGCCGACCTGACTAGTGGGGCGAGATTTGCTCGTCTTTGCGAACTTGGCCGCGGCTCTCGACAATCTTGCTGCCGTGCTCTCCTCCTGGGGTGTTGTCGAAGGCGATGTCGCCTCAGGTGTGATGGCCGAATTAATAGTAGCAGCTGCCGACTCAGACACCGAAAGGCTCGCTCGCCTCGAGTTATTTGCCTTGGTAGGGACACAAGACTCATCGTCAAAGCTAAACCGGGTCGGTCGCTCCAGCTCAGAACTGAATCGAATGCTCGGCCCGCTTTGTCCGTTGTGCACGAGAGTGGTTGCCGAATCAAAGTAGCCGCTGGCGGACATGGAATTCTCGTCGGAAGCCTCCTCAACAATCGGAATACCTGGGATGTGAACAGCAGACTCGTTATACGATGGTGGCTCCGTCACGGATCCGTCTGTCGATGCGGTCGTAACGTCCACCATTGGAACGATTTGATAGAAGAGGAGATATGGCATCTCTTCTTTGAGAGATACTCTGATGTCATCAACGTATGTCACCCGCTTCCCAATCGCCAGATCGTCGAACTTTGCCCATTGAGCCTCTTCATAGTCCGGTGGTGGGTCATGATCGTGCCTTCGGTTGTCGGTAAGCAACTTCGGGGCAACGCGAGCGAATGCAATGTAGTGCCCACTGTGTAGCGAGTCACCTCGGTGACATACCACCGACTGCAAGACTAATTTGTACTCTTGGCTCAACTCACCAGGCCCCTGATCGGCCAACATGAAATGTGGAAGGCGCATGCTGTCAGGGATATCGATCTGGGTATTATGTCGTTTAAACTCGCCCTTCTCAGTCATTGTATACCTTTTCAAGCATATCCCAACAACGGGCCGTTCATTCAAGTGATGAGCAACTTCGGCGTCGTTACTAGGTCCGCCAGTCGAGCGAGAAGTGTGCCACGGTATGAAGCGATAGAATTGCCAAGCTGGTATGGTGACAGCCTTGACTATTGTCGAGCCTGTCCGCTTGGCCTTCTGCCGAAGGGTTGTTGATTCTGTATCTGGCGCAGCCTCTTCCTCCTTTACTTCTATCCGCTGAATGATGCTTGTTGATCTGTTCCGAGTAATTGAGGTGGATGGAGAGTCAAAGCTGCTGCTGGGACTTGACAATGATGCCGGGGACTGCTGAATCGTCCAGCGTCGCTGAAGCTGGGCGTGTTCTACGTTTTCCGTTGGAGTTGCGGTTTCCTCTTCAGCAACCACAAGTATCGAGGTTTTTGGGGTCGACAAAGTCCTTTCTCCACCCTTCTTTTCATCTAGACTGTCGCGGAGAACATCGACCTTGTTGTTGAAATACTCTTCTAAGCAATCTTCGAGCTTGATGCCTTTCCCTTCTGGATCTGGTGGAACAGCGAGATTGAGAAGTCTTTCGTGCACGACCTTGTGGTCGTCGACGTCGCCTTTGCCTTGATGAAAAAGATCCACCTGTAGTGCGAGGAGAGGGAGTTGTAAAGTCTCAGTAATGAAGCCAAAGGCCTCGGACGTATCTTGCTGCTCGAGTAGTTCGGCGTCTTTCCAGCCGCAGGCAGCTAACGACTCTTGAATATGTTGAGTCATGTCGGTGGGTATCAGTTTTCCACTCCTTAACATGTTCACCCATAGCCGTAACAAAGCTGCCAGTTTCCTCTGATTTTCATCCGTTGAGTCATTCTTCAACATGCATTCGAACGCCGTGAGCTTGGCAAACATGGCGAACAATAAGGCATCCAAATAGCAAGTGACGTTCCCCCGGTTTTCTGCGCCCAGCATTTCGACATTTGCATTGTAAGGCTGTATTATTCCTGCGAATGCTTTCTGCTGGAGCTGTAGAAGCTCTGTGGCTTTGTCGACGTCACCTCCGGCGAATTTTGAATCGAGCGCATATCGGATTAGTTCTTTGGATATCTCGTGGTAATTTAGCTCGGCGAGTCTCTTGGATATAGTTTCGACCTGTCAAAAGTGTTAAATTGCAAGACCGCGGAAATGATTGTGTTCATGACTTGCGCGCACCTTTGCGGCTTCTTTCTCTTCGACCTCCTTTTCCTTCTGTGCCTGCTTCACTGAATCGGATTTGAATATCGAGAGCCAGGACTCTGTTGTTAGAGGTCGAGTCTATTAATCCGTCAGCTGTCAGGCATTCCAAGTCGGAATCGAGGCCGGAATGGAGCCAAGACTGGGGCAATTGATTGACACGAACCTTGGCAGGTTCAGACGACTTGTTTCGTCGATGGCTCCCTGTCTTTTCTCGTACGCTGCGAAACTTCCTGGGCACCAGCGAAGCCGGTTTCCAGCTTTCAATTCTTTCCATTATAATCGAGGGGCGATCGAGTGTGTTCCGATAAGGGGTAGTATCATGGTCCAGGAGTTCGAGCCGTTTCCGGAACAAGAAAGGGGCACGAGGATAATTATCAATTGAGTGAAATTGAAGATGGGGAAGAAAGTTAATAGAAGAAACGATGGTGGCTTGATGCTCTGCAAAGAAAAACTGTATCTTATTTTCTCGCGGTGATCGGTTGTTTGCGAACTTGGGATGAGGGATCGGGAGGTTTCAGACTCGTCAATGGAGCCCTGCGGTTAGCAGGATCGCGGGGCACCAGAGTTTTGGTGTCGTCCGTTGTCGTAGGTAGGTGAAAAAAGCGACGTCAATATTTAAGATTGGCGAGTGGGCATCTCAAGTCTCGACGTGAAAGTCGAGTGGAAACCCAAACAACGGGAAAGGTGGAAAGCAAGCAGGGGCAGGAAGGGCCAACAAATTAGAGGCTAAAGAGGGGCCCAAGGGCGTGGGCTTGGTGGGTTACAAGCTGCGTGGGCGGTACGTGGCGGGTGGTCCCCA
Source organism: Podospora fimiseda (assembly GCA_033297215.1). Classification (NCBI taxonomy): domain Eukaryota; kingdom Fungi; phylum Ascomycota; class Sordariomycetes; order Sordariales; family Podosporaceae; genus Podospora; species Podospora fimiseda. The sequence goes on along the minus strand of MU865299.1, from coordinate 297,164 downwards.
GATGCCCGTCGGGGACAGGAACAAGGAGAGGTGCAGGGGTGTAACCTGACATTTGCAGGTCGTTTATCACCAAGCTCCAATCACCACCATTTGATATAAAAAACCTTTTCCTCTTGATGACTTGATCAACTGATCGACCACCTATTCTTGGGGGAAATTTTTTGTTGAGTCATTTCTGTACAGAGTCTCTCATACACACGCTGTCACCTGCCTAGTTGTGCTGGTCACTCTGGCGCAAAAATCCATCAGTTTCCCATCGCGTTCATGTTACATCGAGCACTGCAGAGGGATCTGCAGTTTGGCGACCCCTCCCCCGCACAGTTGCCTCTGTTTTGCAGGTTCGGTTCGGGAGGGGCTGATCCCTCAGCTGGGAGCCAAGCATTCCAGAGTTGACGTCCCCGATGACGTTCAAGGGCTGATTGGAACTTATTAACCCGTAGCCTCAGACAAATTATCGATGCCTGGTGAGATTACCGCCGATATCTGACGAACACGATGACGATGATGTCTAGACGATGATATCTACCTGCACTACAGACATACGTAATGCGGTAATATGTCTTGAATTGGAAAGTAGTTTTTAGACATGCCAATTCAGCGGCGTAGATGTCTCATGACGACTTGGTTAATGAAGGAGTTCAGTTGTTTAAACCGGCAAAAATTCGTCGTGAGGGCCAGCACCCTGGACTATGTACATGTACGTACCTCCTATAAATAATAAGCAATTGTTGGAAAATAAGGTAGCCTCTGATTTTCATGTTTCACGACCTCAAATTTAACCTTTGGCCGGGAAACTGTAGCTCGGTAACTAACAGGCAAGCACAAAGAAAATTCTCGGCTACGGAATATCAAGTCCGCTGCGGTCCTTTCAAGTTCATGGTCTTTTATTACCATGATTATCAATCTTGAGATTTCAAATGGCATGTTGCGAGAGGAGAAGTCGTAACTTTCATGAATTACAACGTATCGGAAAACGAGAAGCGGGACCTCTCCGCGTGTTGTGGCACGTTTATGGGTTGAATCAAGCCACCTCCAGGTTTACTAGCCACAGTTTGACAGCGAGTGGGCTCCCTTGGCACTCCGCATTCCCCATGATTCGCGGGTTAGTGTCGGGGAAACGAACTTACCTCGGCATGGAAGCGATGGAAGGGGGCGGCTGCCAACTTACATTGATGAAAGATATCCGGTCCCGAGTTCATCTAAATATCCGTTGATCCCCATTACCTGCATTCTGTGTGAAAAAAATCCATCTTCAACTGCTCCTACGTTGCTCGCAAATTTGTATCGGAATTCATTGGTTTTGTTTTTATTTTCAATTCAACATGTCGGCCCAGGTTCCCATTGCTGTATGATACCCACACCTCGCTTCCCTACATTACTCAGGCCCCGCTGGATACTCACCAAGATTAACAGGTCCGCAACCGACTCAGCGAGCGAGCAGTCAAAACATTGGATATTGTTGCCAAGTTTGTGGAAGAGGATTGTATTCCGTAAGATAATTCACATGTTCCGTTGATGAAAGAGGACGCGTCTAATCATCCATGGTCAACCAGCGCCGATACTGTCTTTGAGGCTCAGATTGGCGTAGGTGATGCAAGATGGGAGGCTCACCCCAAAATCCTTGAAGACCTCAAGAAGAAGGCCCGGTCTTTGGGCCTTTGGAATATGTTCCTTCCCAAGGGACATTATAAGGAGTCCCCTGGCTTCACCAATCTCGAGTACGGCCTGATGGCTGAGTGGCTGGGCAAGTCGAGAGTGGCTTCAGAGGCTGTCAACTGCGCAGCACCGGATACCGGCAATATGGAGGTCCTTGCCAAATACGGCAATGAGGCTCAGAAGGCCAGGTGGCTCAAGCCCCTCATGGACGGCGAGATTCGATCGGCTTTCCTCATGACAGAGCCTCAGGTCGCGTCGTCTGATGCTCGCAACATCGAGATGAAGATTGAGAGGGACGGCGACTACTATGTTCTGAACGGCCAGGTAGGGATATTCTTTCTACGAGCAAGTTTTCGACAATAAAGCTGACGTGTGGTTACAGAAATGGTGGTCAAGTGGTGCTGGTGACCCACGCTGCCAGATTTATATCGTCATGGGCAAGAGTGACCCCAAGAATAAGGACCCTTATCGTCAGCAATCAGTCATCTTGGTGCCTTCAAACACCAAGGGCATCACCATTCACCGCATGTTGACTGTCTACGGATATGACGATGCCCCCCACGGACACGGACACATCACCTTCCACAACGTCCGTGTTCCAGCTTCCAATCTAGTGCTTGGAGAGGGACGCGGCTTCGAGATCATTCAAGGACGCCTCGGTCCTGGTCGTATCCATCACGCTATGAGGACCATCGGCGCTGCTGAGAGAGCTCTGGAATGGATGCTCATGCGTATCAACGATCCCAGCAAGACCCCTTTTGGCAAGCTCCTGCGCGAGCATGGCGTCATCTTGGAGTGGGTTGCCAAGTCTAGGATTGAGATCGATGCTGCCCGCCTTATCGTCCTCAATGCCGCCATCAAGATGGACGAGCAGGGCCCCAAGGCAGCACTTAAGGAAATTGCCCAAGCCAAGGTTCTCGTCCCGCAGACAGCTCTTACTGTCATTGACCGCGCAGTTCAGGCATTCGGAGGAGCTGGTGTCAGTCAGGACACTCCGCTCGCTGGCATGTGGGCCAATATCCGGACGCTCCGGCTGGCAGATGGCCCCGACGAGGTCCATCTTCAGCAAATGGGCAGAAATGAGAACAAGCGCGGCCAGGAGGTTGCAGCCAAGATCCAGGCACAGAGGTCGAAGGCGGCTGAGCTGTTGAAACAGTACGGCGTGACGAAGACGGAAATCGGCAGTCACATCAGCAAGTCGAAATTGTAAAGGTATGGGTTTTGGGTTTTGGAAATTTGATGAGCCTCTTTTATTTTCTGTTTGTCTTTTATGATATGGATTCGATCTACATTGGACGGGAATTTGCCTATGGTCTTGTATCTGTGATCAAATGAAATCTTGGTTCTGCTTTTCATCATTGCCTTCTTGAAGCACCATGTGAAATTGTGAATTGTGAATTGGGTGCATGATGCTCGTTTCCCGTTTCTGGTCAAGGGTACCCTGTTGCACGGGGGTCGAATGTTGTGCAGTGTTGTGGGTCCGTGCAACCATGCGCTGGTTGCCCGGTGGTTGTTACCTAAACCGGAAGTCTGTTGATTTATTTTTTCTTCTCTCCAGCCAGCAGGGTTCTGCCAACACGAGAAACTGCAGCGAACCGCAATTACCCTGATAACCAAACAGCCAAGTTTCAGGTTTTTCTCTGTTTTTCTCTTCGTCATCCTGCATCAATCTGGTGCAAAACCAGTCAACAAAGTTTCGACCCGCCGTCTCATTGCATACTTTGCACATTCCAGCTTCGCAGAACCAAACCCGTTGCTTGCCCAACCGGAAGAAACCCCCGATCAGCTCGCCACCCCTAGGCCTCTTGCCTCCCGTGTTGTGTAACAAAACAAAAAAAACAAGTCACCAATTCCCCTACAAAACCAATGTCTTCCAACGTTCTCTGTGCCAAGGACGTCAACATGTCCATGTCCTCTGACAACAACAACTCCTCTTCTGATACCATTGTCAAGCCCGATACTATGAGTATGGAGTACCACCGTCAAGTCCTTCAGAACAAGATGGAGCAAGAAGCAGAGTATGTCTTTCCTCTCCCTCCTCCCCGCCATCGATTACATAGCCATTGACTGACTCCTGTTATAGGAAGACGTACATTTCCCCTTCGGACAACATCATGAGCCCCTGCACGGCCAAGCTCAGTGCCTTCCGTAGCAAGCAGGTTGGCAAGTACGTATTACCTGCATTATCCCCTTCCAATTGAATATCATTAACGTTCGTCTGCTTTGTAGGGTCAAGCCCAAGTCACTTTTCGCTCAGGCCTCGGCTAAGAAACTCGAGGGTGAGGGCGGGCTTCTGTTTGGCAACAAGCCCAAGAAGGTACCTAGCCCTCCCGCCGGTCCTTCGGCCTAAATTTGCGACATTTTTCCATCCAATTGTCGAAAGCATCTTCGAATCGCAACCGTCACACATTTGCATGATTCTCTCGTTCACTCGCTCGATATTTCGTTTTATGTCGACCCGAAAAAGACCAATCATACAATAACGAGTCAACAAAAGCGGGAGGTGGTTTCTTCCTTCTTGTCTCTCTGTCAAGGAAGACAAGTAAAAACACGATAATGACGGAACTGCGCTTGGGGATGGGATATCAGGGATTGATGGAGTCTTCTCCCTTATCAGCTTTTTTTTTGGGAGGAAGCACAGGATTTGGGCTTTTTGCCACTTGCTTTCATTTACCAACCTTTTTTTAAGAGGGGACGATACTGTTATCTTCTTGTAGGGCACCAGGCACACACCCTTTACTTATTTCATTTGTCAACGGCATGGGAAACGGCGTTTATAGGGTAAATCAACAAGTCATCGTTTTTATGTCATTTTTAACCGGGTTGTAGACTTGAGAATCGAGCACAGAATGAAAACTGGTTTATGATTGCGTTTTTTTTTTGTTTTTTCCCATCTGATTTCGATAGACATGTTCGTATACAACGAAGTTTCATGTTGCTCATTACTACCAGGTATCTTACGCCTTCCACCCACTAACAATGTACACCACGTCCTCGTCCGCGACCGGGTGACTCAAGCCTACCCTTTGAGGAATATGCCTCGCGCTGGCACCCCAAACCAGAGCATATTTGAATGTGTCCTTGAGTGTCCTATGAATGCGGTCGCATACGTCCTCGATGGTGCTGTTGCTCCGAACAATCAAGGCCTCGCTGAAATCAGGGTCGGTACCCTTGCGTTTCGTGTAAATACGAATGAGGTTGAGCTCCTTCCAGCACCGGTCAACGACATCCTGGATTCCAAGGTCGAGCTCGCAGCTCATGACGACGGTGTGTGGCTCACGGGCCAATTTGTCTAGGAAGTCTAGAGAGACGCTATCGATCTTGTTGTAGACGTATAAGCACTTGATGTACTTGCGGTGGTTGGCCATGATGACGTCAATGAAGTCGTCGACGGTGCAGTTTTCGTCGCGGACTAGGACCTCACAGTTTAGGATCTTGTAGTCGCGGAGGATATTCATGATCATCTTCTCGTCGATTCCTTTGGGCTGGGACTGGAAAGTGATCTTCATTCCGCCGGCCTTTTTCGGTTTAAGGTAGATATTTCTGTTGTTGTGAGTCAACAGACATCCATCAATCTAAGGGGTGGTATAGCACTCACGGTGGCTCTCTGTTTAAACGAATTCCAACAGCTTCCAATTCAGCCTCCAGCAACGCTCTTTGCTCAGCTCTCTTGGTTGCATCCAAAACCATGAGAATGAGGTCACTGGTTTTGGCGGCTGAAATGACTTGACGACCTCTACCCTTGCCCTCCGCGGCTCCTTCGATGATACCGGGCAGATCGAGGAGCTGAATTTCGGCGCCGCCATATTCGAGGACGCCGGGAATGGCTGTGAGAGTCGTGAAGGCATATGAAGCGACCTCGGACCTTGTCTTGGTGACCTTTGATAAGAAGGTGGATTTACCGACTGACGGGAAACCGACGAGCGCTATTCTCGCATCACCGCTCTTGCTCACGTCGAAACCGGAACCGCCACCGCCGCCAGCACCTGGACCAGGTTCAAGCAATTGTGCACGAAGACGAGCAAGCTTTCTGACTTGGGGTCAGAACAGTAAAGACAGCATTGACGCCATAGCACTCACTCACCCTTTGAGAAGACCCAAGTGATATTCTAGAAATATGGTAAGCTAATCTGAAGCCCAATACATATCGCATAGTTGGGAACTCTCAAAACATACCAGTTGCCTTGTTCTCTATTTTGGGAGAGTGTCAGTCTACAGCGTGGCCTAGAGGATTGTGAGATCTGATGGGTATAGCGGGACGAACTCTGGGTCCTCCTCATCTCCTCCTCAATCCTTGCAACCTGTAGTTAGCCAGCTGCATATAAATTTGATGATCCAGAAACCTGCATCCCGTTCCTGTGCACTCACTCCTTGATCTTGTCCGTAATGTTCACCATCTTGACTGATAGTGGGTCCTAACCGGCCCAAGGCTATCACTTCTAAAAATGGTGTTGTTTATAAGTGGGAAAAAGTGGTTGACTTTTGGCGTTGCAGCTTGACGAATCCTGGACAGCCTCCTGGACACTTTGAACTTCAACCCCACGTTCAGAAAGCAGACTCGGCAGAATTCAGACGGGCAAGGAGGGGCACAACTGAATCCACTCACCGCTTTCAAGCACGCTCCACCCCACACCCTGGGGGTGGATTTAATATGGGTCCAGTTAAGCGTTGAGCAAGGTTCACGTCCAGAAGCTTTTCCAGAGCAACGGGGCACCAGGATAATGATTGTGTATACTCAACGCGACATCACCGCTAGGAATTGTTCAGCAGCACCATCCTCACCAAAACCCAACACCGATCGCACATAACCAGAAAGTACTTCCAATATCATGGCAGAGGTCGAAAACGATGCGCAAAAGCTTGCGCTCGCCACAACCAACAATAACAACGAAGTCGCACCTCCAACAGAAAAAAAGGTCAAGAAGGTTGTCAGGCGCAAGAAGAGACCCGCACGACCTCAAGTCGACCCAGCAACAGTCAAGAACGAACTCCCTCCGCAAACAGGTACAATCTACAATGTGTGGTACAACAAATGGTCAGGAGGAGATCGGGAAGATAAATACAGCAGTCAAACCAAGGCGCCAAACCGATGCGTGATCTCAACCGACGCCGGCTACACACGCGCCGATGCTCATCCTGGAACCCCTTTTTGTCTTTATTTCGCACGCGGTATCTGTCCCAAGGGCCAGGACTGTGATTACCGTCATGCGCTTCCGGGACCTTATGATATTCCTCCACAAAACCAGGATTGTTTTGGGAGAGACCGATTCTCTGACTATAGAGATGATATGGGCGGTGTAGGATCATTTTCTCGGCAGAACAGAACCATTTATGTTGGACGAATCCACGTTTCGGACGATATCGAAGAGATCGTTGCGCGTCATTTTGCGGAATGGGGGAGCATTGAGCGCATCAGAGTGTTGAACAGCAGGGGAGTGGCGTTTATAACGTACACAAATGAAGCGAATGCTCAGTTTGCCAAGGAGGCTATGGCACATCAGAGTCTTGATCACAATGAGATTCTGAATGGTAAGCGAAGCCTTTCCTCGCAGATGTCTACTCATTCTTGGCTAACGAACTCCTAGTGAGATGGGCAACCGAAGATCCGAACCCCATGGCGCGGAAACGAGAAGCGAGGCGTATCGAAGAGCAGGCCGCGGACGCGATTCGGAAGGCCTTACCAGAAGCTTTTGTAGCCGAGATAGAAGGCAAAGACCCAGAAGCCAGGAAACGACGAAAGATTGAAAGCAGCTATGGGTTAGAGGGTTATGAAGCACCAGACGAGGTCCACTTTGCTAGAGGCGCAAATGCGGTCAATCCAAGAGGGCGGGAAGGTTACGAGCTCGAAAATGAGCAACGGCTGATGCTTGAAGCAGCAGAAGATGCCCAGGCGGCAGAGGAAGCCTTGTATGAGCAACAGCAGCAGCAGCCCGAACCAGAGAAGGGAGGCATATTATCCAGCAGCACTTTGGCCGCTCTTCAGTCTGCGAAGGTCTCCGTTGCGTCAAAACCCAAGGCTGTGGCTCCTGCAGGGCCGTTAGTGGCCTACGACAGCGATAGCGATTAGTTTGAAGGAGAAACACCGTAGAAACCATAGCCATGATACCAATATTCTTAAAATCAAGAATTAAATATCCTAGAATACAACATCTCATGCCTTCCAAACCACAAATCCATAACAGGAACATTCTGCCCCGCCATCTCCACAGGCGTCTCCCAATCCCTCGCAATCATTGCATCAATCAACCCTTGCACCATCCCACTAGACAATGTCTTTTGAGCTTGATACGGCCCAAACATGCCTGCTCTCACTGCAGCAGACACCAAAGCTTTCACATGTCCCAAAAGAAATACATAGGCAGTTTCCTGGGCTGATAGTCCCACCCATCTGCATATCGCACCGAATAACGGAGCCAAATGCGCCGAAGCAGCTGGAATTTCCTCTGCGCTGCTTTTTTTGACTAATTTGGAAAATGCCTTGATGTCCTCGGCTGAGGTGGTGGGGAACTCGTGTTGAAAACTTCTTTCCCAGATACCGAGGAGGGCTCTGCCTTGAGCGGTTGAGGCTCGTCGACCGACGGTGCAGATTATACTTGCATCTTGGATGTCGTCTAATGAGGAGAGGGAGTGGAAAGAAGGGTCGCGGTAGGCGGTGAGGAGAAAGGGAAGGGTGGTTGATGCGTATGAAGAGATTGATAACGGGAGGAACGAGTTAAATGAGAGGGAGGACGAGGAAAGGAAAAAGTGTTTGTGATGGGCTAGGTAGGATTCTAGGCCGGAGGAGAAGGCGAATGATCCGAGGGGGAGGGCTGAGTCTGAGAGGAGGAGGAGGAAATGGGTTGGTGAGGGTGGGACTGAGGAGTTAGTATTATGTGGTATTCTTATGGTTTGAAGGAAAGGGGTGTAAATAAATACTTGGTTGGGGTGGATCAGATGATGTTAATTGTTGTTGTTGTTGTTGTTGTTGCCGAGATCGGGTGTGGTGGTGGTTTCGCTTTGCTTTGGCTTCATTGAGACGACGCTCGAGGTCGGCAATTTCATCTTCTATTATTTGGACGTCATCTATAACGCTTTCTTGCGGAGATGTAGTAGACATTATGAGTTCTGGATAGATAGTATCTCGTCAAGAAATATTTGGATATTCATATGCGCATATAAATGCACCTATGATGAGGTTTAACTGAGTGATAAGCTTATCTTGCAATCGACACGCCTCAATTTCGTTGTATGTATTATCACATTCAATTACAACCACGAGTTTCCACTCATTCAACCAAAAAACACCAAGAAACAAAAGGCTATGATGAAAACCAACCTAACACCAATCGACCAGAAAGAAAAAAAATCATGATTTCCCAAACGCCGAAACAATGCTTCCAAGATTTATCCCCTTTCTCCTGTCCCATAGTATAATGTCGCACTCTATGTACGAAAGCTATAAACGCGATTCCCCGAGTCTATTATGACCTTGACCATATCGGTCAGACCCAGCCAGCATGCCCATTTTCTCCCATCCAACTGATTACAAAAATTCAACAAACCTTCTCCGTGTTCGGTGGTCATGGCTAATATGGCCGCAAATTCTCCTTGTTCCGATCAACCCCCTTCAACTCCCTCTCCGCCCTTCTTCTCTGAAGCCGAGCTATCGCAGCAGCCTTCCTGCTCTCCGGTATATTCTTAACCTGCGACGCATTGATTGTGGTGGTCCAGACAGCGCTACTATTTGGATCTTGCCCGGTATTCGTCGTCGCTGAAGCAGTACCCCCAAGTCGCGCATACTTGTCTTGCACGAGATCAATTTCTGGACTGCCTGCTTCGCTTTCAATCACAGAAAGAGGCCTGGTCGCAGACCTTCTTCCCCCCACATGTTCCGATGATGCCCGGCTGCTGATGCGCGTCTCACGAGCACCGCCATCACCGGCAAGCCTGCCGAGTGAATCTCTTGAGCCTCTTACTGCTGTAGAGCCAGTCCATGATGATCTTGCCCGTCGGTCTGTTCGGGTGGGTAGCGGAGCAAACTCCTCGTGCGATGATTGAGTGGAAGATGCCGAATCACGGCTCCCTGGTTTGCTTGCCCGGTCGGCTAGAACAGCCGACACAGCTGTGGACGATTTCCTGCCGAGTTCTGTCTCTATCTTCTCTCGCAGTGCCCGCGAAGCTTTGAGGGTTTCATCTTCTTCGTCTCGCCGAGCGGACTTGTAGCCTTCGACGGGTCGTCTCACCCTAGACCTAGGTTCTGCCGTGGTTGTCGAAGAATGATGTTTCTTCTGTGCAGCCGCTCTGTCTTCTAATTCTTGAAGTTCCTTTAACCGTTGGGCGTTTTCCTCCTCTGTTCTAATAGCTCTCAAAGCGGCCAATCTTTCACTGCTACTTCTAGGTTTATCATCCAGGGACGTACGACTTGGCAAGGCTCGGCGAGACTCGGAATCTCCTCTTTTGAAGCTTTCAAGTTCCTTTTGAAGCCCTGATATTATATCCCCCTTCTTTTCCGAGACTTGGATGGCTTCTGTTAACCGCTTTTTGGTGTTCTCTTTGAGCTCTGTGTAAAGGCTCTGCGTCTCCTCGAGATTCTTTTCCAAGCCTTGGACCTTTGAGTTTCTCTTCGACAGTTCGCTGGATAACTTTCGATTTTCCTCTGCAAGCTTGTTGGCGCGCTGCTCAGAAACTTTGAGATCAGACTCTAGACGATCTCGCTCTTCGCGCAGCTTTTCGAGTTCACGAAGCTGCGATCTGGCTTTCCGAAGTTCTCTCTGGGTCTCAAGAATGGTTTGCTGAGTACGGGGTGAGGTCCGCTGCTTCCGGAAACCTCTAACATCCAAGTCGTCATTCTCGCCGCGAAAGAGCTCTTCCAACTCCTCCACCTGAATCTTGTATTCCCGTGCTAGCTCAGTTTGCTTGCTGAGCTCATCCATTAAACTCGTGTCGGTTTCACCCCCGTTCCTCCTTTTGTTGATAGCCACCTGGCGGGTCATTTCCGCAACTTTGCTCTCCATTTCCTTGACTTTCTCCTGTTCCTCTCTGAGCTTCTCCGCAAGATCAAGAGCTTCGGCGTCCTTTTGCTTCGCATAAGACTTTACGAGGTGCTTGTACTTGACAAGTTTCTCTAATTCTGCCCTTGCGTCGGCGTGGTAGGTCTCGAAATATGACTTCCAGTATTTGCCCGATCGAGAATGTGGTTCGTTCAAATCCGTCGTGATGTCGTTATCAAAATCGGACTCGTCGTCCTGATCGTCGTCGTCATCCTCGTCTTCTTCCTCTTGGTCGTCCTCCTCAACTTCCTCCCAAGCATCTTCTGCCTCCTTGCCTTGTCCAGCGAAATCCCTTGTGTCTGTCACAGTCTCATCATCCCTGGTGCTTCTAGCATCCTCCATGGTTCGCAAGAGCCTGGTCTTGGGTCGAGGGATTGGTGTGTCGGCAGGTCGGTCATCCCATGCTGTGGGCGCCTTGTTGGTAGCTTCATCAGAAAGACTGCTAGTACTGCCTCTCGCCGGCCCTCCGGAGCCCTGCTTTACATCGTGACCGAATGATACCCGCTTTCGACGACTTGTGCCAGTTCCTGGTGTAAGAAGAATACCGGGCGGCCTCGGCGGTGATATAGGAACCGAGTTTTGGTGTGCTAGCTTGCTGTTTTTCTTTTTGTTCATGGCTGCTTTGCGTTCTCGTTGTGCAGGGCTTCCGAAGAGGGCCGTCTTCAGCGCGCGAACGGCAAACACAGGCGCAGGAGTGTCGGGAATGTCGAGTTGGGTGGTATCCTCTGTGGTTTTGTTAGTTGTGGCGCCTGGGGGGTATCGGGAGCCTCTCTTCCTACCTCCCCCTCCCCCTCCCCCTCCTGCAGTCGCGTCGCGCGCATTGTCGGAATTGCGCTTCAGCGCCCAGCTAATCATTGTGGATTTCACTCGTGGTGTAATGGTGTTTAAATTGAAAGGCACTACGGTATAATAGGAGGTTTTGGTCGTGGTGTGGGTAGCAAACTCGGGCCAAAGCAGGGGCCCTCGAGGCGGGTTTGTCGTCTCGTCGATGTTGTTTACTCGACTTCCAGATGCAGCCAGTGGAATAATAGTTCTTGGTTGCAGCTAGCGGCGCACCCGAACACTGCCCTGTGTCTGGGTCGACGGTGTCCTCGAGATACGTAGACGATATCTAACCCAATCTGGATAACACAGCCACATGTGCAAAGGACAGCCATTTTTTGCAGCGTGCAACAGATCGAAAATGGTCAATTGATTGATTTTAATTATAAAGAAGAAAAGAAAGAATAAAACGACGAAACAAAAATGGTTTTTTTGTCAAAGGAATGGTTATAGAATATCTAGCAAAATCTGATATATAACCCTAACCCTGACAAGATAGCAATATAAAACCCTGGGTCCAGTACCATATATAACCCTAGATAGCCACTTTAATCATTTCAACCACTTAATACCCAAATAGAGTATTCAATTAGCTTCAATAAAATAAATCTATATTAGACTATTCATTGTGATATTTTTCGAAGGCTTACACTTTGTAATAAACGAAGATTTTGTGGTGGTTTTGTTCCATGGTGTGTGGCTGGGCCTGTGGCTCATTCCAGATTGGGTTAGACATCGTCGACGTATCTCGAGGACACCGTCGACCCAGCCAAATCGGAACACTGTGTGTCGCGTTCTGCGCGTAGGTGGGGCCGTTTAAGCTATGAAAGCGGGGTTGCGGGGTGGTCCCAATTCTGACAACAGCCTCCCATTCTTCTCGGGAAACAGCTCTTATGGTCTAAAAAATACTTTCTGAAAAAAGAAAAGAGAGGGAGAAAAAGTGGAATTCCAATGGGTGGACAAAATTTTAAGTATCTAAATGATATGAATATAAAATCGTTAATATTAATCATCTTATCTTGCTTCACATAACCTGCAATGCTCCCATTTTTCAGGTGTTCATGTCAGGAACAAGCTCTGCTATTCAGCTCATACATTGAACGTTTGTTAGCACGATACTTATACCTCTGATAATAAACATGCCTTGTTGAAATAAAAAAATACCCTTTCTTTTTTTTAAAAAAAAAACCGCCTATTTAAAATAGAAAACACCTATTTAAAATGTAATATCCCTTTTTGAAATGGAATATCTCTTTCTAAAATGGAACATGCCTTTTTGAAATGGAAAACGCCTATTGATTTTAAAGTAGGCCTGATTGATAAATAAAAGGCATTTTTATAAATAGAAAGGATTTCTTATAAATAAAGAACCATTCCTTATATGAGAAAGGCCTTTAGAAAACGAATAGGTGTTTTTAATATGAAAAAGGCATGTTGATTATTGGAGAGGCATAAGTATCATGCTAACAAACGATCAAGGGGTATTGTATCCGTAGTGGGCCGTTGCTTCCAGGTTTCTGCCTGGGTCACAAACGCCTTTCAGTGGTCACTGGACTGAACAGCACATCACTCCAGCTCTGAACCCCACCGTCAGGCCTTCCATGTCATCGATAAATGAATTGAATGTATTGCATTGTCTGGTGAACTCAAAGGTATTTTATCAGTTAACGTTTTTTTTTTTTTTGGTTCTGAAACGAACGTTCAACAGACATCAACACCAGTCATCTCACCCGGGCCCACACTCGAGCAGCTCACCCAAGCATCTCGACTCATCTACATCTGCATCATCAACCTTAGCTGCACCACTCACACCGTCTTGAGGATTGCCACATCCTTGATAAGTTTTTATCTTGGTGATGGCGCCTGGCAAGGGGGCTCGCAAAAAGTCTATGCCAATACAACCCAAAAAGAAAGCAACAGACAGCAGCTTCCCAGGTCTTGATGCGCCAGCCCCAGGGGGGACAAACTCAACAAAAACTCAATATCAGGAATTGCAAGAAAATGAGGTCTTGGCATTGCAAGCTATATATGGAGATGACTTTATTCCACATGCCGCAGCTCACAGCGCCTGGAAGGTATGTTCATGTTTATGTCATCCCTCCTTTATTTCGATGACTGACAGTAATTTTCTTTCAAGAAAACTGAGCCTTCGTTCGATATTCGAATTAGGGCTTCCTCGGACAATGAACTTGCTATGACACTAGGGGTTGTGATGGTGGCCACATACCCAAAGTCCCCCCCACTCCTGACCATCAAAGATGATGGGGACCTCCGAGAATCAACCAAGTTTAAGATTCAAAAATTCGTCGAGACTCAACCAAAGATCTGGGCTCAGGAGGAACGAGAAATGGTTGACGGCTTGGTCGAGGGTATCCGAGAGATTCTTGAAGAAGCAGCCTTGAAGAAAGCACAGGGTCAAGAGCTGCCGTCCCTTGAGGAAGAAAGGGCGGCTCATGAAGCAGAGTTGGCAAGGTTGGCACAAGATGAGAAGAAGCTTCAAGAAGAGGAAAAGGAGAAGGAGATGCTTGAAGAAGAGAGAGTCCTTGGCGATATGGTAAAGGAAGAAATTGCAAGGCAACGGTTCAAGGCCAAGGAAGTCAGGAAAAAAAATAGGGGTCACCACTTATCCCCTGTTCCAGTTCAAGAGGACCCTACCGAAACCGATATTGCAGTTTCTTTCGATCAGGTATGCAAGTACATGGATGGTAAAGGCGACGCTTTATATTTTCAGGATGTCATTGGTCGAACCGATTTCCGCGAAGGCCCCGTTACCAAAGTTCACAGAGTGAAGCCAGTACTTGGTGCAGGTATCCGGCGTCCAACACTTGTTTTGAAGCAAGTCGAAATTCGGTCACATGGCAAAGATTCGGTTCAGTTCAAAAAACAACTCCAGGCACTGGAGACTTTGCTTGAGTCTTTGAAGGCGATACATCATCAAAATCTTTTACAACTGATTAATTTCAAGATTGATCGATCCATCAGCGATATGGACTCATCTTCCCCTACTCTCTGGACCGTCAGTGTTCTCACTCCTCTGTCAGACAGAGGGCCTCTTGACGAGCTTTTGGAATTAGCTGGACAAATAGACCTCAGCAAAGCCAAGTTGTGGACTGTCGACCTTCTCGATGCCTTATCATACTTGCACAACAATGGGATAGTCCATCAGGATATCCATCCAGGAAATATTCTTCTGTGCCGGGCACCTGCAGGCGATATTGTTCCCAAACTCGCAGATGCGGGCTTCCAGCGAGAACTACACCATATTGGCAACAAGGTTGCCAGAATAACCACAAGCAGGTCAGCCAAGTCAGTGTACTGGTATCCGCCAGAGATCGCTGGAATCTCCAAGCCCCAACTTACTCAAAAAACAGACGTCTGGGATTTCGGAATAATTTTTCTGCAGATGGTATTTGGCTTGAATGTTGCGGAGAAATACCACTCTCCCTCTGCCCTGATGGATTCTCTCTCTTTGTCCAGTCCCCTGGAAGAACTGGTGTCTAAATTCTTCAAATCGGACCCCAAAAAGCGGCCCCGGCCATTTGAACTCGGTTCGAGTGAGTTTTTGGCAACCAATGCCCCGATTCTGGTTGAAAATGACACAGGGTCGTTATCAACACTGCCGCATGGCATGCGACGAAGACTACGTCACGACTCGATGAACAAAACTGCTGCTACATCGAGATACTTGGAAGATTACGTCGAGGAGGCACGGTTGGGAAAGGGCGGCTTTGGAGAAGTCGTCCGTGCCAGGAAAATGATCGATAACCGTCTTTATGCTATCAAAAAGATAACGCAGAGATCGCAGGAGACGTTATCCGAGATGTTGAAGGAAGTACGACTGCTCTCGCAGATGAATCATCCTGCGGTTGTCCGCTACTTCAACACCTGGCTTGAGGAGACCACTGATTTCTCCAGTACGACGGACGATGACGATTCGTCATCGGACTCCTCCAGCACTCCAAATGGCTCCAAAAGGCCTGTCTCGCGCAATATCGAAATCGAGTTTGGGGAGAGCAAGAGCAGAGGACTTGACTTCATGTCATCCAGTGGACATCCGGATTTGGGTTGGAACTCGGACGACGAGGATGAAGAGGACGACGAGAATGAATTGGACGGAAATGAAGATGGCTCTGATGAGTCAGGCTCAGATGAGGAGGATACGTCAACTGTGGGGGAAGCTGTCGAAGAGAGTGCCTCAAATTCACAGGTTCAAGTACCTGCCAGACCACCTAAAAGGCCAAGCGCTCGACCTTTCCGCACTATCATGTACATTTCCATGGAGTACTGCGAGAAGCGTACTCTACGTGACTTGATTGCCAGAAACCTTTATAAAGACGGTCAGGAACTCTGGCGCCTGTTCCGTCAAATCTTGGAAGGACTGTCGCATATTCACAGTCTCACCATCGTACATCGCGACCTCAAACCCGAAAACGTCTTCATTAGTGCCGGCCCTGATGGATATGACAATGTGAAGATTGGCGACTTCGGACTTGCCACGAGTGGACAGCTTTCCCCAGAACAAAACGCCCAAAACCTCGATTCGAGTGATTTGACCAGGAGCATTGGCACGGCTGTATATGTCGCTCCAGAAGTGAGAACAGGAGGGAGCGGCTCTTACACCATCAAAGTAGACATGTACTCGCTGGGTGTCATTTTCTTCGAGATGTCGTATCCTCCCATGCTAGGCATGCAGCGTGCCTTGACGCTTGAACAAGTGAGACAAAACCCGCCGGCACTTCCATCGGATTTTAAGGCCACCGATAAGAACCACACGGATATATTGCTCTCCTTACTCAATCATAACCCCAAGGAGCGTCCTTCAAGCGCCGAACTTTTGAAAAGCGGCAAGATGCCTGTCCAGATGGAGAGTGAGGCTATTAGACGCGCTATCGCTGGCATGGCCGATCCAAGCTCACCCTATTTTGAAAAGATGCTTGACGCGCTCTTTGCAAGACAGGTCGAGCCGGCGAAGGATTATGCTTGGGACATGGGATCTTCGGGCCCAAGTCCAGCTGATTTGATGCGTCAGTACGTGGTGAAGGATACCCTGATATCCATCTTCCGAAGACACGGTGCTGTTGAGACGCCAACGGCCTGCCTTTACCCCCGCTCGACCCATTATGGACAAAATGCGGTGCGCCTCCTTGATCAGAACGGCACCGTTCTACAACTGCCTTTTGACCTGGTGATGGGTCACGCTCGCTCCCTTGCCAGAGTAACCAATGGACCTGTCGTCCAGCGGTCATATTCCTTTGGGAATATCTTCCGCGACCGCCACGATGGTGGCCAACCCGATGTGTACGGTGAGGTGGATTTCGACATTGTCACAACTGACGCTTTGGATCTTGCCTTGAAAGAAGCTGAAGTCATCAAGGTTTTGGACGAGATTGTAGCTACCTTCCCAGCCACATCTTCCACGCCTATTTGCTTCCAAATCGGTCATTCTGATCTGCTGCACCTGATCTTTGAGTTCTGTAATATTGACCTCAACGCGAGGCAAGCTGCTGCAGATGTTCTGAGCAAGCTCAATATACGGAATTTTACATGGCAAAAAGTGCGCCAGGAGCTCAGATCGCCGCTTATTGGAATATCAGCGACCTGTGTGGATGAGCTACAGCGATTTGATTTCCGGGGTAAGCATTCACCCGCATATATACTTATATCTGTAAATTTATATTGACAGTCCACAGACACCCCGAGTAAAGCAATTGCAAAGATTAGAACCTTGTTCGAGGGCACTGAGTTTGCCCAGAGAGTCTCGTCTATCCTCGCACATCTCAAAGACGTTTTGCAGTATGCAAAGAAGTTCGGTGTAATGAGCAAGGTTTACATTGCCCCGCTCAGCAGTATCAACGAATCCTTCTTCCGCGGCGGGATCCTCTTTGCTTGCCTATACGACAAGAAGGTCAAAGATGTCTTTGCAGCTGGCGGCCGCTATGACAGTCTGATTAAGGAACACCGTCCAAAAATCGGCGGTCGCTTTGAAGAGAGACATGCTGTTGGCTTTAGCTTGAACTGGGAGAAGCAGTTGGCAAAGCAGCTTCCCAAAAGCACAGGGAAAGCTTTCCTGAAAAAGGCTGCCGAAGAGGAAACCCAAGGCATCTTCAGCACCAAGCGCTGCGATGTCCTTGTGGCCAGTTTTGACCCGGCTGTTCTCCGATCCTCTGGCATTGAGCTTCTACAGACCCTTTGGGCACACAACATCAGCGCAGAGCTTGCTCGTGATTCTCGCTCACCCGAAGACCTTCTAACGAGCTACCGAGAGGAGTCTTTCAGCTGGGTTGTCATCATCAAGCAGGACAATATGCTCAAGATCAAGACCATGGGAAAGAAAGATGCCCCCGATGCCGATATCACTACAAAAGAACTGCTCAACTGGCTCAAGTCTGAAATTCGTGAGAGGGACTCACGGTCAAACGCCAAACTCAGGCCAGCTGTCCTCCAGACATCGCGTGCAATGTCAGCAATGCTCCGCAACAATGCGCCCAACCTCCCGCACTCCGAGTCTACTAACACGATCGAGGGCGAAAACGAGCAGGAGGTGCACGTACTGGTCGCGCAGACAAAGAGCAAGAAGTTTAATCGCAGGGCGGTCGTCGAGAAGGCGCAGACGAGCGCCTCCAGGCTGGTTAAGGAATTCTTGGAAGGCCCGATCGCAGCTATTGAGACATCTGACGACGTCATGGACATGATCAAGTCGACGAGTATTACTGATTCGGATAGCTGGCGAAGAGTCGAGCAGAGCGTCGGCACGGCAGAGAAGAAATACATTAGAGATATCTACGACATGCTCGTGGGGTGGCGCGAGGAGTGGGAGGCCAAGAAAGGGCCAGCGCATGCGTTTGTGTATAATTTCAGGACGGGCAAATGTATCTATTACGAGTTGGGGGCTTAGGTTGCCCCTCAAGTGCGCTATAGCAGCATGGCGAGTTCTTCGGGATTGGAAGGGAGAAGGAAGAGAGGATTTTCGTTTGGTTAAGCTTTTGTGGCTTGTACTTATCTAATTACTACCGTGGATAAGCTGAGCATGGGATTTCTGGATGGCTTATTTTATTCCAGTTGTGATTATAGCATGGGCAGGTTATATTTCAGGTCAGGTTGATACCCCATATTGAAGGAAGTAAAGGAGACATAAATCCATATGTAATCTGGATCGTGTCAATGTATGGATATAAAAGGAATGTTGGGCCTCATTGTATGATAGTGGAAATACGAAGATTCTATTGGTCATAATTATACACTGAACTGTGCCGTGTTTTCATGCAAGCCAAGAGTCTTATGTTGCATGGCCAAGACAGACAGACGGCAGGATGCCGAGCCATGGATTCAGATCCTGCTGCTTGGCTTCCGAGCCTTACCTTATTTTGCCATGGTATTTTGGTGGTTGGGTAAGGGGTTAAAAATCAAGAAGTCGTTGCAAAACGGCCAACATTGCGATTCAAGGAAGCGGTTGATGATTTTCATCTGGACGACAATAGTGTGAAGGTGTCGCTATTTGATAAAGATGGGATTGTTTCATTTTCTTTTATCTCTATTTACGACTTGAACCAACAATTTGCCGAAGCTTATCTTTTGGTGTGTTTGCAAACCACAGCTCGAGTCTACTCATCTCATTAATTCAGTAAGTTTTTCCCCCTGAAATCCTTCTCACAACACAGATGTAATTTCTCATCGATTTATTATGGTTTTCACTAACTCACGTGCCAGGCAATGACACGACTGCGAAGGAAATCGCCAGAACCCTGGCAACGCGTAGGTTTTGGTCCTCGTCACAGCCCATCATCATCATTACCATCTTTAACCTTTAATCTTCGCTCAACAATCGCCATGTTTGGCAGACGAACGACCCCGAGGATACGAACACTCCTCCTATTAATCTTTTTCTTCCTTTTCTTCTGGGTCATCCTACCATACGATAATGTAATACGGCTTGCAGTCCGATGGAACCTACTGCAGCTCAAATCATCCTTGACATCACGACCAAGGGAGGATTGGGTATTTGCTTCCCGACCAGAGTTCCCTGTCGACTTAGGGGAAGATGTATTGGTGATTTTAAAGACGGGATACGGGACGAGGGGTAGGGTTCCTGCGTGGCTCGAGTCGCTGAGCAACAGGAATGAGTTTAGGGATATAGTGGTGATTGCTGATTATGAGGGAGAAGAAGAGGAGTTTGAGTGGAGAGGGCAGAAACTAAAAGTTCATGACATGGTTAAGCGGACTTTGGAGCATAAGACTATGGAAGGGACTGAGGGACATCCGAGGGTGCAGAAGTATCAGAGCTTTAGGGATGTTGTGCAGAGCGGGAATCAGGAGGAGGCAATCAGGCTGTCAAGGAAGTTTGGGTGGGAGTTGGATGCATTAAAGGTTGGTGAAGTGAATCAGATGAGCGACAAAGGAACGGATGAAAGCTGACTGCATTGAATCCATAGTTTGTCTCTGGCTTGGAGTTTGCGTATGACCGATTTCCTAGAAAGAAGTGGTATCTGTTGGTGGATGACGACACCTTCGTGGTACAACCGTCTCTGAAACCATTCCTGGCACATCTTGATCCCGAAGAGCCGCATTATCTCGGCAATGCTGTGGGCGACTTCAAAGCGCGGTTTGCGCATGGAGGGTCCGCCGTCATTCTCTCACAGGCCACGATGCAGTCACTCATCGTCGACAACTCGCGCTCCCTGTCCAGCTTTTATCTAGACTCACTTGATGAGATATGGGGCGATCGGCTGCTGGCCTTGGCTTTGATCAGGATTGGGATATATTTGGATGAAAGCTTTTCCCACTTGTTCAACGGAGAACCACCCCTCTACAGCAAAATCCGCCCCGACAGGATATGCTCACCAATCCTGTCGTTCCACACCTTGCCGTCGCCGGCCAAGATGCTCGCCGTGGGTGAACATTTCAAGAACGTCAGCAAACCCTTGTTTTGGTTCGACTTGTGGGATCTGTACGGTGTACCTCCGCCTTGGTGGCAGCAAGCCGGAGATGCGACAATGCGGGAGAATTGGGATCATGTCGGCAGCCCTGATGAGGCTACCCTCACTATCCAGAACGTCAAAAACGCCAGGGACTGCTCGAAGGATTGCTACCGACGAGCACGCACTTGTCTCGCATGGACATGGGAGTCCGAGACAGGAAAATGTCATATCAGCTCGTGGATGATCGTTGGGGAAAAGGTGACCGGCAAGGTGTCTGGTATTAACTTGCAGCGGGCAAGGAGTTTAGAGAACAAGTGTATCCTTTTATAACAGGTAGACGACGTCACAGCAAACCCCAGCGGGTCTGTCCTCCAAGGTGCACCTCATCACAACGGATACCCCACTTCATAACAGAAAGATGAACAAGTACCGGATGAAAAGCAGTGAGGAGGAGGCAGCTGATATCTAGTGTGTGAATACAACACTACTTCTTAAATATTAGACAGCGCCCTCAACGTGCCAGTCCATGCACACCAAGTGTGCTGTGGCTGACCAATGAGGACCCCTGTTCGGAAGCTTTCAGTTTAACTCGCGTCGCCAAGGCAATTGGTTCCTTTCCTCCCGCCTTTGCATCGCAAAACGGACCCCAAAGGAAGGCTCCGGTTGCCATCAGTTGTGGATCTTAGCCAAGATGCGTGCCTCGATTAGGATATCATTTATATTTTGGACAGTACTTTTGTTCGGAGCCTTTATCTACATAATCATCAGTTTGCTTCGATTCAAGCAGATATTCTTTGAGCATGCCGGCCTCACCCTGAGCCAGGCAGAAGCGGCCGATGCCTACGCCGACCCTGCCCACGAAAACCGCGTCCAACAGATTCCCAAAATCGTCCATCAAGTTTTCCATAACTGGAATGATCCCGGCAATAACACTTTGCCGGAGGATTGGGCTAAGATTCGCGGCAATTGCATGGATTTGAATCCTGATTTCGAGTTTATGGTGAGCGAATCAGCAACGACAGATACAGATTACCTTTTATGCTTACCACATCCCTAAATTACAGATCTGGACAGAACAAAAGTCACGCGATTTCATCGAGACCGAGTACCCCTGGTTCCTTCAAACATACGACGGCTATAGATACAAGGTGCAAAGGGTAGATGCGGTTCGGTACTTTTTGCTGTTACATTATGGCGGCATTTATATAGATTTGGACAATGGTTGCAAAACTGCCTTGGACCCGCTCCTGTATTACCCGGTTTGGGTAACAGACGGCGCACGAGGTGCCCTCAGCAACAATATAATTGCCGGGAAGCCGAATCACCCTTTTTGGGCTCATGTCACCATGTCGCTGATACCCTACGACTGGAATTATTTCTTTCCATACGTCACTATAAGCTTTGCCAGTGGCCAATGGTTCGAAACGGCCGTTTGGGAGAAATATCACGCGATGCTCCCTGCGCCCTCCGAAAACCCAGATGTTGAACATCGACTGTATCGCTTGATTATGGACGACCGACCAGAGGCTGATGAGTGGGTATTTTTCACCCAAGAGCGTGGAGGAACCTGGGTAAACTGGGACAACCGCATGTTCTTGGAAATTGGGGACCATCTCTTTTTGCTTTTCGCGACCCTTTTGGGGGGCTTCGCCATAGTCTCCTGGTGGGCGCAGCGGTGTGCACGAAAGTACAGGAGTGGTGGCTATTCGCGCTTGATGAGCATGCCCGACAGAGTGGTTTAGGATCCCATTTGTCTGAACGGTTTCAGAGTGCGCTTATAGGTTACAACCGCACGAGTGATATTTCGGATGAAGGTACCAACGCCGACTGACCTAGAGTTGGGCAGAGATGGAGCATTGGCACGCCCTGATGTTCAGTTGGAAGCTCAGCAACCGAGACGATGAAGCTGGCCTATGGATGTAACGAATATGTGCCACGCCCAGGCTTTTGACGCTAAACTAATCAACACTTATTGAGTATGAGGCTATCACTGGATTTTAATATTGGGGCTTTTCATTTAAGGAAGCCAAACTCTCGGTTAAACAAAAGTTGGGCGTTATGACACCCTTGGCAGGATACGTGTGTTGAGTGCATTATCATCAACTTGAATGGTATGAGTACGAGCTTGGTCAGACTTTAGGATAAACAGCGTTAGAGGAGGGCGTGAAGGATCAAGGGAATTCATGGCTTGAAATGGTCGGACGGTTGTATAGACATGGAAGATTCTGAAGGCAGTTTCAAAAATAGCATTCCGTACATGATTGCTGGACTACAGGTGGTCGTTGTTTGGGAGTTGGTAGGCGTTTAGTTCAACACCAGTTGTGGGTGTCAGTTTGCCTCTTATTTTCAAATAATAACCTGGTGCGATGGGATATTTCTCTGTTTGATCCGGATCGTGAAGTCTGATGCCTCGGTTAGGCTCAAATTTCCCTGAGACCTGAGCTAGCCTCATTTCTCGGCGTCCAACCCCTTTGATTGCCACGATGGAATATTGAATCACAAGCCATCGTCAAATAGTGTAGTTTGGTGATGGAGAGATTCCTCGCTCCCTCCGAGGCTCATAGAGCGGGCCGGCTTCCTAGTGCAGACCATGGAACAACATCGACCTGTATGGCATGGCGGTGTATGCTAGTAGACTACCTTGTATAAGCGGGCAAGGGAAAGCTTAAGTAGGGAGGGGGCCACAGCGAACTTTGCCAAGTGGATTTAGGTAGAATCTGCAGAGAGTCTGGAATCGAGAAAGCAAACGTCATCTCTTCCAAGATATGGTGCCGCTTGGTTCATATATATTTATGTATCCCAATGCTACGGTGACCGTCTGGCTGAGATGCATTAGTCTCATATAAAATAGATTAAACAATTGCGTATTCGTAGAGGCTTTGTATTTGTCAGTTTTGAATTTTTTTTCTCGAAGCACCGGATGGCTATGTTCGTGGGTTGTTGAGTTGGAGTTTGAAAACTGAAATCAAACAACCATCGCTGTCCAGCACCTCATGGCTTGAATCATGTGTTTCAACCACAAAGATTGTGAAAATCTGTGAAATTTGAGAAAAAGAAGCTTCTAGATTCCCAAAAAGGGTATGGAACCCAAGTCTTGAGTAGCATCGGAGTCTCGAGCCGAGGTTCCCCTCCGCAGGGCTTTGCGTCCATCTGATCTGAAGATGCTGTCGCCGAGACTTTCAACAGCAACGCTCTTGGAGAACTTGAAAAGTGACGTTAGCTCACGAAGACATGACAAACCACCGGCCATGGTTTCCCATTTAGGGTAATTAAGCTTGGCGGGCGTGATAATGGCAAATTTTTCGGCGGGAATTGAGTTCCAAAGAAGGAATGAATGCTATATGTCAGGGCATTACTGTGATCTCCACGCTTTGCACTTATGGGGAAACTCTGTTTCAGGTTTGATTTTCCCTTACCTAAAGTTGAGATTTCCATCACCTCCAAAGGTCTTCTTCGCTTGAACCACGCTATCTCTAGCCGAAAACCTGTCAATCTTTCAACACTACCGGACTGCCATGCGTTCGATATTGAGGCATGGCAGCTAATGCTCGTCGATATTGCAGGAACCTTGGCTTTGGGTCATGATCAAGGAAGCCATCCGCAAACAGGGGGCAGCGGCTGATTTTGCCTGAATTCCGTTGCGACTGTGGCTGCCGGCGCCCGATGTTACCAACCTAATCCAAGTCCAAGGTCCAAACGCCGTTACATTTCCCCACAGATTTAGCCCAAGCTTCGACGCGCTACGATCGCTCGCACTTCCTAAGCCGGCATGCGGAAGAGCCTCCCCCATGACCCACTCTTTCCCAATCAGGCTTGGTGCATTGAAGCCATCGTGATCCTTTTCCAGACGTTTTCAAAATTCCCAACTGGGTTTTTTTCTGGGGAAGAAAATCTCTTGGTTTGCCCCTTTTCCCCGGCTCAGGGAGATTGGCACCCGAAACTTGACGTGGAGATGGTGGATGGTCCAAGGCGGGATCAAGTCCGATATTTCCATTCTTTATGTCTTGGAGACGTTCACCCCAATCCCATAGAGGTCAACCCGGACTTGATGCTACCGTGACTCCTCAATGGAGACTCGGCTGGCCCAACTCTCAAGCACATGCTCCCCAGATTCTGGAGAAAATGTCGTCCTTTCATCATAACTTGGACCCGTTAAACCCCACACGCAACCTTACTGACCGTCAACGGCCCATTTCGACGGCGAGGCCGGCTTGCTGTCAGGGACCTCGTGGAAGTAGATGACCCACATCTACGGATTTGCAGGTTCAATGTTGCCGTGACATGGACCGAAATGCCCAGCATCATGGGCAATGGCCTGCATATCACACCGTGGTAGTACCAAAGTGACATGAGGATTCGAGGCTCCCTTGATGGGTATAAAGATCGACGTCCCAGTCCCTCAAAGGTCACATCTCTCAACCGTCGATCAGCCAGGCACAATCCATTCCAACGGTACTTGTCTTCCTCGAACCTCTCTCCAAAAAAGATCCGAGTCATCAGAACATCTTTCAAAATGTCCTCCAAGACTAGCACCATTCTCGCCTCTCTGGCCGGCGCGGCTCTCGTCGCTGCCCACGGACACGTCTCCCACGTCATCATCAACGGCGTCCAATACAGGAACTACAACCCCTCCAGCGACTTCTACCAGAGCAACCCCCCACCAGTTCTCGGCTGGTCTGCTCTTAACCAGGACAATGGTTTCGTTGAGCCCAACAACTTCGGCACTTCTGATATCATCTGCCACAAGGGTTCTGCTCCCGGCAAGGGCTATGCTACCATCCAGGCTGGTGACAAGATCAACCTCGTCTGGAACCCCGAGTGGCCCGCTTCCCACGTCGGCCCCGTCATTGACTACCTCGCAAACTGCAACGGACCTTGCGACACTGTTGACAAGAGCTCTCTCCGGTGGTTCAAGATCGGTGGTGCCGGCTACGACAGCGCCAACCGCGAGTGGGCTGCTGAGACCCTCATCAAGAACGGCAACAGCTGGCTCGTTCAGATCCCCGCCGATCTCAAGGCTGGCAATTATGTCCTCCGTCACGAGATCATCGCTCTCCACGGTGGTCCCAACCCCAACGGTGCTCAGGCCTATCCTCAGTGCTTGAACTTCCGCATTGAGGGCGGCGGCAACAACTCCCCCGCTGGTGTTCCCGCCACCTCCTTCTACAGAGCCGCCGACCCCGGCATTCTCTTCAACCCCTTCGTCAGCAACCCTCAGTACCCCGTTCCCGGCCCTGCCCTCATCCCCGGCGTCCCCAGCAGCATTGCCCAGAGCACCTCTGTTGCCACCCGCACTGCTTCCGCCACTGTCGGCGGCGCCACCGCTCCTGTCCCTCCCGTCACTACCTCCGCCGCCGCTCCCGTCACCACCACTGCCCGCCCCACCAGCACTCTCGTGACCTCCACCACTGCCGCCCCCGTCACCACTGCTCCTTCTACCGGTCCTGCTCAGTCCAAGTGGGGCCAGTGCGGCGGCAACGGATGGACCGGTCCCACTGTCTGCGTCGCCGGCTCCACCTGCTCCGTCATCAACGACTGGTACCACCAGTGCGTCTAAGTTATTAGAGGGGAGAAAAAAGAGAGATGGTAATGTTTGGATAGGATTGCATAGTATAGGATAGAACTTGGGCTTGATCGGCTTTTCAAGAAGGGGGATGGATCATTTTGATACCCCCCAAATACTTCTTTGTATATATTTATCAAGATGGTTATGTCCATAATTAGGAGATAATACTTACTTTGTTCAAAATACGCGCCTGCTCTTTTTTTTTTTTTTTGCTATTCAGTGACCTGGTATGTTTCTTGTGTAATGGGTGGCCGGTGGGAGATTTGCTGCATACACCAGCAAGATATATCCATATCGATTCTGGGGGGAGTCAAAGTTAGCGTTTGTAGAGGAATGCTGACGAGTACAACTGCTGACCTGCTCTTGAACACCCGGAGGTTAATCCTTCATAAGAAGAGAAACCTGATAAAAGCGTCATATAAGAGTCAAACGCCAAAAGAAAAAGGAAAGGTTGTAATATAATCATATATGTATATAACCTTTTTTCATGAGAGGGGAATCATATATCGACCTGACTGGAGAGACTAAAATAAACAATCAACTTCAAGTCGGGAAGTAGTAAAGAAAATAAAAGAAAACAACAAGCCAAAAAGAATGAGAGTTTTAAAGAACACGATGCCACCATTCGAACCATGCCAGCAAAAAGAATAAAGAAAAGTAATAAGCCACGCCCAAACCCGAAAAAGAAAATTTGTTGTATGTAGGAGAAAAGAATCCTGTCTCTTCAATCGTTCTTTTTCTTCTTTCCCCCTTCTTCGTGTCTTCTGCTCCGCTCGCGCTGACATAACCATAAAGGGAAAGAATAGATATTCATATCCATATCCAAAAAGAGTAATCTGTTTTTTCCCTCCTAATTTTTACTTCTTTTTTCACAGACATGAGGGGGAGAGAGAGAGAGAGGAACAGCAACCAATCTCCCCTTTCTTAAAACTCGCCATCTCCACCACCACCAAGCACACCAGCCGTCCACAACCCAACAAGCCCCCACCAACTGACCTTCCACCCCCTCCAGAGTCCACTTGGGCCTTGTCCCCTCCTGTACACCGTCTCGGCTATTCCAGTAGCCTTGTTACCTCCTGCCTTTCTAGCCTTACTCCTCATCTCTGCAGCCGAAGGAGGAACTGCATGAGACCCTTCCTCGTTGACGATGGTATACATGGTTCCAAAGACACCATTGTACTTGCCAATAGGAACAATGGTCTCCAGCGTCATTTCCTCAGCCGGCTGCTGCTTCTTGCTCTTCGGAGCCGCGCCACCCACCAATGCTTGCACATATTCGGGCGAGCTGAGGACAGCGACCTGACCGCGGCGGAGGACCGTCTCCAGGGGAAGCTTGATCAGCAACGCCACGGTAGAGGAGCAGAACTTGGCGATAGAGAATGTCGTTGGGGCGAGTTCCTTGTCAATCAGGAACTGTGTTCGGAGAACGAGAGGGGTGGATAGCGTGAGAAGAGGGTGGACTAGAGAGTGAAGAATGGTTGGGAAGAATAGGCTGGAGGGGCAAAAGTATGAAGGAAGGCTGCGGAGAGCCGAGAGCGTCCGTCGCGAGGCGCGGGTAGTGGATGTTATGACCAACCTAGACGTTGTCTGTCAGCTTCACGTTGTGTCTGGATTGCTTCGAGGTACTTACCGTGTGCGGACAAGGTCAAGGGGAGAGAGGATCAGCCCAGTTACTACTGCGGCCGCAGCGGCAACACAGAGCGAAGCCCAAGGATATGGCGATGCAATATCGATCAGTCTGTCTGTGTCGTGCCGAAGCCCGAGATCCGGAACATTGAATAGGGCACTGAGAAGACTCCGTGACCAGTTTTCCAGTAGTGACTGTAGCACCGAGTATAGAAATGTAGCATTGGAGCCCTTCCATACACCCCAAGCTCCCTCCTTCTGCCAGACCTGCGCGATGACCTCGAGAACGGAATTTGGCGTTCTAATCGCAAGTTGATGTGCTGGAATGGGCTTCGGAAGCTTCGGTGTCTCTAACGGGCTCGAGTCCCTCTGTCTGGAACGGCTGAGTGTGGGTGATTGTGCTCGTGTATGGTTCGAGGTGAAGTATGACATCTCTTCGGCTTCCGAGTCCGAGTCGTAGGCTTGTCGCTCGTCATCGTACATGGGGATTCTTTGACTTGCTTTCTTTTGTCGTGCTGCCTCAGCGGCTGCTTCTTCAGCCGCCGCTTCCAGTCCCCCCAGATCATCTTGACTCCTGACTTGCATGATTGTCTTGGCCACCTCGAAGGGCTGGGCCAGCAGGACCGATGTATACTTCCATAGTAGCTCGTCCAACACATCCTTCACTGTTTGCACGACGGATGGGGATGGTTCGGCCAGATAGTTCTTGTAGTCGATGTCGGAGAATATGTCGCGTGCCTTGGTCGCATACTTGCCGGTTGAGTTGGTCTGAGTGAAGGCCCGGGGCCCCGGTGGCGGGGGAAGCACCTCAGGCGGTTCACCGATTGAAGGTGGGATATAGTATGGTCTGAGGGGATTTACCCCGTCGTTGGTATGCGCCATGTTGTTTGATTATCAATTGGTGTCTCCTCGTGTGCAAGATGACCTTTCGGAGAAGGGTTGGGCTGCTTGGAGGGATAGATCGATACCTCCCTGGCTATCTCGAAAGATGAATTTGCTTTAGGCTGGGGTGGGCGTGCATGACGATTGGGATTGGCGAGAGAAGGTTAAACGATTCGGCGATAAAGGTGCCTGAAAGCCCAAAGCTGACAAGCGTCATGCTCCATATTGCATTAGCGGGGCGCCGATAAGAGCTGCTGCCCTCTTTTCTCTTTTGACCTGGACAGGGGTCTAAATTTTTCAAGTCGGCATCGCTCGGCGAGGGAGGGGTGGGTGTGTGGCTTGGCCCGGTCGACTCAATTTGTCTCTCCTGCGATTCGCTGATTCCATTCTTAGATTTTTATATCATTCTGAGACCTGCATGCTGTCAACCGCCCAGTGTGCAAATGATATGTCACTGTTGTAAAAACTATTGTGATTTCTTTTTTTACGGATTTCCTCCCATTTGTCCCAGGCAAACAAACTAGGGTTTCCGCTGCAGCTGAGAATTTTGCGTGTATAAATATATGACACTGAGGGGTTCCAGGTTTTCTCTGAAGTCTGATCTCCGGGGCTCGGCAAGGTCCAGGTTTGCTTCAAAAAAAAAGCCTTTCTTTTTCTCTCCATCATTATTGAAATTCGGGACCCTCTCCCTTCTTCTGAGCCTGACCGCCTCATTTTCTACCCTTACCCATCCATACCCGCATCTAGAGAACCACAATGGCAGCTCCTAGACTGTTGAGCCAGGGTGTGAGGCTCGCCTCAAAGCGTACAACGGCCTCTGTTCTCCAGCAGTCCCGGTACTACAGCATCCGGCCGGTCACCACTACTCCGCAGTCGGGCCGGACCGCCCGGTTCTCTCAGTCGTCCCTCCGCCTCGGGTCGATTCGCTCTCAGGCTCATCCTCGTACTTTTACTACCACATCCAAGGTTTCCCATGGCCATGTCGACACCCCCAAACCTGGTGAAGAGTAGGCTCTCTCTTTTCGATGATCTTTTTTTTTTTTTTTTTTTGGTCTGTAGACTAATGGTCCCTCTAGACTCTATGTGACCTTCATTGATAAGGAGGGAGCTGAGCACAATATCGCGTGCAACAAGGGTGATAACCTGCTAGACATTGCCCAAGCCCACGATCTGGAGATGGAGGGTGCTTGCGGTGGCTCGTGTGCGTGCTCGACATGCCACGTCATCGTCATGGATCAGGAGTACTTCGACAAGATGCCTGAGGCCGATGACGACGAGAACGACATGCTCGACCTGGCATTTGGTCTTCAGGAGACCAGTCGTCTTGGTTGCCAGATTGTCATGACACCAGAGCTGGATGGTTTGCGGGTCCAGCTTCCCTCCACAACGAGGAACATGCAGTCCAGCGACTTCAAGTAGAAGCGCTTGCTTCATAGTTAGTTTTGGTTTCTGAATTGGCGTTTCGAGCGAGACCCGGGAGCAACGAATAATATATTTAGATACCAAAAAGCATTCGGAATGATTTGCTTACAACTGCCATTGTCTTTTTTGAGAGCTCAAATTGTTCTCTAAGAAGATAAACGAGAAATTTCTGCTCAGATGAACAGCTATAATTGTACAATATTTGGGAAATCCGTGAGATAGAAATAGATGACCGATTCTCCTCTCATCGACAATTGAGACCTGACGATATTATACGCAAATAAGATTTTTGACAACTCCCTATGCCTCCTCCAATCCTCCCTTCTTCAGCCCTCCTCCACCATTCGCAATTAAATCCAAGAAACCTTTCCTGCTCATCTCCGTCACCTTCTCCTCCTTCCTCTTAACACCGACAATTCCTTCCCTTCTAGCTTCCCGCTCTGCCTCAAGCATCTTGACTTGCGCCACGCGCACAGCATTGAACAGCTTGACCACACCTCGTTGCGCCACCTTTCTCAATCGTCTCTCGGTAGCCATGAGCTCCCCCGTAGTCTCAGCGCCCTCCTCTAGCTTCTCTTCAACCTCTCCCGTTACCATATTCAATGTCCGTGTCGTGCTAGCAACCAAGACATCCCGCACGCGCCCCTTCTCCATCGCCAAGCGCTTCTGCTCGCGCAGTCGCTTCCTCGCTTTCGCCTCGAGCGCCGAATCAACCAGTTGACGTGCATTCTCAGCGGCC
Organism: Podospora fimiseda; assembly: GCA_033297215.1. Lineage (NCBI taxonomy): Eukaryota > Fungi > Ascomycota > Sordariomycetes > Sordariales > Podosporaceae > Podospora > Podospora fimiseda. Next base: position 266,507 of record MU865299.1, on the reverse strand, counting down.
GTTGAGCTGCGCGCTACGATAGGATCGGCTCGCCTCGACGCAGGCAATTTGCTGGAAAGCATCTTGGAAATCGAAGTTGCGAACGCATCGGGATCATTACGTTTTGACTTGGTCCGATTCGCACCACTGCGCAGACCATCCTCCTCGCTCTCATCATCCTCATCATCTCCTTCTGAATCCGAGTCTGGCGCATCTTTGGCGACAAATTCTTTTTGCTTCTTCTGCTGTTGTGCCGGTTCGGATTTTACATCCTCCTCGCTCTCAGAATCGGACCCTCCCGAAGCATCTGTTGACGCGCCATCATCGACTTCAATATTATCTAAATCCAACTCATCATCCGAGTCGAGGAGGTTCAAAGGGATTGCGCCGCCCTCGTCATTGTCGGATCCGGATTCTTCTTCTGAACTGCTGTGGTATGCGGCTGCTTGTCTCTGTTTCTTTGTAGGCCGAGCGGCTTTGCCCTTGGGCCCGTCGCTGAAGGAGCGCTTCTTGAGTGATGAGCCGGCCATAATTGTGTGTTTTCGCGGTTCAGTCGGTGCGATAACTTTGTTGGTGGAATTGTTAGGTATGCTTTTAGTGACAGTGGACCGGAAGGTTGTGCAGAGCAGCGCAGTTCCCCAGAAATTTTTGGCGGTCAATGCTGGCAGATAAACCCGCCCCACTCAAACTATCTTCTGCCAAGAGATATGATCCTCTCCTAAGGGCACGAAGTAAACAAATCCACCCCGTTGCCAGGGCATCATACTCAGGGGTAATCAGTTCAGCCTTGAGCAAATATTGCATGCGAATAAAGAAATGTCAACATTAGCAATACTCTGAATCTCTGCTTTTCAAGCATCCTACAGGTCTATTCGCGGTTCCTTCAAACCCAGTCAATCATTGGTACCCTGCCACAGCCATGTTCTTCGATAGTCGATACTCCAACAATGCTCGGCCACTTTCTTAGGTCCTCCAGTCCAAAAATTCTAACCACAGCACATCGTAATCTCCCCCATCGAACTCGGCATATCATTATCGTGCCCGGCATGCCCTAAACTTCAACTTGAAAGGTCAGCATACGCCCGCAATCTTCGACGGAGGATCGAAAGATCCGTAAGGTTTAGCAAAACAATGGCCACTTACCCTCCAAGGTGCCCCCACGTAAAGACAAAAATGCCAAAGAACACACCCAAGAAGATGGAAATCAAGACAAATCCATTGTAGTACATGCCGAGCCTGTTTTTGTGGTGTCAGTGGCCAACCCTCCGACTACAACACACAGCACGGTGCCAAACTCACAGCATCAAAAGATATGCCAAAATAAACGTCATCGTCATCAACAGTGCCCTTGTGAATTGCTCCCAAAACGATGGTCGATATTTGACAGGCTTCACCTTGGCGTTGCTCCCCGCCGTTCCCTCTCTTTGATCTGCAGAATTGGTCGGACCATCCATCTGCGCATTGTTCGCCTGAGGAGCCGCAGAAGTGTCAGCAACCAGCCGCTGTCCAGCCTCATTACCAACAGAAGGCCGCTGTTGAGCGGGGACAGCATCAGCCGCGAACAACGGTCGACCGGAATTATTATTGTTATCGTGAGCAGTAGTAACACCCACCACTACCGGCGGCGGCCGCTGCTGCTGCTGGCCATTCGCAGGAGGAATAGCAGTAAGTGAGATATCCATGCCGGGTCCAGCAATCCTCTTGGAGGCTATTCTCTTCTCCAAATGTTTCTTGACGAGGTGACGATCGTACTCCTTTACCGCCCGACGAAGGCCCTCGAGCATAAACGCAATGAGCAGGACAGTGATGCACATGGCTGCCATTCCTGGGGTCGACCTGATTTGAATCCTTTGGGAAAGGAAGCAACTGTTTATAGTGTTCCAGTTCAACAGCATCTGTTTCATTATTAGCCAAGATGGGGGCGGTAAATAGGGAAAGGCAGTGTTGAGCGTACACCGATAACACATATTGGTCTCTCGACTATGGCTGTGTTATTTTGGGCGGCATTGTTCAATGATTCCAGCACGCCGACGAGATGCTTGAGGTAAGGCATGACGGAGACGAGTTCTGTGAATTGGTTTGCTGGTTGATGATGTTGAAGTATCGGCGTAGGACTGCCGACTTTAAATGTGGAAAAACTAATGTTTGTGAACAATGATTAGAACATATTGTCGGGAAAGTTAGGTACCAGAAGACCCTGCCGTGACGTGGTTTTGAATGAATTTCCGGAGCGTTTCCAAGTCATCCGGATCTTCAGGCGACCAGTATTCGACTTGCGCTTTCCTTGAATTTTGGTGTCTCTTCCTGAGAGCCTCAGGCCGGGAGCACAGTTGTGGCACACATGTGAATTTTCTGGAAGGTACCTTTGACAACCGGGACGGCTCCGTTGACTGTCTCCCCGGATAGGTCGACTGTGTCCTTCATCAACGGCCTACGTTATAATTAATTACAAAAATGCCTTTTTAAAATAAGATAACGTTACACCTTTTTTGAAATAAAACATGCCTTTTGGAAATAATATATACCTTTTTGAAATAAGACATAACCTTTTGAAATAAAACATGCCTTTTTAAATCAAATAACTATACCTTTTTAAAATAAGATATACCTTTTTAAAATAAAGCATGCCTTCCTGAAGTGGGACACAGCCGATCTATCCGGGGAGACAGTCAACGGAGCCGTACCGTTGGCAAACTCCAGTTAAACACTGAGGCATTGCCGTAATTCAGTCACTCGAGCGACCTGTATCCAACGGACTATCTAGAAGGTCAAAATAAATTGATCAAGACATACAACTTTGAAAGACAATTGCAATAAACTTTGACAGAAGCAAGTTCACCCATATTATATACAAGAAGATATTAAAAGAATCCGTCCTCCGTAACTCCCGTCGAATGAGAGAAACCAAACCACTGCAGAAATTAATAGGGTGTGAGCAGATTGTGCTTTACAATCTCCAGAACCTCACTGATTGCTAACCACATATCTTGCCGTCGCAATTCTCATCCTTTTGCCTGTCCAAAGTAGCGGCACAATAAGCAGAGAAAAAACACTCATGATCACCGTAAATCCTCCAAAGGGAATTAGATATCCGTCACGTTGAACCCACTGAATAACAAAAACCAGCCAAATAAATGGAATGACGCCGCGGAAAATGCAAATAATGACAAAGCAGTCACTAGCCAGTTGGTTATATGCATCGATAAGCTGTGGAAAATATAATGGTTAGCGGGGGTTTGTAGAAGTTTCATGTTTCCAGAATGACTTGCATAACTAAACCAGATCGATGGAACTTGAGCAAGTGCAAACGCAACCATTCCGTATGCAAACTCCAACCCTACCCACTGATATTGTCCGGGATACTGGGCGCAAAATCCAAACACTAATAACCCACCAGTGCCAATCGCCAGAGCTGGAAGCATGATGGGTAGTCTCGATTCAGGTTCAGCATAGCCGTGATCCTGGTTTTTGGCCAGCTTTTTGAGACGATAATCGGCCAAAAAGCCGGTGGCGAGACCACCAACAACAATACCAATCAAGGCGCCAATAAAGAGCAGCCCGGTGTTCTGGCCCCATTCGTAAGGTTGTAAGCTCAGTATCAGTGGTCCGACTGTTGAGATGACAGCCACAGCGCCAACCAGACCACCGTATTGAAGCATGACAACCCAGACGGCCGGAAGGCGGAGAGTATACCATGGTTTCTTGAACTGGTACCAAATCCTGCCTCTATACATACCCAGTTTTAGGGAGTCTTCATATGTGTAAGGTGGAAACGCCGACTGGGGCAAGTTGGGCACATTGAAGCCGGTGACACCCGTTGCGTGAGACGATCTGCCTTGCTTGGACATCCGGGGCGTGGTTGATGCCGACGATGTCAGATCGCCAGAAGAGGATGGCTGATACCATGTCAAGTCAGAAGACATACCCCCAGTCCACCGAAACCGAGACGGAACTGTCATGCGCATTGAGGGCAGTGTAACGAGACTCAAGTATGGTGCCGGAGTCCTTGGCATGTATCGAGACGGGCGTGGAAGATTTCGCTGGATTGGAAGGCAATGGGCTCCGCGGTCATATATAGTTTCGGGAATCCACAGGACGCTGCAGATGAAGACGAGTCCCGCGAGAGCGGCGCTGACCCAGAAAACCTGGAACCAACCGAGTCGAATGGCTATGTAGCCGCCAGATATACCGCCGACAACAGATCCGCCTGCCAGAGCCGCAGTGTAAAATGCCATCCAAGCTCCTCGTTCGTGTACAAAGAACATCTCGCCTACAATAGCAGGAACTACCGTCTCAGAAGCTGATGCTGCAAAGCCTTGAAACATTCTGACAACTAGAATGCCGTAGAAATTGGCTGTAGTTGCACCGCATACTGTGCTGATAAACAACATCAGTGTGGAAAGGAGGATAATCGGCCGTCGACCAAAGATGTTTGCCAATGGTACCAACCAGACATTTCCAAGTCCCATGAGCAGGATGTTGTACTAAAACTTGTTAGATTGCGTACTTGATAATGGTATAGGTGTGAATACATACAGCAACAAGTTGCATCAGCTGATCTACCCCCTTGGGGTCATCTGGGAATTGCAGGTTCCAAATTGGTAAAGCCGGTGCCATACATGCCGAGATGAAGTTGGATACGAATGCATACAGTGATACAGACACCATACACACGACCTTTCTCCATGGCGCCCAATTCAGGGGGTCTGCCGGATCCAGCGTCGGCATGGGATAGTTGGCGACACGGTCGACATATCTGCCGTTTTCTCTTGTTATGCTGTGTTCGATAAGACGGACGGTTCCTGGAGGAGTGGCAGCCTGGACTGCTGGACGTGTGAGAGAGAATGCATATTTCCAACCAGGCATCTCAACAGGCAGACCTTGGTGAATTAGGAGAGGTAGAAGAGGTTAAAAAAACGAGCGACTAGACTTGTAAAAAGTCAATAGAACCTGAAAAGGGTAATCCATGGTAGACGCAGTTGAAAGGGTATTTATTATCTACTTTCTAAGATGTGATTCCACAGGGCCTGGATCTGTTTAATATCCGGCGGTCCGAGAGCGCAGTTCTGTTAAAACACTGCATTCAGGGACGCGAGTGCACTTATGCGGGGTCCAGTTCAACTTCGAGACGGCGGCTGCTGAGAATAGATCAAGCTTGCGTGTGCACTTCAGAGGCTAACGTAAATTGAAACTCTAAGTTGCCTAGCCAGAACCTTCGGCAATCACGCATATTCCAAAATATCGTTGGATCCCAGGGCCTCGGAATAATCCAGCAGTCGGGATGCACAAGTTTGTAGTTCAAATCAAATGGTCATCGGGTTTCTCAAGCGCCGCCGATATAATCACGAGGAGATGTGTCCTCACCGCCCTCGACAAGGTTTTTTCTGTTGTTCGCCTTGTTCGTCTTGTCAAATGAAGGTGCACTGGTAAGAAGTGTGTGAGAGGGGTCGAGATTCAATTTGAGAGGGGGGTTCATACTCAGGGAAAACTCCGGCGAAATTTCCAAAAGAGGCATCCTCTGGAAGGTATGTACAAGTGATCTTGAAGTTCCAATGTGGAACTCATCACTGTCTCTTTCGGGGACATTGCTCATTGAACATGCCCGTTGACGGGAATCTGAACTTCCAGGTTGTGTTGGGCTTCGTCCTCTCTCTCACAGAAGGCACACTGGTCGGCAGTCGTGTGAATACTACTGGCTGTCGTCCCTGACCACCAACTTTGAGGCCAGCATGAAACGGGAACTTCTTTCGGGTGCAAGATGAGAAGCAGAAAGTTGCAATTTCCCTATGCGAGATGTGATGTTGGCGAGGTTCCAGCCTTAAGGTAAGATTGAGCCGGATGGGATGATGCGCCTGGTCTGAACCTTCAGACTTTTTGAGGTAACAGCACCTTCTTCTGCCAGCAACACAGAGATCCGGTGTGGTTCAATGAATACGGTTGCCAGTGATAGCATGTCTGAAGGTTTGGTAAGAGCCACAAAGAACTTCGGAAGTCGGTGCTGGCTCCCTGTGGCACTTTCCATACCTGGTAGCTAATGAAGAACTCGAAAGCGCCAGTCATTGCAACTGGAAGGGAAAAAAACGTCATGATGGGGTTTGAGCTTTCTGGGTTGTCTCTGGAACGAACCACCTAGTCCCCCACTAGCAAAATTCCAAACCAAAACCAGTCTTACTTGGTTCTTTCATTGGGGTTCAAAGACCATCGTTGTTACCTACCTGGTAGTGTATACGGTCGTTTCGCATTTTTCCCGTTCACAAAAGACCAAAACTCAGGAAACCCCTTATTTTGAATCCTCCATTTGACGGGTTCATAGCAGGTATGTTCTAATAATACACACAGGTTATGGGAGCAAATAAGTCTGTATCATTGCTTGCTTAAACCCTAACCCTAGCCCCTGAATACCCTTTTCTCGGAGCCAGCAGCAACAACCACGCTGATACAGAGCAGTATTCGCCCAAAAAACATCATCACATCAAGCAGTCCCTGTATCAGCCGGGGCGGGAGGCACTCCAACCGTTATCGTTGCATTCCCACTGCTGTCCTGTCCTTCAATAGCCACAATCATGTAGTTGTGTCTTCCCAGCTTCAACCCAGCTTTCTCCCACGCCTTGAAATGATTGCCGGTCGTCACAGTACCACCAATCCGCTTCTCATGACGAATAGACCAGTACTGGTCAAAGCTGGCCGTACCAACGATGGACGGCTTGTTGATGCGTCGCTTGGTCATAATCTCGTACTCGCCTCCGTCAGAGGTAACGTTTCCCTTGATCTTGGCCTCGGGGTTGTCGGACGGATGATGGTTGCCGTAGCTTTCGATGATGTAGTACTCGACGAGGGGGTTTGTGGTCCAGCCGTAAATGGCGAGGTAAGCGTTGCCTTGGGGTTCAAATGTACCGGAATAGACTACTTCTCTGTGATAGAATACAAGTGAGATAGGAGACTTTAGATGAGAGCAGAGGGAAGAGTAGGTATTAGATAAATACCTGTTGCCACCTGGATTCCATCCTTTCCCAATCACAAAGTTGCCTTTGTCTCCCGACCATTTAATGCTGAATTTGCCCCCTTGGCCGTTTGTTGTTTGAAGCTTGGGTTTGCCGTCACTCCATGAAGACCAAAAGTAGGATTGTGAAATAACACCACTGACTGCCGAGAGCCCGATAAGAAGAGAATTGAAAGAGACCATAGTGTCAGCTTGAATTTAATCGACTTCGTTGATTGTAATTTTGTGCGTAGCTCTGGCAGTCTCCAGATCAAGGTCGAAACGAAGACTGGGGGGTTTTAACCCCATGTTATATAGCACGTTTTCTCATGTTAAAAACACCTATTGGATGCCCGATTGTCGTGTAAACTGCCGAAGTGTTCAAGATTCCATCCACCCGACTCCGTTTCCGTAGATAAATAGTTTATTGATGTCGTACTTTCTGTTCAGTGTATGATTGGAGAGGATATGGCTCGTTGCAACAAGGTTCGTCAGGTGCCATATTGAACCCGGGGTGGTATAAAGTGCAGCCGGAAGATGATTGGGTAACCCCGGATTCTGTCAACCCCGGGTAATATGCACAGTCATATATAAAGCTTGAAACCCGTCTCGCAAATGGATAAGCTCAAGCAGGATAGAATAAGCTCCGACGCCACACATATAAGTGCCGTGCTTGGCTTGTCGTGTCTCGTGTATTGCTTGGTGTGGAGATGTAACAGTCGTCAAATTGTATGGCCTGGTTGTGTTTGTTCGAATAGGGGGGAGCTCCTTGGCATGGTGGCAGTTATTTTTCGATTGGCTCTTTGGTCAACAATCGACGCAAGATATGTATGTTGGTATGTTCGGATAAAAGCAACTTGTTTATTGAACTGCATTCATTGCCTTAATATGCTTACCTTCACCTGGGAACTGGGAATTATGATGAAGGTGCCAAAAATGCCATTCTCTTGATAGTATGTATCAACTCAGAACAATGCAAAATTGCAGTGATCACCAATAACGAACTGTTGGGAATAAAATTTCCATGAGATCCGGCTAGGCCAAATGTTATAGGTAAAATTCCAAAGAAAAACCTCAATGCGGTGAATAGTCAAAGGTGAATAAAGGTGGCCGATATCTCCGAACTTCGGTCTGACAATAATTTAAAGAATAGGTACTTGTAGGCACCAGGGTAACTTGCCTTGTCCGTCTGAAAAGCTTGTCAAGTGACCTACTCATCAATGCTCCCAGAGTCCCTTACGACTGGGTCGTACCTTCCGTTTCTCAAAGTTGAACAGCAACTTGGGACGGCTGGAATTGCGAGGTCCTCCCAAATCAAGTCCAACGCAACCCAAGCTCCCTACAATTTCCTCGTTTTACAGAACTTCCCTCTCACACCATCATTTACGAGCTCATTACGCGAAGGCATCTCAACAATGACTGCTACCCGAGCTGAGCAGTGGTCGCTCGAATCCATAGTAGAGGCTCTGAAGAGAGTCAATAAATCAATTCCCTGGATCGAGCGACAACCAAAAGATTTCACCGATGGTGGCAACGTACCATTTCTTCCGATTCATCGACAAATAGCAGAGAGCATTAGAGAGAAATCTTGCCTTCTTTCTCTGTACTCGTTGGACCACATCGCATATTGGGTTTGTGAGGACATACGGACACTTCCTTCTTCCGCAGAGTAGGTCAATCCGATTGATGGACCTATCCAGATTTGAGATTTTGATTAATTGACATCCGACTTCAGACCCTTTTGACATGCCTCAATTTCCAGAGCCCTCGGGTACATCAAGGCTGCTCTCCCCCTTGCAACAGCAGGCCTTGTTGAACCGACTTCAGGGCCTTAACATCAGGAGGCATCTTTGAGTGTTCACAGCCTATCTCGAATGGACAATGAACAGTTCCCAGAACTCGGGCTTCGAACCGGGTGCTCCGACCACCCTGAATCGAGAGGTCGATTCAACCTCATTGACTGGGCCTCTCGCTGGCGTAGGCGTTTCTCCGAGCGCTTCACAAGATATCCAGCCTCTAGGAACTCAGCTCCAACAAGTCCACGAGGGTCAACATTTTCAGAAAGTTCAACAGGGTTGGAACCCAAATTCACCTCTGCTGTCTGCAGCACTTCCCAGTTCGTTGGGCAACGCGTATGGAGCTTATCTGTCGTCGACTTCATTTGCAGATTCCACCACGCAAATCGATGGCAGATCCTGGCTGCCCTTGCCTGGTGCCTTGACCTCAAAGAAAACATATGGCGCCACCTCGGTCAGTTCAAGAAGAACTTTGAAAACTTGATCACTATCGAATACAACCGCGAGAACTTGTCAATTCGACCAGTTGTTGCTCCCTACATTGTGTTGGGGCAATTGCTCTCGGTAGACACAGTGGAGGAGCATCAAAACGAGCTCGCTCGCATTCTTCTTCAACTTCACTGTCGGGTTATGGCATATCTCTTCCGTGCGCACTCACTTTTGTCATCTTGGGTCACAATGATGCTTGACCTTGGCACCGATGTTGCCCTTCAAGATTTTATAACTGGGGAGAAGGCTGGGGTTATTTTGGAGTCCATACCCATGCCATTTCTGGAAGCTGGGCCAGTCGTCCGCGGATTTGGCTGTGCATTTTCAAGCGAGTTTGAAGATGCAGTTGTATGTGATTTGTCAGAGCGTTCTTCTAACGACCTTCTATCCATCTGTGAGACGGCCGTTAAAACTTATATCAACAGCAAGAGGTCGACTGAGGGCAACCACGAGGCTTTGGTCACGTCATTGTCCATGGTTTTGAACCTGCATCGATGGGACATTGACTCGGTCGAGTGGCAGAAGAAGTTGTCACAGAGGATGAATATGGGTATGTGACGGAAGCAAGAGTGAGGTATGTCGGGTAAAGTGTTTTATCCTTTGTTTGAGTATGTAAGTGCCTGTTGTTTGCCATTTTCCAGCATCTCGCTCTACTTGTCTCTATTAATAAATAATACCACCTTTGTGGTGTAGTATGTGGATGGAGGTATCGGGAATCTCGGTTGGGTGGTAATAGAACAGGGTCAAGATAATTGTAGGATACATGTAATACAGAATGAGGGGTTTGGGGATATGATGGATTGTTGGGCACAATAATTAGCCCCTTTGTGGGGGAGATGCTTGTCGCAGCAAATGCTCACGCCACCCACATGCTGTCAAAGGTTAATTATGTAACAATTATTATTATTCTTTTGCCAGCTGAAACAAAACAACACGACATATCAAAACACTCAAGAGACCTGTGCCGCCTGCCTGACGGAGGGCCATGAGGCCCAATCAAGATGTCTTGGCGATTGCGTGTAACCCCTGAGTTGATCGACACGAGTAAACATTGATGTGTTGTTTACTTTTTGCCCAATCCAACCCAAGCAACAACCACGCAACAAGAAGAAAAAAGATGAGGCAGCCCATGCATGTATTGCGAGCTGGCACAGCCTCCTCTTGCCACTCGTCAAAAAAGACTTGGAAAGAAAGAGATGGAAACAGACTCCATCATGGTCTCGAGTTTATTCTCGAAGGACGATCCCAGAATGTCTGAAGCTGAAGAACTCATGGACCCTTGATCTGCGCAAAAAGCGGATAACACGGCATGCCAAGACATCTGCTAAGCCCCCAAACGCGCGTGTGCATGTGTCCACGTTGACGCCGGTCTCCAGCTCGGAGGTTGGCTTGGGCCGTCCAAGTGGGCCGAGCTGTGGATCCGCGGGGCCGCCATCCGACTCGAGTCTTGAGCTGCGGCAAGTGGGTGGAAACGCAATTGCCTTCCTTGGCATCTCTGTGTCGTCTCAGATGATCCCATTCCCGAGCTTAGATCAGGATATATAAGGTGTTGTTCTCCCTTCGTCCACAACGTCTCATGATGTTTCTTGATCATTCTCAACCTAAACCACAACCACAACCACATCTTTAGACCCAGATTCCCTTTCATTTCCAACTAAATCCATTTCAACCCCTCCTCCATCCACAATGACCAACTACAACAACCAGAACTACGGCCAGGGCGAGGCCGCCTCATACTATGCCAGCGCTGGCCAGCAGCAGAACAGCAACGGCCAGCAGGAACAGCAAGACGGTCCCGCCGGCGAACGCGGTTTCCTCGGTGCCCTTGGTGGTGCCGTTGCTGGCGGTGCCGGTGGTCATGCCATCGGTGGCAAGACCGGCCACAGCAAGACCAGCACCATCATCGGCGCCATTGCCGGCGCCGTAGCAGGCCACAAGCTCCAGGACGGCGTCGAGGACTGGAAAGACAAGCGTGACGAGGAGAAGGACAAGAAGAAGAGAGAGGAAGAGGAGGCCAAGAAGAGAGAGGAGGAGGAGAAGCGCCGCAAAGAGGACGACGAGAGACGCCGCAGAGAGGATGAAGAGAGACGCAAGAACGAGCAAAACCGTCCTCAACAACAGCAACATCACAATGACAACCGTGGTGTCAGCTACGCTGGCAACTTCAGCGGTTCCGCTCGCGATGCTCGCCTTGATGCCCACGGCGACTTCATGCTTCACGCCTCCTGCGCTCGCCTGGATGGTTCCTACCATGCCAGCAGCATCGCCCTGAACAAGATCATCGAGAACAGCAACGGTAGCTTCCGCTGGATCTCCGGCCGTCCTTCCGGCGGCAATAACAACTGCGATTCCAACAAACCTCGCCAGGTTACCGTCCAGGCCGGCGACACCCTCCGTGACATCGGTAGCCGTGTCGGTGTCTCGTGGCAGGATATCGCCCGCCAGAACAACCTTAGCAATCCTGATCTGATCCACCCCGGTCAGCTTCTCCAGATTCCCCAGGGCGGTGGCGGTGGTAATGGCGGCGGCAGCGGCAACTTTGGTGCTTCCGCCCGCAATGTCAGACTCGAGGACGGCAAGAGACTTGTCGGCGAGCTGCTCCGCGGCGATGGACAGTGGGTCGGCGCTTCCCTTGCGCTGGATGAGAGGATAGGAAACGACAACGGCACTCTTACCTTCAAGAACTAAAAGATTTGTCTATTTTTCTTTTTATACTCTGAGTTTTATGATAGTTACGGCAGGCGTTGCTTAATTGGACGTTGGGATGGATTTTTTGAGAGGGAATAAAATATGAATTTATTTACCAAGCTACTGCTTTCCAATGCTTCTTTTTCCGTGACATGTGAGATATGAAATACACCCACCCACAAGGATCTGATGACCACAGATAGATTTCAAAGATACATAAATACCTTTGGATATGGCCTCAAGCGTTGCCTCCTTAAATACTCAGCTGAACTTGACTCTGCAAAAGGCATGCGGGTAAGTATTTCGGGGACTCAAACTTCATATTCGGTTGATATATCAAACGCACCAGTGGTTGTGTGCATTTTTTACACACACACACATATATATATATATACTGCATTACAGCAGATGTACATGTAGACGCACCGTCGAGGAGATGCTGAGAAACCAAGCATCACCATCTCATAAATGTTAGTCTCCCAAAATAACCCAACACATACGAAAAATCATGCTTGAAATCGTAATTTCCTACCAAATCATCCCTTCGAGCTTTGCCCATTCCAACCCCAGAAGCGTCGTGAGAAACCTCTCTGACCATTTGCCCATGCAAGGCCTGGGTGTCTGCTATCCCTCTATACCCATCGGACAACCACTGTACGTTTAGATGTCCGAATTTTTTCGATGCTCGGGGGAATCTGCTGTTTTTGTCACCCGGGTTTCCCGGCCGAGTATTGGATCAATCTGTCAAAGCGCTGATCTGGAGGTGAGTTCAGTCCTATAAGGGTCACAGACTTATGCAGTCCCGGGCAGACGGTCTTGTTCCCAAGTCCCTGCATAGCGTAATCACCTCCGTTTCGAATCGCGAACCGTTAACAGCCCGAGACGAATTCAACATTGTCAACGGGGTGCTTAGGGAGATCTTCAGTATGCATCTGGAAATGCAGACTTCGGTGACTAGTACGCGGCTCAGCAAAGGAGGACGTCCCAGCCAAGGGAATCTCGTAGACAGAAACCCCATAGTCAATGGTATTTGATTCTGGAATAAAACATCCTCCCTGACCCCTTATCCTCTACCCCAACATTCTGTAGTATAGCAACTCATTCCTTTCATTCCTCATCACCTTCTCTCTACCGCACCCCGGGGTTCTACAACCCGGTTTCCCCGAAAAACGTTCTCTCATTTCTTTTTACTCTTCTCTCGTTTACTTTTATCTGGTAATTATCACTATGGCCCCGTACAGAGCATCCACACACGCCCACACACCGACTGCCATGTTGGAATCAGATTCCTCCCTCCCAGATGTACGACCCGACACAATGGTAGGAACCAGATACCACGCCTACCTGAGCAGTGGTACCGGTTCCACCCCAACAGTAGACACGCCTGCTGAGAAAAGGAAACAAACCCGTTGGAGTGCGTTTAGCAGTCAGCTCAGCCAAGCCCCGGAGGACGAGTACCCAAAAGGATGGTCTTTTACGTTTATTGTTGTTGCTTTGGTCTTGAGTATCTTTTTGGTTTCCCTTGATATGGTAAGTGTCTACTATCCCATCTACCCAGGCAGGAAATGGTTGACTGACTTGAATACTAGACAATCGTCGCAACAGCCATCCCCAAAATCACAGACGCATTCCACGGCCTCGAAGACGTCGCATGGTACTCTGCAGCATTCTTCATGACCGTCGGCGGCTTTCAATCAACATGGGGCAAAGTCTTCAAGTACTTCCCCTTGAAAATCAGCTTCCTCACCGCAATCTTCATTTTCGAAATGGGAAGTCTAGTGTGCGGCGCCGCCCCCAACTCCAAAACCCTGATCGTGGGACGTGCCCTAGCAGGAATCGGCGCAGCTGGTATCGGGTCCGGAGCGTACACCATCATTGCCTTCGCTGCTGAACCCAGGAAACGCCCAGTCTTCACCGGTATCCTTGGAACAGCCTACGGAGTAGCAGCCGTTGTTGGCCCTCTTCTCGGAGGTGTCTTTGCGGATCATGTCTCGTGGAGATGGTGCTTCTACATCAATCTGCCCATCGGCGGTCTTTCGGCACTCATCATCATGCTTTTCTTCCGCACCCCTATTGGGGCGAAACCCGTTGAGGCAACTCTGTGGGAAAAGATCTTGCAGATGGATTTGGTTGGTGCTGCAATCATCATGGGAGGTGTCATTACCTATATCCTCGCGCTTCAATACGGTGGACAGGAAATGGCGTGGAGCAGCCCGACAGTTATCGGTCTCATCGTCGGGTTCATCCTCATCTTCATTCTCTTTGGCGTCTGGGAGTACTACAACGGTGAGCGGTCAATGATTGTGCCGCGTGTCTTTTGCCAGCGCAACGTTTGGGTGGGTTCCTTGTACGCCCTCCTTTTCGCTGGCTCATACTTCATCATTATTTATTACCTCCCTCTTTACTTCCAAATCATCGGTGACACTAGCCCAACCGAGTCAGGGGTCAGGAACCTTCCTCTCATTCTCTCCGTGGTGGTAGCTACTATCATTGGTGGTGCGGTTGTTTCCTCCAATGGTCACGCAGTGCCAATTGCCGCCGGTGGTGCGGCTCTTGCGACCGTCGCTGCTGGATTGTTGTACACCCTCGACATTAGTACTGGTCCAGCCAAGTGGGTTGGATATCAGATCCTAGGCGGTATTGCTTGGGGTATTGCCTTCCAGGTTCCCATCATCATCGGTCAATCAACAGCTGCACCAGATGACATGTCTTCCGTGACAGCCATTATTCTCTGTGAGTATTTCCCAACTGATCACCAAGAGTTAAAAGAAATCCAAACTGACAATATGAATAGTCTTCCAAACAGTCGGTGGTGCCTTTTGGGTCTCAGCAGCCCAGTCCGCCTTCGTCAACGAGCTCCTCAAGCAACTCGCCACTTCAGCCCCAGACGTAAACCCTCTCTTTGTGCTTGGGACCGGCGCTACACAGGTTCGCACCTTTTTCCCGGCGGACCAAGTGCCCGGCATTCTGATCGCCTACATGACGGGCATCAAGACGTCGCTGGCGATAGCGATCGGAGCGGTCGGTGCGTCTTTTATTGTTAGCTTGTTTTATGGATTCAAGAAGCTTGATACCGACTCAGTCAGAGCTTCTGCTGTCGCTGTCGCTGTCTAAACGCATTAGCGGGAAGTTTTTTTTTTCGGTTTGTTTTGATTTTCTTTTGTCTCTTGTTTTTCCTTCACTAGATACCAGGTCGGAGTTTTGGGTAATGGAATGAGGGAAGGATATATCTCCTATAATGGTGTGGTAGGGTGAGATTTGACGTTGGGGTCTGTTTGATCAGAAACACTACAAAGATTAATCATAATAGTAATAGTAATAATAACGTTAATAGTAATAGTAATCATGACGTACTTGGAAGCGATTACTATCACTAATCATTCTCGTCTTCTTTGATGAACTTCTAATAAGCAGTTTTACTCGTAGTAGCTGACAATATCCATAGCAGTTAACCGTTTTGTATAGTACCCTGTCTCTAATTACATCACATCATTTGGTAGGACCAACAGCCGAATTGATCCCTCGTCAAATTTTGAATATCAGCTGCCCGTCTCAAACTCCAACAGCGCCTAGGTGAGTGTCGTTGATGTTGAGAGTTGATCTTAGTCTTGAGGAAATAAAGTAGAACGGCAGAAATGTTGACAGGTTGGCAGGGGTCGTGCCGAAAAAAAACACATCATCCTCTGTATCTGCCTTCACCCCATCCTCAAGGTCTTTAATCCTTCCTCACCCGCTTACTCTCTCCCTCTTCACCTTCATGTCCGTTGACACACTCTCCCTCCTCATCACGGGGATGGACAACACCCGCACCCTCTCCGAGCTCACCACTAATTCCACCCTCATCTTCACCACCTCCAATCCAGTTCCCGTCTGCGTCAAAATATTCGTGCACATTCTCAGCTGTAATCCAACCGCCACTCCCAGGCATCGCAGGTGGCAGCCCGCCATCCCCTACCCCAGCAAATACGCCAGTAAATCCTTCAATCGCCTCGTATGGTTGATGATCACCTTCGAAAATTATTCTCCCGCCATCTTCATCCTCATCATCCTCATCACCCTCTTGGACCGGGTCAGGGTTGAGGTTTGAACACTCTGAAATTGCTTCGAAAAGCTTCACTGCCTCGGATTTGGTGTTTCCGCCCTCAGCTTGAGTCTCTGACGAAGAAGGGATCAAAGTAAGTTCAACAGTCTCAAAATCCTCATCTGATCCACCTTCTGTCAATTCAATTTGAAGATATACCGAGGGATACTTTGAAGAACCGTCGGAAGGAGCTAAAGTCTTGAGAGCGTGAATGCTGATTTGTGGATAAGGGATAGAGAGGCCAGACTCAGCAGCGGGTGAGAAGATGGTCAAGGACCTGGAGTTTACGAAAAGATCGACCTTTTGTTCCACGTTCTCCTCAACTGCGTCGACCAAGCCTACGTTTTCCGGTGCCGTTGGGGCGGCCTCGAGGTCGGCGGGGAAGAAAGGCAGTTTGCCCCGCTGTGACTTGGGGATCCAGGCTTTTGCGCCAACGCCATGGTAATATAGTACTGGTTTGGCGTCATAGAAGCTCTCTGGGGTTTGTTCTTGATGCTCTGCCAATGGCGTGTAGTCGCTGAGCGGAGGTGGTGATCGGATTGTTGTGAGACTCATTTTTAAGAAAAGATCTTGAAGTTTAATGCCGTCGTAATGTTGATGTTGTTGTTGACCAGGACAGGAGCTGGGGAGCTGTCAAAAGCTTGGTGGGGTTGAGGACAGCTCCTAGCTTATCGATAACTTAATTGCAACCATCCGCCACAGCCGCCTCCTGCCACTTCGTCATTCCCACTCCTGCGCAACCCAAGGCCAATAAATCTTCAACTTCTTTTATTTTCATCCTGTTCTCATCTTTTTGGTACTCGAAAAGTACAGCCTTCATCAGTTTCTTCACTTTACATCCACATACTATACAGTCTTCACGATGCACGATAATCGTATGTTCCCTAAACATTATAAACTAACCACCTCCTGGCACAGGTGCCGCTGACAACTATCTCCAGGCACCCATCCCTTCCTCCAACAGGTGCCCCTGACGGTCTCTCCCTTCGTCAACCTCCCGAGCGCGACGACACTTCCCTACACCTACAAGCCCATGCCATCGACCCTCCCACCGTCATCAGTTGGCCTTACTTCTACCTCCGACGACAGTGCCAACAAGCCGAAATACGTAATCTCCCCCTCCGGTCATGCCGCCCACCCAGATGATATCCTTGCCTCTTGTCGGGCGCTTAAAGCACACATAAGCAGGCTACAGGCAGATGCGGAAGCAGAAATCAAAGCGATAGACGAGAGGATACGCGCTAGGGAGCTCGCTGAAAAGAGGAGGTTAGCGCCCGGCTGGTTGGATAGTGATGTTAGGGTTTTGGAGCCGGAGAGGAAAGCAGGCGCGGGATCGTCTGAAGCTGGGGAGCAAGAGAAGCCATCATTCTTTGAAACACTCGAAGCCAGCGGTGGCCAACAGCAAGGTGGAGGAGGGCCCGGTGTTGGGCATGGGCCAGGCGGGGCCAGTGAAATGGCTGTGCCTGATGAAGGGGCAGAACTGGATAGGGCTTTTGGTGTCTTGCAAATACGGACCAAACCGTGATATTTGGTCAATGACCTTGCTCTCTTGCTGAGATCTTTACTTTTCTGCTGTTTGATGCCAAAGCGCTCCTGAACAGACCTCAGGGTGGTTACAGAAAGATCACAGCGCATTAACTTTTGATTTGGCTATTCTCAATTATAAAATCTCACAGTCTTCCTATATATTATTCAAGCTTAGAAATTCGTGAGGTAATGAAGCCCTCAAATGTCAAGAATCCTTCCTGAGTAACATATCATGATGCTGTGAAGACTTCCAAAAGAGGCTAGGCAGATGTGTATTTTATTGCATTTAATGTCTTGCCCCGCAAAATCCACTCTTCACGGCCAGGTCTTGGCACTTGCAAGCTCCCGTCGCACCGTGTCCATTGAAATTTCGTCAGTTCACGTCCCAGAGAATCCATCCATGAACAATCCAAATAAAACCCAACAATTTTCACATCAACGAGAATGCCTCCAAAACATATGACAGCCAATCCGGTTCGACCGGCGCGACATCGTCCCGGAAAGGCCACCGGACCAGAATCAGATTCCGATTCTTCAGAATCCAGCGGCTCCGAACAGGAAGAAACCAAGAAGGCCCCCGTCCGGAGGACTGCCCCTCCGCCTAAATTCTCCAGCGCAGCAGGGCCCGGCCGCATCATCAGCAGAGGCGACAACAGCAAAATAAATTTAAAAGGTGCAGTAGATGCCGCCGACGATGAAGCGAAACGACGGGAAGCAGCCAAAGCAGCGCGTCTCGCCGCTGAGCGCAAAGCCAAAGAGGAGGGGTTCGTAACGGAGGACGAGGAAGGTTCTGGATCAGGAAGCGGCAGTGAGGAAGAAGAGAGTTCAGAAGAGGAGGAAAGCTCAGAGGAAGAAGCCCCACGAAGGCTTATGATGCGACCTAAATTCATTCCTAAAAATGCTCGCAAGAATAATGTAACCGCTGCGCCTGTCTCTTCGACCGCTATACCCGACGATGATATCGATGAAGCTGCCGCAGCCGCAGCAGAGGAAGCCCGTCGTCGCGCCACAGACGAATTAGTAGAAGAACAAATCAAGAAAGACTTGGCCGCGCGCGCAGCAGGCAAGAAAGCGTGGGATGACGACACGGACGAAGAGAATGAAGTCGATGATACGGACGATATTGATCCAGAAGCAGAATATGCAGCGTGGAAGTTGCGCGAGCTCAAACGGCTGAAACGCGATCGAGAAGCGATCGAGGAGAAGGAAAGGGAAATTGCCGAGATTGAAAGGCGACGAAACTTGACTGAGGAGGAACGTCGCGCAGAAGACGAAAAACACATTGCGCAGCAGCGCGAGGAGAAGGACTCGAGAGGCAAGATGGCGTACATGCAAAAATACTTTCACAAGGGCGCTTTTTACCAGGATGAGAGCAAGGCTGCCGGTTTGGATAAGCGCGATATTATGGGAGCAAGGTTTGCAGATGATGTCAAGAATCGGGAGTTGTTGCCCAAGGCTTTGCAGTTGAGGGATATGACCAAGTTGGGCAAAAGGGGTGCTACCAAGTACCGGGATATGAAGAGTGAGGATACGGGACAGTGGGGGAGGTTGGATGATGGGTATAGACGGCCGCCCAGGCAAGGAGGATATGATCGGTTTAATGAGGATGAGCGGTTCAGACCTGACAATGATTTTGATCGGAGAAGAGGTGGAGATAGGGATGTCAATGGCGCGAATGCTATCCCTCTTGGTGATAGGCGGGAGAGACCAAGAGATGATAGGGATAAACGAAGAGATGATGACCGGGACCGGGACCATGATCGCTATCGGCCTCGGAATGATAGCCGAGAAAGAAGACGGTCTAGGTCTAGGTCAAGATCGCCTAGGCGAGACAGAGATGAGAGACGAAAGAGGTCGCCGTCCCGAGAGCGGGATAGGGATCGGTATGAAAGTGATAAGAGGCGGAAGATAGATACCAGATAGAAGAAGAATGGCATCTTCTTCCACATATAATTTAATTAAGATCATGGCTGGCAGAACAGAAACTATTGTATATATCAGATCCTTGTAATCTCAACTCTCGCCCTTTCAAATATCTTGTGGGCCAACATGCCACCACTCGCAGCATCCGGTTGGAAGTTTTTGGGCGGGTAAAGCGTCATCTTTGCATAGGTACCAGGCCCTTTTCGTTTTGACAGGTACCCGGGGTTAATTACCAGTACACTTTCAATCACCTAAAGATCAATCAATGTTAGCATATGCCTTTCTCAACTTCATCAGTAGAAAAAAAAGTGGTCACCAACCTTTGCAAATGGAGGCAGCGAACTAGGTACAATCAACACATCCGGCCTCACGTTAACCATCTCACCAAGCTTCAAATAACTAACGTCGAGCATGGCACCCGGCGGCACACCATCCCCTGCACCAGTTTTTGGAAGTCGTTGCCTATCCGTCGGCGGGAACAACGGAAAGAAGTGTCTCTGCTCAATCAGATATCGAGAAGTCCTCGAAAGCAGATCACGATCCTTGGATCTTCCTCCGACCAGCTCCTCATTTCGTAATTCAAAGAGTACATCGTGGCTGCTGATCCCCAAGAGCATCTCGTTCATGGCAAAAGTCATGGGATTGCCAATAACTTTGACTGACTTTGGCAGGCCCAGCTCGCGGCGGGGAAAGACGTCCTGCGGCCAGGAGACGTGCTTGGATAGTACGTCGCGAACTGAGGGTACCAGGAGAACTGTGATGCTTGGGTTGGCGCTGACGAGACGGCTTATCGCCGGTGATACCATGTACTTGAACACGGTGGCCATCGTTGCCGTGTCTGGTTCATAGTTTGCTTCTTCGGGTAGGTCGAAGTCTCCTGAAGCAATAAGTGGGTGCCCAATGTCGACAAATGGACCTGTCAGAACCAGAGCATCGACATAAGTATCGGCCGCTTCGTTACATATGGCGTGAAGCGGTTCAAAGTCTAGGTTGTCATCTGCAGTATAAGGTCCCGAGGCAAACAGAATATTCAGGGGCGTCGGGTCGTCCGAGTCCATGGCATCCGGTCCGCCCCGCAGTCTCTCAACATGTGTTTGAAGCGTATCAGGTGACGAAGCGGCATTGGGAAGCAACGGAAGCTCCAGAACTTCCTTGATTGCAAACTCGCGCCCGCTGCTGTTTGACCCCTTCAAAGCGACAATCTGACCAGGGAAGAATTGGTATCCCTGAAGTTGTTTGACGTTCAACGGCACGCGCAAACCGCCGCCCATCCTCCTCGAGGTCTCTAGAACCAAGGATGCAGCATTAAGCTTGCCTTCTAGCGAATCTGATGCTATTCTTCCAACAGCGACTATTTCAGAAGTACTCTGGCTTGCAGCGTTCCCGAATGCAGATTCGTCCAGTCCGTGGTGCTCCATTACGAGATTCATAAACTCTTCTATCCGATCGTCGAGAATTTCGGATGCCTCGGAGAGTTTCATGGCCAGGGGTTTGTATCCAAGTTTCTTTTGGTCGGATCCGGCTGTGAGTTTGATGCGCGATTCACTGAAAGGGGAAATTGGGGGGTCGGCTGGTTGAAGATGCTCGTTGAGGACTTCGATTGTGTCACCCGCGTTCGCTCGGTCGTTGAAAGAAGACGGTCTAGGAAACAGTTAGGAGGATATCGAGGAGGAATACACAGCCGTCGTGGTACATACGGAACGACACCCAAGGAATTGAAACGCTCCTCTAGCTTGAGTGGTGAGCTTGCCGGTTCAGCCTTGACTCTATTCGTAGTAGGCGTCTTCCTTGGAGCAGCTTTTGACGCTCTAGCACCACCCGGGGTCGAAGTAAGACCGTCCAACATGCCAAAGACATCGCCGCCGCCCTTTCCAACTCGTGGAGTTGCACCAGAGCGCTTCTCCTGCTTGATGTGAACCTGTGATCGATTGCTTCGCTCCAGCGCATCTTGGATATCCTGCTTGAAGTTGCGCAGAACTTGAACGGAAGCCTTGAGCTCGTCCATGTCCATCTTTATACAGTAGGATTCCCATTTGAAAAAAAGGTCTTGGGCGGAGAGTTGGTGCATGCGCATGATGGACCTGAGCTCTGCGATGACATCTTGTTCGAGGGGCTTGTCGCCGGATCCGAACCGCTCATTGAGCTCTTCAAGTACTGGGTCGGCCATTGTGATTGCGATTGTGTTGGTGTCTTCCTGGGTTATTCGGCTTTGTGAATTTGGGGTATTGATCATGGAGGGATTATTTCGTACACAACGCGTCTTGAAGCACTTTACGCGCTGGAGACGCGACTGGACAATAATTGATTTGCTGAGTCAGCAGCTAAATACCATCCACAGTGGGAACCAATCTCACTGGTTGCAGGTCTCATCCTCCCACTGCAGCACCTGCGGCAAGGACCCGATTTATTAAAGGATCCATCATCCAGTTTTGTTGAAAACCATATTTTTAATTCACATTGTTTTTTTCCTTTCTCCTAGAGATTTCCTTTTTCACACCCGAAAGGGAAGATATCAGCCTTATCTCATTGACAAAAGATCAAAAAATAGCCGTGCGGTGTACCTTTAATTAGTCTCCACTCACGGATATCTCATATAACCCGCGAGCTTACCTCCTTGCCCAGAGATCAACATCCAGTTTATTTTCTTGCTGAAAAAAGAGTAAATCTGGAACATCAAAAATGGCAACTTCATCATCATCTGGGCCTCTCAAGCTCCCGTTGCTTTCCCCCACCTCTGAAAGCCATCCCAAACCCCGTCCCGTCTTGACCGCCGAGCAACAGCAAAAGTACGAATGGCTGCTCCAACAGGTCAAGAGCTGGCCTGAGGTTCCCTCCACCAAGGGAAAGGCTGGCCCTCTGACGGACAGGGAGAAGTTTTGGTTGACAAAGGAGTGTCTGTTGCGCTATCTGCGCGCAACAAAATGGCACGAGCACGAGTCTGAGAAGCGTCTGCTCGAGACTTTGGCTTGGAGGAGAGAGTACGGAGTCGAGCAGCTGACAGCCGACCAAATCTCACCCGAAAACGAGACCGGAAAGCAGTTGACATTAGGTTACGACAAGGAAGGTCGCGTCTGCCATTACCTCAATCCCGGTCGACAAAACACCGAGCCCTCTCCCCGTCAGGTTCAACATCTCGTTTACATGGTTGAGCGTGTGATCGATCTCATGCCGGCTGGTGTAGAAACGCTTGCGCTCCTAATCAACTTTAAGCAGAGCAAAACCCGCTCCAATACCTCACCTAGCCTCGGTATGGCCCGCGAAATTCTTCACATCCTTCAGCATCATTACCCGGAACGTCTTGGAAAGGCCCTTATCATTAACATGCCCTGGGTTGTCACGGGCTTTTTCAAGCTTATCAACCCCTTCATCGACCCCCTTACTCGCGAAAAACTCAAATTCAACGAGGACATGAGCCAGTATGTGCCGCAAGAGCAGCTGTGGTCAGAGTTCAGCACCGGCAAGCTCGAGTTTGAGTATGACCATTCCGTGTACTGGCCAGCCTTCAATAAGCTGTGCAGTGAGAGATGGGAAGCTAGATGGCAGAGATGGACTGCCGGTGGACAGCATATTGGAGAGTCTGAGGATTATCTTTCGGGTGGTCTTGAGACTGGCGTCGCTCAGGCTTCCAAACCTGCTGTTGTTGCTGAGAAGGCAGCTGAGGTGAAGGTTGAACAGGCTGCTGCTGCCGCTCCTTCAGCGTCTGGTTAAAAGGACAGTTTTGGGTCAACCAGTTGGAATGGAGAATGTGGCAACCAAGCAACAAAAGCAATTATTTCCTTTTAATACCCTTCTCGAGTTTTATCAGTTTTAGACAAAACATATCATTTTCACATGCTTCCTTCCAAAAGAAGACACATGTCAGAAACCACATTCAGCGACGGCTCATATGCACAGAGGGACAAACCTACTCAGCTTTCCCCAATTTAATGCCACATTCAGCGACAATTGGCCAACAAGCGAGACCCAAGACCTGGTGACTTCCAGGAAAGCCTAACTGAGGCGGCCACAGCTCATTTTGTATTAGAGGCACACGCTCGGCGGAATTCCACTACATGAAACTGCATCCAGGTATTTGTCACTTGCTATAAGCTGAGATATTTTGGTCGACCTCGGGGCTGAACAAAGCCCGAATCACCGCATATAAACTTGAACCTGTGATGGTTTTTTGCAGATAATAGACAAACATATAAACCATTCATCCAGCCTAATTGCTCTCCATCATAATCTCACCAACCTCATAACCCCTCACTACCATAGCCCAACATACCAATTTAAACCAACCACAATGGCATCCCCAACTCCCTCCCAAACAATGAAAGCATGGACATACTCCCGCACAGGTCCTTACAGACAAACCCTCTCCCTAACAATAACCCACCCTTATCCAACCTTCCCTCCTCCTCCCTCCTCCAAAGAAGACCACCTCCTCGTCAAAATCTCCCACGCAGCCTTAAACCCAGCAGACGCCGTAACCCTCCGTTCAATGCCCTGGTTCCTCCACTCAACTAAAACCGCAGTCCCCTGTTTCGATTTCACCGGCATCGTTCTCTCTTCCACCTCTGTTCGATTCTCCGCAGGAGATAAAATAATTGCGTTTCCCGATTTATCCTTCCTCCTAAAATCTGGTTCAGGTGGTCTTCAAGAAGTGATTTCTTTACCAGCTAAACACTGCGTCCGACTTCCTGAGACTCAAACTTTACTTTCCGGTGCGGGACTTTTTCTTACAGCATTCACTGCTAACCTCCAACTCCGTGAATCAAAAGTCAAAAGAGGGGATAGAGTACTAGTGATAGGTGCAAGCGGAGGATGTGGGACAATGGCTGTTCAACTTGTTAGGAATGTTATAGGTGAGGAGGAAGACGGAGGGTATATAGTGGGGATTTGTTCAGGACGAAACGAAGAAATGGTAAAGGGGATTGGTTGTGATGAGGTTATTCTATCTCCCAAACAATCCAGTTATATAAGATTCATGCTGACAATAAGAAAAAAGGTAATCGACTACACGAAATATCCAAGCTCATTGCACAAGGAGCTTGCGAGAAGATATAAAGACAACCAATTCGACGCAGTAATAGACGCATACGGCGATCAAACCCTCTACACAAACTGTCGACACTTTCTCAAACCACAAGGAATCTACTCGGCCGTCTCAATTCACTACGAGAGTTACGCCATGTGGGATTTACTCAAGAGTGTTTGGACTATTGTCAAAAATATGGTTTGGCCCAAAGCGACTTGGTTAGGAGGGGCAGGAAGGACTTTCAAAATTGCTAGTATGAATGATCCTCAACTGAAAGAAATGGAGGAGTTGAATGCCTTGTTTGCTGAGGGGAAGTTAAAGGTGGTACACGATAGTGTTTGGGAGTTTGATCAAGTCCATGAGGCATTGGATAAGCTGTTTAGTGGGCATGCGGCGGGCAAGGTGGTTATTAAGGTATGTGGTGAGGAGGAGGCTTGAAGTGTGTTTCCTTTTCTTATCTCTATATTTCTTCCTCTACTACTCAGTCACCCAGTCAGAACTCTTCTCAGTATCAAATCCAAGTGAACTAAATAATGTAATATTCAACTCTCAAATTGGGTATCTGATATGCAAATATATATGTATGTGCGATCTACAACAACATGCCCTCCTGCCCACCCACCAAAACTCTCCAAACAAATAGATGAAATACAGATACATATACCCATCCATTTATTCTTCTTTTCTTTCTCCTCTCACTATTTTTCGCCGCTGAGGCAGAAACAAAACAAATCCTCATGTACTCTCTAAATTCGCGCCTTAATCCCAATCGAGATGAAAGGAAAGAAAGAAAAGGCAAAAAAAAAAAAAAGAAAGAAAAAGGTAAAGCCCAAACCAATGCTCCAAGATAGAAATTTTCGAAAAAGAAAAGATAAAAAAATCGAAGCTAAAAATCAGAAAGAAATCTTCGAGCTTGTATACAGATCCGACCACCAGCAACGGTCAACACAAATACCCCCACTCACATTATATATACCCGACATTATCACATACATAAACCTGCGTAGATCATCACTTTGACAAAGGACTCCTAAGCTCGATTGAGTGCCTCAACTTCGATGCCGACGTCCTCGGTCCACTCCATACGGGCCGATTCATTGGATCCTCCGGCTCCTCAGCAGGCGAAGGGAACTGCTGTCTCCTGACATACTCTTCCGTCTTCCTCCTAGGCAGATTCAAGCTCGGCCTTCCACTCAGGCTATTGCTGTTAAACGCCGAAGTCGCGCGCCACGGTGACAGTAAAGGTGAGGGAATGGCAGGGACAGGAGGCACATCAGCGCTCGCACGCACCGTAGGGTCTAGTGAGCTAGGCACTGTCGTCAACGAGGAAACATCCTTGCCTCTTGACTCCTCAGCTCTCACTTCCAACACACCCTCTCCACGTTCGGCAGCGTGTTCCTTCATGATTTCCATGACGCCATCGACGTGTTCCATCTCTTGCGCCAAATCCTGATCTGTCGGCCAAAACGTCCTTCTCACAACAGTAACTACCAGTTCAAACACGACCAGAGCCGAAAGCACGACGATGTGTACAATCCACCACATCCCAGCCTTACCAAATCCTCTCAAAAACGCCCATTTGACCATATAAGGACCCGGTGACTGGGCGTAGACGAGGGCAAGTATAATATTCCACAACCACCAGCCGAGGACGGAAATCAACAGAGCGCCGAGAACAATGATGTTCCGGTTATTTACCTCCAAAACCAATAGCTTGATGTTAATGAAAATGATCGCCAACGAGTAAGCCAAGGTGCCCACCGAGAAAAGATCAGTCGGGACAGGAAAGTGCGAAAATGCATAGATGTAATAGACAGAATTGTACAGGATAATCGACTCGCTGACAGCCATAAACATCCAACCCAAATATAACTTGAAGTTGAAAGCCTTGTTTTTCTGACCATAATTGTACAGCTCCGGAATAGCGAGAAGGGTTTCGGCTGATAGATCCTTTTCCAGCACGGCGGGGACAATGACGGCCAGAGAAGTGAACAGAGTATTGAACACAGCGAGATTCGCGCTCTCAAAGATACTCGTGCCAGTGTACCGGTTAGCACGTTGATATTGTGCTTGTATCAGGTAGAAGACCACCTCCTTCCAGAACGTCGCCAGGATGTATTTGCCGATTCTCAAGTAATTCCACCGACCGTGTACAAAGAGCAGACGTTGAAGAAAACGGAACTGAGCAATGGCATAGTCCGAGACGCGGGCTGCTTGGAGACCTTCCCTTCCAGAGATGCCGACACCAACGTGCGATGCCTGAATCATGGCAATGTCATTGGCGCCGTCACCGATAGCCAGTGTGATAGCTCCAGGCTCTGACCGTCTAATGCACTTGACCAATCCAGCCTTCTGGGACGGTGAGGCGCGGCAGCAAATAACAGAGTCGGCTCTGGCACACAGGTCGTAGAACAAGACTTTGAGCCCTTCATCCTGCTCAACCACAGTGAGCGTCTGCCCATCAATGACAACCACGGTATGTGGTATCATTCCCCTGGCGCAATCCTGGAGCGTTGACAGGATTCTGTTGTGCAAGTCGCCGAGCGTGGCATCCAGGATGTACACCTCAGAGAAAGGCCGGCAGATGCGAGCAGAATGAGCAATGTTGATGGCAGTCTCACGCTTGTCACCTGTTAGCATCCACACCTTAATATTGGCTCTGCGGAGCTTGTCAATTGTCTCGGGGACCCCTTGCTGAAGCTTGTCCTCAATGGCCGTGGCACCGGCAAGCTCAAAGTCTTGTTCTATCAGCTCTGCGGCATCCTCGATTCGCTCCTGACGCTTGGTCAGGCTAGTTGTAGCTTCGTGGTACGTTGCTTTCCACCTCTCAAAGTCCTTTTCATCCAGGTAGCGGTATGCGTAGATGAGAGTTCTCAGACCTTCCGTAGCGAAATCGTCTACGTGTTGGAAACACCGTTCAAAAACAGCAGCTTCGTTCAAGACGAGCGCCTCATCAACCATGCCGTCCAAAGGGTCTGTGAGGCGAGCGAGATCCAATGACCTGCTCGCGCGCGCCATAGAGGTCCGAGGGGTATAGTAGGCCTCTTCGTTACCCGTTTGATCATCTAGGCCCTCGGCCTCACGGATCGCGAGCCAATTTTCAACTCCATCATTGATCATTGACCTACGCCAGCTGCTCTTGCGATCTAGTGTGGCTGCTTGCCGGATCAGGTCCATACTGCGACGAGTGGGACTCTGCAAACTCCGTCTTTGAAGCGCCTTCTCTTGCTCCACACTCTTGCGCATACTCGCCTTGCGCTCGACTGCTGTCGCGGTTTGAATAGCCAGTCGCTTCTGCTTCAGCCTTGGCAAGATAACACTGTCAGCACCCTTGGTAAATATGCAAAGCCTCCCGTTAGGCATGCGGACCACGATGGACATGCGCTTCCGTTTGCTGCTGAACTCGATAACACTCTCAATCCGATAGGTCTCTGTAACGGTTTTGCCGTTGGCATCTCGAGACTGAATCTTCATGGATTGAGCGGCACGATCCACAAGCAAATAGCCCAGATCTTTAGCAGCCTCCACCAAAGCCAGCTCATCTGGAGAAGCAGCTTGGAATTTAATGTTACCTTCCTCGTCGGTTTCCGGGAGACATGTATGGCATATCGCCAAACACAGAATGAAGTGGCGAGCCTTACGGGAGAAGGGCGAATTGGGTTTCTGTTGAATGTACCGAATCAAGTCCTCTGTTTTCAGTTCTGGCTGAGCTTGGGTAGGTCGAACCGTCGATCTCCAGGCAGAAATTGAACGACGACCTTCCACGAGGGGCTCCTGCATTAGGTCCGTCTCACGAATGCCCCTTGGGCCCTCGAAAGACTTCGTCTTTTCATGAACATCGGTCCTGTCCCCCTGCAGCGCCTTGCGTTGCAGATCCATGTCGTGAAGCCAAGCGGTACCGGCAATACTCATCTTGCGGAACATCATCAGGTTTTCAGTCAAAGTGCCTGTTTTGTCCGAAAAGACATAGTTGACTTGCCCAAGGTCCTCAAGAATAGTGGTAGTATTGACCTTGGCTGGCGTGTCCGATACTGGATCATACATTTTCATGTCTCCAGAGAGCAGCATGCCTTGAAGCAGCCTTGCAATCTCCAGACTCACGTAAAGAGAGAGAGGAATCAAGGTATTATACGCAATAACGAAAGCGATAAAAATCTGGCTGAGAGGTACCCTTTCGCTCTGAAGATAAAAGGCGCGGCGCTCTCGATGTCGGTTGGCAATGTAGCCGATAGTGCACCCAACGCTGAGGAGGATAACGAAGAATACCAAGAGGATTACGATGCGGTTGACTGGCTTCTGCATCTTGGGCGCCTTGGCACGAGCGTTTTTGTGCGCATTCAGCCGAATCTTGCAACTTTCACCAGTGTTGACGACAAGAGCAACGGCTTTGGCTGTGTTTCTTAGCGTAGATCCCCTGTACACTATTTCGTTGAGGGTGAGAGGCATGGTCTTGCCATTGACAGTGACCCTTCCTTCGTAGTTGTACAGATCAGTGTTAGGGTCCTCTGAAACAATTTCGGCCTCACAGGCCTTCATCTTTTGCAACGAGTCGCAATGCTCAGCCAGTAAGGGGCAGGCTTGCTTGCTCTTCAAGTTGGTTTCACCATCTAGCGCCATCGTCTCGATATATGCGATTCCGTTTGGCCCCGATGCGGAAAGAAGAATAACGTCCGCAGGCACGTTATCGTCTCGTCGCAATTGGATGATGTCGCCCACGCGCAAATCTTCCCACTTGACTGGTGCCCATGGTGCGGTTTTCCGTGCTCCTTCATTTGACTTGAACTCTGGCGACTCGTCCTTCTTTTTGAAAAACCCCGCGATGCCAGATTTCTTGGCCTGCGTTCTCGGATCCCTCTTGACCGTGCCTTCGGGATCCAGGACCCATGCCACACTTCGATTTTCCAGTTTATCCAGTTTATATCTTCGGTAGTCGTCGTATCCTTCCTTTGCCATACTCAGTGCAACGAATGCGATAAGGGGGCCAATCGTCGTGTATGTGCCAGTCGTGCTAAGCCCGGGTATCATTTGAAGAATACCAATGACTAGGAAGTAGAAGTTGGCCAATTTGCTAAACTGGAAAAATAACTGTTTAGGCAGAAAGTTCCAAACAGTGTATCTGCTCGATCTGATGAAGTTGGACACATAAGAGTGGCCCGTTCGGTCATCTTTGAGAGATTTCTGTCTCACAAGACCAGGTTTGAGAGGTATGTGTCTTCCATCCTTGCTCGGTGGTAATGGCTTTTGTCGCAGTAACCCCTCTACAACATACTGATTATACGCCTTTGCCGCCCTCGATCGTGCTTTCCTCCACGGCTTACTGGCTCGATTCCTTTGCCTGGCAATCCATCCCAAATCTGGAGGGATCGTGTCCTTAAAATCTATAGGAGAAGACATGGCAGCCTTGACCTCTGGTCGTAGTTCATCAAATGTCTGACGAGGTCTTGTCAGGGAAACCCTCGTCGCGGCACTGTTTTGGCGATCTGTCGAGGGTCGTAACCTGTCAGCATGAACTTCATGTCTTGGTGAAGGTCCTGCGATTTGCGAGTCGATCGTGTAGAGTTCGGTCGTAAGCCTCAATGCGGGTGGAGGTGGCCGTCGCTGGTGGGGCTGGCCATTGCTGTCGTCGTGGTCGACAGCGTCGGCGTGGATATCGGGTTGATCGTGAGCACTGGGTGACGGCGGGTTCGAGGTGGCGGACGAAGAAGAGGATGGGTCGCCCTGCAACCCATCTTCTTGGGGATTTTTCGCCGCCATCCCGCGTGCGACAGGACGTGTTCAGGCTAAGCTGCGGCCTGCAAAGCTTTTATGGGCGGGCTGACATTTGCCTGGTAGGCAAGGCCCTGGGAAAGAAGAGGCGATACCGTTGAACAAAAATCAAATGTGTGGGATGTTCGGCAGGTAAAACAGCGACTTGGAAACAGGCAGGAGGTAGGATCTGGGATTCGGATGGACTGGTCAGCCGAGGCGATGGATCTTCGGGATCTTGGCGGTTAAACGCCATTACACACACCTTATCGTATCTCCATATTGTGGCTTTTGAATTGGATCGCAGTGCTGGATACGCGCAGGGGGGTCACAAGTACAACCTCAAGGAGCTGATGTCAGAAATAACAATAATAATAATAAGAGAGATCACCGATCCTTGTTTTGTTGTCAGAAAAGCACGCGCGCACTGTTTCGTCCTAGCTGCCAAATTTGACAAGCAAGACAGCAGACAGGACGGGGAAAAAATGCGCCTCGCTGGAATGCTAGAATGACAGATCACTGCACTGAACTCGGAACGGAACACGAGTCCGCGACAAACAAACGCCCCCACTTTATTCCCGGATCCTGCTGGATTTGGTCGACAAATGCAGAACAAACCGGAGACAAAGTGACAGCCTGCGGCTTAAACTCCGCTGAAGTGATGGGCGTTAGTGGGGTTGGTCGCACGACTTTGTACAGTCGACGGACGACAACAAGAGACCGAAGACCATCCCCCTATTCTAAAGATATGCTGACA
Organism: Podospora fimiseda; assembly: GCA_033297215.1. Lineage (NCBI taxonomy): Eukaryota > Fungi > Ascomycota > Sordariomycetes > Sordariales > Podosporaceae > Podospora > Podospora fimiseda. The sequence continues at coordinate 235,523 of MU865299.1, read as the reverse complement.
CGAATGCGGATTGCCGACATGGTGGTAAGAAAATAAAACCTGAGGAACAAACAAAAAAGTCTCTGTTCTGAGAATCATCAAAACTGACACCAAACTACACTAAATACCGAGTAGATGGGAAAAAGATTGACAATGACAGAATGCCATTCTCTCTCTCTCTCATGCAGATGCGGATGCAAACCTGCAGACCTGTGCGTGCAGCCCAGATATCTTGGCGTCGACCTGAACCCATCCGTGACATCCATGATCCGTCGTCTGTGCTGCTGCATGCGGAAATCCTGCTTCTTCTGCTTGGGGTTTTTCAAACACTTGGCAGATACAGGATAATCAAAATTGATTCAAATACGTGGAGCACAAATGTCAACTTTTCAACTCTTTATGTGTTTATTTCAATTAGGATCCTTGCCGTGAAGTCGTAACTTAACAACCACAGCAGCAACTGAGCAACAAAATTGATGAATCCATGGATATCAATCAGCATATCCTTCTCCTCTTCCTTTTACTCCTCCAGCAATGGATAGGCACCTTTTAGATAGTGCTCCCATATCAACTCCTAATTTCCCCCGTTCAACCGTCCCTGTAACGCAGTGCAAAATACCCTTACCCCCAATTGATTAGAACCATGATAGCAAGAAAATGACCTCCTGGGCCTTCATTCCATCTCCTCTCCTGCAGCCAACCTGTGATTTGCTGGCCATCTCCTCCATCGCGATTTTGATGAATTAACTGCCAAACAAATCAAAAAGAAAAGGAAAACTAGGGAATACATGTATTAAATGTCCCCGAAATATCAACAGAAATATGGTTCAATTTAGGAACCGCTGTGCCAGACCAAACACGAAGAGTGGGGTATCGTCATGCAAAGTCGTGGCTGATTTGATGAAATGGGACAAGAATGAGACAGGAAATGGGGGTGGGTTAGGTATAGTCGATATCGGATATGCGAATATGTCGTAAGTTTTGGGTGTTGCAAGGAAATGAAATATGACCATAAAGCCCACACTGGTATATACAACAGGAAATGCCTTTAAACGCCATGATTAAAAAAAAAGAACCGTTTCAGCCGAAAGAAACACAGAAAAAAGAGAGGGGATCAAAAGCGATTGCGTTTGCTATAGCGATAATCAATGGCCATGCATACTCTCGGGTGAGAGGGAAGCTGGATCAACGTCATAGTGCTTGAGATCCATAAATTGGTTCAACTCCAGCTCGGCCTGGTTGGACTCCATGAAAGGCGAATGTGGGTGGAGTGGCAGAGTCATGGTGTGCTTGCTGGATGGGTACATGTCATTCAGGCTCGAGCCGTCATCCGAAATCGCAGTGCCGTCGCACATCGGAGGCACCGACATTGGAGGAGACTCGCCAACGATTGCGGGATCTGGGTGGTTGAACGACAGAGGCGAAATTGAAGGCGGTGGCACACCAAGATTAGCTGGATTGACAAGTGGTGAAAAGGTGCCGCTGTACGGGGTGAAGCTGCCGGTCGGGAGACCATTGGCTTCAGGAGCTTGGGAAGCAAAGTAGTTAGGGCTCGAGAACTCTGACGGCGAAGGAGCTGTTGTCGCTGAGAGCGGGTATTGGCGCATGTCCAAGGATCCGAACCCAGCCCGGGTATCAATGCGAAGGTTTGGGTTGAGGTGACCCAGCATGTTGGGCTGCTGGGGAATTGGGCTAAAGATGTGAGGGCTTTGCTGATGAGGCGGGGCGTCGGTGGGCTGAGTGATGTGGAAGCTTGGAGGGTTTTGCAGAAACTGCATCGTCTGGAAGTCAATAGGTCCTGGAACACTGCGACTGCGCTGTCTCTTGTGACCAGGGCCGCGCATCATCACAGCATGCTGATGAGGCGCGATTCCCCACTGCGATTCCTGGAACATGCCCACATGTGGCTGTGCAAAGTTTGGTTGGGAAGACGGCCTTGCGGTTGGAGAAACTGGTGCAGACATCGAGAGAGGATGCAACTGATCGAACATGGGCGGCGGCGGGGGGGCATTATGGCGATGCATAAAAGACTCCTGGCTAACCAGCTTGGCCAGCTGTCCACTCAACACCTTCGGGTTTCCACCGAGATGATGCGTCAGGCATCGAGAAGCTTGAAGGTCCTCTGTGAAGTCATTGACCTGGATGAAGGTTGCCGTAGTCGAAGAATCCATGAAAAACAGGGGAGGGTGGAGCAACTCGATTGTGATGCCGGCGAGGTGGTCGTCGGAGTTGTTGAGGTAAATGTTCTTGATGTGCGAGAATGGGTACTCGATCTTGTAACCAGCCTGCTCGTTGTTGATGTAGTAGGTCATTGTGCACTTGTCGGGGGAGTAAAAAATAATCAAGTCCATGGCGTTTTGCCCAACACGAGTCCATCTCCCAATGCTCAGGGACCGGCAGTTCAAATGGTGAATCAAAACCTTGCCCTGTCCGTTCTGGTCACCCATCATGCCGTGAGGTCCGTACGAGAGGAGACCGGCCCGCCCAAAGAAGCCGCCAATGCTCTTGCCAGACTCCATGGCCTGCATTGCAAGATATTGGCGCATTGACTCGGGAATCATCGAGTCCATGTCCTCGCCGCTTTCAAGGCTCTTCTTTGCCAACATCTTGATCTTGGCACGTCTGTCTCAGTTTTAGCATATTGAAGAATTGCGTGAATGAATCATAAGGGTGCGCTTACCGATTCTGGAACCAAATCTGAACAGACCTTTCAGTCATGTTGATCTCTTCCGCTATCCTCTCACGAACAGTAGCTGTGGGTGTAGGGTTCTTGTTAAATTCCACCTCGAGTGTTGTCAGCTGGTCCTGTGTAGCGCGCTGTCTCTTCTGGTTCTTTTGCTGCTGCGTGAGGGTGCTCTTGCGAGGGGGTCGCCTCGATGTGGAGTTCGCAGGCTTTGGCGCATCCATCTTGAACTCCTTGGTGGGAGTGGTGGCGCTTGGCGTGGGAAGGGAAGACCGGGTGGAAGCTGGGGAGGTTGACATTCCCGAGTTGATAGAGAGGGCCATGCCCTCCTCCTGTTTGATCCCGTCGGAAGCCATTTCGGGCCCGGGATCTAGATACACTTTCAAAAAGATGCGCTGATTAAATACAATAAAGATCCTCTGCTAGATAGCCACACAATTTTCGCGTCCGAATTTCGGTCGCGCGTCGTTCAATTAGCGATATTTATCGAGATCGCGACTCGTCGTTACGATGCCACCGTTGGCAAAAAAAGAGTGTTCGGCAGGAGGCCAGTCAAACTAAGGAATGATCCGAAGACAATATGGAAGTTGCAAAAGCTTGTAAAGAGCGTGGGCCCTGAAACCAAAAGCTGGGAACAGGAGGGCTTGAATGGTTTGTTTGTGCGTGTCGAGTGTCGTCTCGAGTCGTGGGTGTCCTGGGTCGGTTGACGATGGTTGTCAGAGAGAGAGGGGGAAACAGGGCAAAATGGGAACCCGAAAGGAGTGACGGGATTTCCACAAAAAAAAATGATAATTAGGTAGAGTTTATTTCTAAGAGAGTGACTGTGGTGAGAAACCAGAAAGCAGAAGGTGGGGGAGAGGGAAAGGATGGGTTGCCGACGAGCGACGGTGGTGATGGGCGATTGAGGTAGCAAAAAGAGAGACTGGGGGAAAAAAAGAGAGCAACGGGGACATGGGGGGTTCAAAAGAGAAAAGCAGAAAAGAGAGGGATCGGAGGGCCTGAGAGCGCAGAGAGCGACAGCGCCGGCTCCCACACTGGGTGGGTCTATGGCGGGTCCTGCCCGTCAACCCACATTCAGTCCACCGTCAAGCGCCATTGGAAACATCCACGGTAGCGAATCGTTGGAGTCGGGGGAGCACCTACACAGTGCGGCCCTCCGTGCGCCCCGAGAGAGTCTTTTCGCGCCAGGTACCTTAGATGTCCGTTTTCCCAGGGGCCTGGGCATTCATCGAATTCAGGTCACATTAGGTGACAGGCCGGAGGGAAGCCCAGGTCATCTGTCAGCCGTGGACCTAAAGGTACGTACGGGCTATTGTATCACCACCTTAATGACACCAAAAGTGTCAACTTGACGATGATGCGGATGATGATCGGATGATTACAATTACAACCTTTTACTGTTCGCCTTTTTTTTTGATCTATTCTCGAGTGACACGCGGCACAGTCTGGGGTGTCCCACACATCATCGTCGAGCGCAACCTAATAGTTACCTAGCAAGTACCTCAGCAGCAAGGGGAACTCTCCCGTCCAACCTTGGCAGAACCAGGGCCTCTGCCGCGATGCAAAACACTGAAACAAGTGCAACAGGCACACACCTGGACGAGCCCGCTTCTTGTCTCTCCGCGTCGGCGACTGACTGACGTTGAGTCTTCTTTTTGCGGCGCTGTGCATGAATGAACCAAAGCGTGTTAGCTGACCTTTTGCTTTCTCCCTGTGTAGTGTAGACTCTGGATAATTCCGCTTCTGAAGAGCTGCTGTCGAGTTTTCACCAGGGCATCGCCTCGGCAGACACATCGACGCTAGGTCGGGATGCAGAGAAAGCCATGCAACCACACCTACAAACCAAAGAGGCTGCTGTGCCGCAAATCCGACCATGAATCCAAAAGGGGATTCTTCGCTGGTACCTCCACCTCAACTTATCAAGAGCAAACAGCAGAGGGTCTCAGGCACAGACAGGAACACAAGAACACAGCAGGAATAAACACAATGTCTCACAAGAGCAGGAACAAGAGCAGAAAAAAGGAGCGAAAATACCGAATCCCCATTCATCGTCCCTTGCATTTTTCACACGACTCGAGGTGAACCGATGGGCTCCAACTCCTCCACTGTGACCTGCAGTTGACCGTAACCCCGCTGGACCCCGTGGTCCCTTGCCGGCTGCCCCAGTTTAACGGACCCTCAGCGGGTTCTTGGGCGTGGCCACTGGCCAGGCGCTTCTCCCGGTTTTCAACGGCGCACTCTGACCACCTACCCAATGTTGTTTGGATCTGCTGTTAGCGCATCCTCTCCCATCCAAGAGACACCCACAATGACACACAACGAGAGAGAACCTTTCCATCTGTCTTAATAAAATTGGTCTCGGTCGGAAGAGGTCAGGGCAAGACATGCCGAACCTTCGGTGTTCGTCTCGAACCCGGTTTGGCGCAACAATGGGTCAGTTCTGACGGTGATGTTCCACCACATCAACGAACGATAGGGGGCAGAAAAGGGGGAGAAAGCCACGCACACAGTGTGTTTCCAGCCGTTCCGGGGAGATCTTCCTAGGGTCTCCGCCCACGCTTTGCATCTGCGCTTCGGGCGCGACCAACTGCCAGTCTGCCACTCTGACCGAGAAGGATGCTTGGCACCGCAAAGTCTCAAAAGACCCAAGACTTTTTATGTTGATCATGAGAAGCTGTCAGGAGAGAACCACTGGTGCGTACATGGTCCTCTTCGGGGGTCTCGGGCCTAGTCCAAAGGACAAACGGGTCTTGAGAAACATCTTGTACTCCCTGCGGTTCGCGATCTGTTCGACAAGTGTTGGACCTGTTCCCGGGTCATCATAGCGAAAGGTTGTGTTTTCCGTGACGTCTCGCAGGCGCATCGCCACCACCAGTGACACAAGACTCCCCTTGTCACCTTTTTCCTGCCTGTTCCTGCAGAAGCGTGGTGCATCTCAATGCGAGGGCTCGGCACTGTGCGCTAACCTGCCGTGTTCCTGCGTTAGTGCTCCTGGCGTAGTGTCAGCAGCAGCAGTTGTTTCTGTGCGACGGCAAACGCCATCACCATTCCGGACGAAAGACAGCAACACACAGATTCCGTGATATCTTGCGCTAGTTTGCATTGGTGGACCTACAAACGCCGCATGTCACAAGCCGATGAGAGCGGAACACCGTTGATAGCGATAGCGATTGCAAATACCTACTCGTCCCGAGAGTACAGTACAGTATGTATCCTGTTGATGTCACCACACCCACAGTAGTTGCAGGCACATCGGCATCCTGCAGGGCTGCCTATGGAGGATCGTGATGACCCAGAAATAGAAAAAACAAAAAAACACCGCAACAATCAGGATGAGAGTCTAGAATCGCCCCCCTCCCCCCTCCCCCCATCTTCAATTTACGAACATCCGCCACATTGGGGGTGGTCCATCTCTGGTTGGAATCCGAAGCCAGCCTCAAGGGGAACGGCATACGAAAATCGACACGACAATTGCAAATTCGGCGATTATACCTACACTATAACAAGTGCACATCGGCGAGAATAGGAGACCCCACGATAGCAGGATTACCATGACCTACTAGTATAGGAGCTGAGAAACAACAGCAGCCTTTCAAGCACAGTGTAAATGTTTGCAAGAGAAACGGTGCAGTGATGTTACCCTTCTCCACTTTACCCCTGAAAGTCTCCAGGGGTCTCCTGTCAGGGGTGTTGGGCGGCCTGCATCCAGGAATTCAAACCGCACGATTGGTCGGTTCTACCTAAACGGGTTTAGACGGCGTCGTTGGTGGGCCCCCCAGGTCGAAGTCCTTGCCCTTTTTTTCTTCTTTCTGTCTTGTTCGTCTGATCTGTGCTCTCACAAGAATTTCTGTGGATTTGGCGAATGCAAAATAAAGAAAGTTTTACCAGAGCCAAGGTCCTAACGGGGAATGATGAGCGTCCACTCTTCCACCCCCTGGACACTGCCGGCAATAGGGGGCATGGTGTCGTGATGACGATGATGTGAACGTTGCGGGCAGGCTTCCTTCAGCCAGAAAGCAAACAAAAAAAACAAAAATATCAAAGTCGACGCGCCGGATGCGACTAAAAAGGTAAGTTGTTGGTTAGACGCGAGGCTGCGGGAAAGCTTCATGCGCTGCAGCCGGAGGCGGCATGATTGGTTGAACAGGGCATGCTGTTCATGCGCATGCGTGTAAGAAAGAGCGAAGGCAAGGCAAGAGCCATGTGCGCCAAAAAGACCACAGGGAGAAAAAACGGTTTTGCGATTGTGGATTGGACCGCTCCTTGGAGAGGGCACGGAGGGGCAGGCCAATCGATCATCAGGAAAGCAGAGTGTGGGAGAATGTGGTGGCGCTATCCATCAGCCCTGATGAAGACAAACAACCTGGAAGCATCCCATGATCCAACTCCCCGTGCCACGATTGGGCGTCTGTCTCGACTCTTGTACTCTTTAGGCCCACCTTGTCAGAGTTGTTCGGGTCTCTCAAATGTGGCGCACCTCCGGATTTCGTATTCCCCAATGATATTACGGATATTCTCTCCGACTTTTACTAAGAATGCTGCATACGGCAACTATGCCACAATGCCATCTTTTTTTTCTTCTCAAGGTCTGTGCCATTCTAGCGAGCATTTTCCGTCCGAACGATGGATTGGTTGATGCGATGATCTCTGAACTGCCATTTTGGGGGGAGCGACTCGCCAGGATCCCCTGCCAATATCATAGCGGTTCTTATTCCGTACCAAGCTCCCCCAGATCTGACGATCAACTCTCCGATTCACGCAGCACCACGTCAACATTCATGCGGCACGGTCTTGTCATCACGATCCTGCACCAAGCAATATTAAGGTGGTGTAAACAGTGAGGCACGGGCTTGTTTTCCTTGCTAGATACCGCTCTTGTATTCCCCGGCCGAGATACCCTCACCCTAGAGGCATAGGTAAACATGACCACTCCATCCGTAAACAGGTGTCATCAAAGATTTGATAACATCAAACAAGTCCTGTCAAATCCTTCACTCACCGCCATTACCTATCATATGGCAACTACATACAAAACGTAACCCCAGTGTTCCCATATCTTCGATTGTAACGTTCTCACACGCTTCCCGCAGCTCCTTTCAAAGCAACATACCTAGATAGTTTGGTTCCAAGGACTTTCCCCATACATCCGGAACATGCAAAAGCACTTTGTGATCGATCACCCGGCAACGGTTGCCGAAAGCTACACTACACTATGCTACGTAAAGCCGTTACTTTTTTCCCTCTGAGAATGATGGGGTGGAAAATACAACATAACACGTCGTTTCTGTTTCAAAATGCTCTTAGCTACCGTCTCACCACATCAAGTTTAACGCCATTCAGTAAACGTGATCATGCCGACTTTTTTCGGTCTCACAAAGCATTGATGGACAAGGTTTCGAATAAATCACTATTTTTGGCCCTCTCGCGGGTTGGGTTGATCCTCCCGTCGGACTGGACCCCCTTGTTCACCCATTCATTGCTCTTTTCAGATGATGATCCAACGGCGACTGGTACAAGATATCCGAGTCTATGTTATTACTTATTCGACTACTGATATAGTTCGCAAGACAGCAGGGTCCTGGGAATATCCTAGTAAAAGTGTTTCAGAAATATCTGACGGAAGGTCATAAGTTCATCGAATTATTCCTGGTTCCTAAAAAATCCCTGAGGTAAATCAGAAGATGAACAAAAGTACACTACTCTCGCAGAATGAAATCACAAGTTCCTATCTCAAAGCTCCTTCATCACCTCTTCTACCGCCTTCTTAGCCATTCGTTTCCTCTCTCCCTCAGGCAAGCCAGCACTCATATCCCTAACAGCCTGCAACTTTTGCATCATCCTTTCCAGACTTTTGATATCCTCATCATTCAACCCATCCTCCCCACCCTCCTCATTAGACCCTTCTCCTTCCTCATCCCGACCAAAAATTGCCCTCTTCAAAGCCTCCATATCCTCCGCCTTACCAACCCCAACCCCCAAATCAAACTCATCTTCCCCTTCCTCTTCCCCCTCATCATCATCACTCCCTGGGCCAACCCCAAAATCCCAATCATTACTCTCCAGCGCCTCTCTAACCCTCTCAATCCCAACCCTCTCGCCAAACTCATTCCTCTTTCCCTTTTCTGTTTTCCCTTCCCAATGAACAAACTCCATTCCCAACCCAGCACACAAATCATCCCATTCATCCACAACCCCATCATCATCATCCTCCGCGTCATCACCCCCAACCCCAACAGCAATACTAACCCCTCCCCATTCCCAACCCCCTAGTCCCTCTTTCACAACCCTCCCAACCTGTTCAATCACTTCTTGATGTCTCCTCCCCTCATTCACTTTCGTAACAGGAAAAATCAATATAACCCCTCCCAAAACATCCAAAACCTCTTGAGCATCATCAGATAAAAACGAAGAGGCCCATTCGCCTTTTTGGTCATCATTAATCAAATCAAGCCATATGGGAACAGATGCGGTATAGTATTTCGTTTTGAGTGAGAGATGATGTGTTGTGCCCGCGAGGCTGGAGTTGACATCTTCGCTTCCAGTTTTTAAAGGAGGAGACCCGGTTAAATCTAAGAAAAGCAATCAGTAAGAATATATGAAGAGTAATGAAGTTAAAAAGGACCGCATATCCCATAGGGATGGAGGCACCGCCTCCAGCGGTGTAAGATCAATAATAATGAAGTTAAAGAAAGCGTTACCAGTGATGAGCGCAGTCAATAAATCAACAGATGATTCATGAGATATCGCCAGGATCCGTCGTGGGTTGGAGATTGTTTGCGCCAACGCTGACGACGATGATTTTGAATTCAATTCCGACATTTTAAAACATCAAAAATAAATCCGTTTGTGAGATCTAATGAGCAGAGTTGAATAATGTCTCCTTTGTTTATTTGTAATAAGGTGAAGTGAAAGATGACAGCCTGACGGAGATGGTGGGGTAAATGTGTGTGTAATATACAAATAGCGGGGTATAGAACCCGTTGAAAATACATAATGTTATCCGCCCACTGAAAGCATCTCAGTTTGAATTCACGAACTTGAACTTTCATCCTCAGTCATATGAAACTGCAGATATGACAATCACACAAAACAAACATTATCTATAAGAGTCGGGTATCTAACAACTAATTATCTTAAGTTTTTAGAGTAGAGTCTTTCCCCCCCCATATTTACTATTATCCCCTTTTACAAAATCAACACAGAATTCCTTTCATAATTACAATTATCACACTTCTCTTCTCCTCCCTCCTCCTCCTATTTCTTCCCATTCATCGCCACTGGAGCGATTCCATCCTTCTTGCTTCCCTTCTCGTCACCCGAGTTGGTTCCCACTCTACCGTGACTGGTACTATCTGTCTCCGGCTCCTCCGATGGCCCCTTCTCAACATCCTCATCCGTTCCCGCCCCCTTCTCCTCTTCTGACTTATTCTTCTTCTTGATCACGTTCTTCTTGACACTCTTCCACTCTATGAAAACTGCGCCGACAATAACAAGGCAAGCTAATATCAACCCAAGCCTGAATACCTCTCTCAGAGCTTCATTGTACTGTTTGAGTGCTTCCGGTCTCACGCTCACAGGAAACTGCTGGATCAAACTCGTCGCACCGTTTGTCAGCAATAATCCAGGACTGTAGCCGGGCAGCGGCGAAAGTTTCGCATTTAGGTTAGTATTGAACACGTTCTGCCCCACGCTCAAGAAGATCGAACCCCCCAAAAGCTGTGTAAAGAGCATCAGGGAGGTTCCAATCGGCACATCCTTATTGGCCAGAACCGTCTGGGCAGCCAGGTTGGGTACTTGCATACCCAAGCCGAGGCCAAACCCATACAGCACTTGGAATCCAATCCATTTGGCCTGTTCAGTGTGGACTTGCAGAGTCGTAAGCAACCCGGCACCGATAGCGGCGAGACAAACGCTGACGAGCAAAGCGGGCATGTAGTACCCGATTTTGGTGGTGACGACGCCAGCAATTATGGATGCCGTGACAAGAGGAAGGAGCATAGGAAACAGCTTGATTCCGGAATCGATGGGCGACGAGCCCTTGATGGCCTGGAACCAGAGAGGGAGAAAGTAGACTGTGTCCCAAGGTCAGTTTGAGCCCAACAGGAGAACCAAAGGCACGGTCTCAAAGACATACCAAAAATCATCATATGCGAGCCATTCATCGCCGCAGTGAATGAGCCAGCAACCATGGTGCGTTGCTTGAAGATATGGGGAGGCAACATAGCCGTCTTTGGCTTCCAGATCTGAACGCCGACGAAAGCTGCCAGGAGAAGTATCCCGAGAACAAGGCACGCAACAACGCGACCATCGCTCCACTGCAAAAGAAACATCAGCCATCAATCCCCCAATATTAATTCATGCATTCGAGAATAATTTGAGGACTCACCTTATACTCCAATCCACCCCACTGTAAAGCGAGAAGCAGCGCAACAGTTCCCGGCAGGAGAGCACTAGCCCCCAACAGGTCCAACTGTAAGATCTTCTTCTTCAGCGGCAGCTTCTGCGAGTCACGATCAGGTACCTTCAACAATACCGCAATAAATGCAAACGCAACCGCACCCAAAGGCAGGTTGATATAAAAGCACCACCTCCAGGTCGGACCCGAAGTGAAAGCACCACCAACAACAGGTCCCAAGATGGACGAAACACCGAACACTACACCGAACAGTCCCTGAAAGAGAGGGCGTTTATGCAAGGGCACCGAGAACACTATCACCACGATCTACATAAAGTCAGCCAAAATCATCACCATAACCACATGACAAAAACACATACGGTCCCAGACATAATACCCGCCGCGCCAACACCAGCAATGGCCCTCCCAATAATGAACGCAACGCTGTTGGGCGCAGCACCACATATCGCTGAGCCGGCCTCGAATATAAATATCGCTATCAGAAAAGTAGCCTTAACCGGGAAGACTACAAACAGTTTTCCAAAGATCAACTGAAAGCCGCAGTTGGTCAGGAGGAAGGCGGAACCGTACCACCCAATATCGGTTACAGATTTGAATTCGTCAGTAATCTCGGGGATGGCGGTTGATATGATCAGTCGGTCCTAAAAAAGGGGGAAAACACAACTCAGTATCTATGTGGACAGAGTGTAGGACAGATATCGTGAAGTAAACAAGCTTGGCAGGGGTTATATCTGTATGCCAAGAGACAAGAGAAGGGGTGGCCGGAGGACTGATCTTACCAAAGCCACGAGAAACATGCTCACAAAAGTAGCAGTCAACAAAAGAACGAATCGCAAACCGGATGGGTAGACGATATCCTCGGTCGCTGTGGTGTTGACCGTAGCGAGGTTGTTCTCGCCTTCGTTCTCTGGTTCGGGCTCCGATGGCTCCCGTTTGGTTACGCCATCTTTAACGACAGATGACATAGTTTCTGTTTTTGCTTTCTTTTTGAACAACATCTTGAAAAACAGTAAAAAGGTAAACAAGTTGGAAGTCGTCCTTTTGGTTTTGGTCGTCGAAACCCACGAGTGAAGCGGTATGTATTTGTGCAACAAGAGAACGGAAGTGGAGGTAACCAGTCGCACAGTTGAGTGTCTGAGTCTTTTTGAACGTTGCCAGAAGCAGTAAAAAACCGGGAGAGAGTTGAAATCTCGTGTGCCGAGAGAGCAGTCGTGACCGGATGACGGATAAGTAATTAAGCTTATTAATTGATCAAGAACGACTGCCCAAAGGGGAAAACAAAAATGTTCAAAGTGCACATGTGCAAAAACAAGCAATCGCCAAGATATGTCAAACAATTCTGTCTGGGGGTTTGCAAAAAGTACAAACGGGATGGACGAAAGAAGGTCTTTATGTTTTTTGCCCCTTGGCATATATGTATGTACATGTACGTAGTATGTATGTCTCCCAACTGTTACATATCTTCTCTGCCTGCTGTTTATTCGTATTTCCGAGCACCCGGTCCCTCACGAATCCTGTTGGTGTTGGAATGAAGACGCTTTCCCCCCTCAATACCCACGTTTTGGGAGGTCTCGGTGATAAGTCACAACAATCTTCGGTTGCGAACATCCTTGAAGCACCCGACAAACTGACCAATACCGTAAGAGCATTCGGGACGGGAACAACACCCCCAAGGGTTTCTTTCTTTGCAAAATTCGTCAGCCCGGATTTAAAAACCCACTACCAAGGTCGGACCTCGCATTTCTTGGCAACCGATCCAGAAAGATCATACCATGCGCCCCCTTGCTTGTTGGGTAGATATTTCAAACTTCTAGTTCCCGGTTGTTGCCGAACCAGATGAATGACCACCGATGACAACGTTACTGGCCATGTGAGTCAAATCTGCACGCATCTGGGCACAGCCTTTTCCAGTCTCACCATACAGGGAAAACAATATCAGCGTCGACGATACACCGAGTGTAGGATTCCAAGGGCCCGCCCCTAAAGCTACACATTTATATATATTGTGTTACACAGCATTATGCAAGCCTCCACAGGGATAAGAAGAAAAAACACCATTTTCCAACACAGGTGATATATCTGACCAACAAGAAGAGCAAACATAACACGCCTGCCTTGATGATAGCAAAAGATGTAAAAAGAAACAGTCGTTAAATCGTAAGAGTGAAGAATTTAAATGGTAGAATGACACCACCCAAATAAGGTATTTCAACAATGCCCTCGTCCTCGCCCTTTGCCCACACCTCCAAACATAACCCGCATCCGCCCCGCCCCGCCTACCATTCCACTGAAGGTCCCATCCCAAACCCGCCAAAGTTCGATGATGATTGTTGCCCAACGTTGGCCATTACATTGTTGCCAAACATATCCCAATCAAGGTATCCCAAGTACCCGTCAAAACTGCCATCCTGGATTACTGGGTTAAAGCCCGTCGCTAGACTAGCAGGCGTGTAAGGGTCTGGTGGAGTCGGCTCTGACTTGTACTCGTCGTCTGGAAAGCTTGCCCGCAACTTTTCGATGTAGAATGGAGTTTCGGGAAGCTGTCCAGTCCTTGTTAAGAGAGCCTCCTCTCGTTTCCTCCATGCTTTGAGAATGAAGACAGCGAGAGCGCTATGCACCTTGCTAGTTGTCTCAAACAGCTCGGGATGGAAGGTATAAACTACCTCAACTTGCCTCCACGCACGATCCACCAGAATACCCTCTGTGCGGTGACACAACTGACCGGCCATGTACATAAATATGTCCAGTTGGAAGTGCAATAAGGAGAACCACATGAAACCTTTGTCCTTGGCTGACATATAGTTGGCTTCGTTGTGCTCAAGCGTGCATACAGCAACCTTGAATGTGTTGTCTTTTTGCGTGAGGATCTCACTCTCCAGTTCTGGTTGATCCTTGGGTGCTTTGATCAATTCTTCGAACTTTCGGACGATGTGTTCGCGCATTCTAATGGCCATCTGGTGAACGGGCCCTGCCATGGGGTCGCAATATTTGTCGAGAATCTCGAGTAGGTCCTTGGCTAATTTTTCAATATGTCGTCGGCACTCGTTGATTTGTTCTTCTGGTATGTGATTAGAAGCGGGACTCCCTTGTTCCTCCAACAAGGCTATCGTTTCCAAGCCGGGAGTCTCCACAAGGAATTGCCCAAACTTGTTTGTCAACATGCAGAAAATCATTTCAGTAGGGCCATCCCGGTCCTGAAACGGCTCTGTTGCTGACGGAAAGATGTCGGCGTCATTGAGATTCTTTGGGATCTTGGTGTCCCAGCCTCTGGGAAGAAAAGAATGGCTAAGGCCGGAGTAGAGTGCGTATTTAGAATCGACCATGATGATGGCCCACCAAAGCCGTCGTCGCATCTCCGCTTCAAATGGAGACAGACCGAGAAGTTCACCATCACGGTGCAATCCCATTTTCTGTGCAATGCGTATAACTACTCCGTTGAGAATCCATGCGGCATGTCGGTTGTATCGTCCTTGAAGGGATATCTTCAGGAAGGTTAGTAACAGGCACGAAAAAAACAAGTGTCAAAGAAGCATCCATACCAGATATATCACTATGGCTTGGAGAGTCACCAGGTCGTGTGACTTTAGAAACCCCATCCTGATCAGACATAACCGGACTCCCGTGGAATAACGATGGAGTGCATCCTCTCTCGAGTATCCCAGTATCCCTTGGCACTCTTCCGGTGTGAGAGATACCGCTGCCATTACGAATATCGCAAACAGCAAGGCCTCCACGTTCTTAGGCAGCGTCCGAGGGCCGTTCACAGCTTCAGCCAGATGAGGCTGTACGCTCGGGACGTGAATAACCTTTGTTAATGGGTTGACTCTGTCGAGATATACTTGCCATAGCCGGATTACATGAGGGGCGCTTGGCCACAGACTCTCAACATTGACATTCGGGGAATCGCCCCCGAGCAACATGTCCGAATTCTCATCAGGTGTCATGGCATCCGACGAGAACTCGTCGCGATCTTCGGAATCGACAATCTCTCTCATCGCTCGAAGCTGTCAGGGTTACACCATGTGAGTACACACTGAATCTATCGTTTCTCCCTTCAGAACAATGCATCCGCTCACCTCATCGTAAACAGTACCCAACAGAGGATTATCCATAAATCGCATACCCCCATCTTCCTTGATCAGCTTGGGCGCGGGTTGCCATTTGTGATATGAATCCTCGTTGATGCTTGCATGGGACTGGCGGGGCGTTATGGGCCCTTCTGGCTTTTCAGTGGCGTATTCCTTTAAGAGCTCCTCGCACCGGGCGAGTCTCTCCTGGAGATCCTGATTAGGCCGCCTTCGTTTTCGTGCCGGGGCGGGAGTGCTGGGTGTGCACTTGACATTCGCCTTTGATGACGATGGTCAGCTCGATACGCTAAGTCACGGATCTGCGTTCTCTTTATTCTTTCTTACTTTGGTGCAGTTGGCACATGGAAAGTTCCTGTCGCATTTGATCTTGCGATGCTGGCAGAGCACACAGGCAAGGATTCGTGGGGGTTTGTGAAGCCCGGCGTGTGTGAGGGTAGACACGGGGCCGGAGACTTGAGAGCTGGCCGTTGATGAGGATGCCATGGCGGCAATAACAATGTGTAAACCAGCCCGTCGGGATCGGGATAATAGAAAGGATAAAGGGGCAGCAACAGAGCGATCGGAAGAGGCGGGTTTGGGTTGAGGCTAACTTAGCATGGAGCCGTCCCCAGGATATAAAAAGAGAGAGATTCCCCGAGTTACACTGCTTGAGTGGCTATATTTATTTAAGCTTTAATCATGCCTGTTGGGCCCTACGCGCTTGAAAAAGACGTGCCCAGGATTGATGAGCTTTTTGGTCGGGGTGACTTCGACTGCTTGAGCGGGCGACGGGAGTGAGTAAGTCCAGCCAGGCGCACCGAGAGATCCCACAACGTCAGGTTGTGTCCCGTTGTAAGGGATTGGTATTCCGTCTACCGCGTGTCGACGTGAGGCTGATGATGGGTGTTCTCTATGTTTCTTCTTGTTGTTGATCGAAGAAGGATGTTGTTGATGAAGCACCGTTTTCGTTTTCGCCAAATCCCGAACTCGAAGTAAGGGAGGAAACTCGGGCAAAGTTCCAACGAAGATTGTTGATTATGGCCAAGCAAGCTGAAGGATTTCCGTCCAAGGCTGCTCGGAGCTTTTGTCAGCTTGCAGTCAATGGGCCCGAAACTCTGATTGACTTCGTGTTACACAGTGCAAAGCAATGCGCCTCTTTTTTGGTCAAGAGACAATGGAAAACTTTTGATATGAAAAGCCAGGTGTGAGTGTGAAATAAGATATGGAGCCAAAAGCGAAAGCGAGAGCCAAGTCCCGTCTCTCCCCTACTTCTCAGGGCCAACAAGTGGAAGTGGAGGGGATTTGCGCAGGGTTCTCAATGAACTGTGACGCAGCTCCAAGCAGCGGCATGGAATGGCCGGGACACCGAACTATCGGGGAAATAGTGTGGGGCGTTTGGGTCATTATTTTGGGCAACGAACAACCACCATGAGGGATGTAAAAGGGTGAGGTGTCATGGAGACATATTTGCGCGAGATGTTCCAGAGCCGACGCAATTCTGTCTCATTTTATTCAACTCCCCGGGTGTTCTTTCGCCGTGCTTCTTTGTTGTGAATGTGATCCACTAAGCTTGGAGACAAAAAACCCGGGACTCGGGGGTCGGTACGGAAATCTGTCCGATGCGCACCTGTTCGCGGAAGCTTTTGATCATCGAGTTTCCATCAATGTCGACTAAAAGGGGCTATGCATTCCCTCATTGGGTAAAAAATTTCCGACTAGAGCTCGTAGTGGAACTTGCGCTTGATTGATAAGGAGAGTGGCACAGTGGCTGGGCGATGATGGGGTAATAAGATGGAAGCAAAATGCCTTTGTCACCGTGGCATCTCAAACTTGGGCTGTGATCTAGATGCCCACTTGTTCTATACGTGTATTCCTCGCGAAATCCGTGGATTGGAACCCCATTGATTGGGATTCACGGGCCGGAGCTGAGTACTCATCAATTTCCAAAAAACCCTCAAGAATATCACATCAGCGAAGCCGCAAAAAAGCTGCAGGTCTTACCTCGATAGCATATCCAATCTCGAATATCCAGCTAGCTATCAAGAGTCAACACATCTCCATGTGATCGCCAATGTCCTAGACACCATCATTCCTGTCGGCCCGTTCCATGTTCGGATTCGTATGCTTTGATTTAATTAAACGGTATAAAAATAGCAGTGTAGGCGGCTACCTCCCAACTTGAAACGAGGGAATGGCATCATACACTACGGATAAACCCAGTGGGAATCGTTAATAATAGTGAAGCATCCAGATCTTTAACCAACGATTTCAAGCTTTTAGTGTAGATGGGCACGTGCCACAGCCCGAATTCCTGGGTCCCTCAGTGCTCTTTTGGTGGGTCATCACGGCACTCAGCACCCGGAATCAGGAAGCCGGTGCGCGCCGGAGGGAGTGTTGCCGGCCGGTCCAGCCAATTCGCCAATCGTCCACATGCCCCACTAAATTCTGGATACCTCCACTTAAGTTAGAGATATTTCCAATTGTGCTCCGATAGCGCAATCCAGGCAGTTCCTCCCCCTTGCTCATGGATGACTGTCTCAACAGTTGACTGCAGACATAATCATTGTATGGTTGTTATCGAAACAAGCCCGTCATGTTCGCGCCTGTGGTATGTTGTGTCTTAGGTGTTGGTCCTTGGTTATGTCTGATTTCGACCAACTAACAGCCAATCCTGTTGTAGAGAAGAAGCCTGGCACTGGCCGCAAGCCGCGGGACCCGCAGGACTCAGCAAGTCCTCATCGTCTCGAGGGCTCAGAGGTCGACGATTCCTAGACTACGTCTCGCAGCCTACAGCACGACAGCGCGTCTGCGGCAAGAGGCCTTCCACACACAGCTTGAGAATGCCGGTTCAGCGTCCTCTATCCCCACGCCCAACAAGAGCGGCGCACCCCAGATTCCACAGACCCTGACGGAGAAGATTGTCCAGAGATACTCAGTTGGCCTTGCACCAGGAAAGGTTGTCAAGGCTGGTGACTATGTGACCCTCGCACCACATCACTGCATGACCCATGATAATTCATGGCCCGTTGCTATGAAGTTCATGTCGATTGGCGCATCCAAGATTCACGACAACAAGCAGATTGTCATGACCCTGGATCACGACGTACAAAACAAGAGCGAGGCCAACCTAAAGAAGTACCGGCAAATCGAAGAGTTCGCAAAGAAGCATGGTGTTGATTTCTATCCCGCTGGCCGGGGTATTGGTCATCAGATCATGGTTGAGGAGGGCTACGCTTGGCCAGGAACTGTAACCGTTGCTTCTGACTCCCACAGTAATATGTATGGCGGTGTGGGTTGTCTGGGAACCCCCATGGTGCGTACCGATGCTGCCAGCATTTGGGCTACTGGAAGGACGTGGTGGCAGATTCCCCCGATCGCCAAAGTGACCTTTACCGGCGTTCTCCCCCCTGGAGTCACCGGCAAGGACGTGATTGTTGCTCTCTGTGGCCTGTTCAACAATGATGACGTCTTGAACCACGCGATCGAGTTCACCGGCTCAGAGCAGACCATGCGCAGCATTCCCGTTGATGACCGTCTTGCTATCGCCAACATGACGACTGAGTGGGGCGCCCTCAGCGGATTGTTCCCCATTGATTCAGTTCTGCAGTCATGGCTCAGGACCAAGGCCACCCTCTCTGCGATGTATGGTGGCGAAGGCTCCAAGAATAACTTCACTCACGAGAAGGTCGAGGACTTGATCAACAACCAGCTTACCGCGGACCCCGGCGCAACTTATGCCAAGTCTCTTTACTTGAATCTGTCAACTCTTTCCCCATTTGTTGCTGGCCCCAACTCTGTCAAGGTCGCCACGCCCCTTAAGGATCTTGAAGCCCAGAACATCAAGCTCAACAAGGCGTATCTGGTCTCTTGCACAAACTCCCGTGCCTCTGATATCGCTGCTGCCGCCAAGGTTTTCAGGGAAGCCTCCAAGGATGGCGTCATCCCCAAGGTTGCAGAAGGAGTCAAATTTTACATTGCTGCCGCGTCCACTCTTGAGCAAGCGGCGGCCGAGGAGGCTGGAGACTGGCAGGTACTTCTTGCCGCCGGTGCTGAGCCCCTTCCAGCCGGGTGCGGACCATGCATTGGTCTCGGAACTGGTCTGCTTGAGCCTGGTGAGGTCGGTATCAGCGCCAGCAACCGTAACTTCAAGGGCCGCATGGGCTCTACAGAGGCCAAAGCCTATCTCGCCAGTCCTGAGGTCGTGGCAGCCAGTGCTCTGAAAGGCAAGATCGCCGGACCTGGCTGGTACCAGAAGCCCGAGGGTGTGGAGAAGGTCATCATTGGCGAGGGTAACGGGGACCACATTCAAGACAAGGCTCTCAGCATTGAGGATGCTCTTGACCAGATCATCGCTCAGGCGGACAGCTTGATTGCCAATGCCGAAAAAGAATTCTCTGGCGAGTCCGCTCCGGCTGCTGAGGCCGAAGGCGAGGAGACATTGACCGAGATCCTTCCTGGATTCCCAGAGAAGATTGAAGGCGAGATTGTTTTCTGCGACGCTGACAACATCAACACAGACGGTATCTACCCTGGCAAGTACACCTATCAAGACAATGTCTCCGTGGAGAAGATGGCCGAGGTGTGCATGGAGAACTACGACCAGTCTTTCGGCAAGGTCGCGCACGAGGGTGATATCCTTGTCACTGGCTTCAACTTCGGCTGCGGCAGCTCGCGTGAGCAGGCTGCTACCGCTATTCTCGCCAAGAAGATTCCTCTCGTTGTTGCTGGCAGCTTCGGCAACATCTTCAGTCGCAACAGCATCAACAATGCGCTCATGGGAGTCGAGGTGCCTCGTCTGGTAGAGAGACTTCGGGAGACCTTCGGTGAGAAAGTGCCCACTAGGCGCACTGGTTGGAAGCTGGTTTGGGATGTGAGAAGGAGCAAGGTGATCGTAACTGAAGGTGACGGAAAGACCTGGACCCAAAAGGTTGGCGAGCTCCCACCAAATGTGCAGGAGATCATCGCCCGTGGCGGCTTGGAGAAGTGGGTGAAGAGCCAGATTGAGGCTTAGGCCTGAGCTGGTGTTGGAGGTGACGATGTTAGATTTTTTGGGGGTTTTTACTCTTTTATTTTCTGTATATAGTGTTGTTATGTGCCCTCTGTTTTGCAGTTGATACCACTGTTGCGATGGCGGGCGCGAAAATGGGTTGGAGTTGGCTATGATATGGCACAAAGAAAAAGGAGACGCGATACAAGGAAAAATAGGGGGTAATCTGGGTTTGTGAAAAGTTTTATCATGATAAATGTTCTTCATTTTCTATGGATGGGGACTTGTCTTCTGCAACTATGCGTTTATCTACTGCTGTGGCTGCTGCAGTTGCTGTCGTCGTTTCCTCAACGTTGTCGTCAACTTTGACAAGTGCACGCGGTCCATGAAATCGCTCCGGGACCAATGCCCGCTTCTTCAACGCCCGCACAACCTTCGCATGTTTCCTGCTAGTGATGTGTGCGTGCCATAACTCTTCTGTCAAGACCGTTTTCTTGCATATTTCGCATGTCTTGAGGCATGGGGTGTCTTTGCGGTTGCTCCTTTCAAGAGCTTCAGTTAGCACCTTCTGGGCGGTCTCTGAAACATTGATTGGCTTGGGCAGTTCTTCCTGGGCCAAAAACCTCCTTGCCAACTCTACGCCTTTAGCAAGCACCTCTTCATGCCACTTTTGGATATTTGAGCTGTCAAGAAGATAGAATCTGTCGAGAAGCTTTTCTTCCTGAAGAGCCAAGATCGTCTTTGTCTTTAACCAACGAACCTGATATTTGGCATATTGACGAGTGGCTGTTTTGGTATCATCAACCCCAACTTCCTTAAGCTGTGCCAATGAAGGATTGTCCGGTGATTCCTTGAGAGTGCGGAGATATGGCTCGAATTGACGGAATCCGATTGACTGCCATATTCCCTTGGAGATGTCAACCGTCTCACCAGAGGACAGCCTCTTTTGCAGATAGTCATAGGCCTCTGC
Source organism: Podospora fimiseda (assembly GCA_033297215.1). Classification (NCBI taxonomy): domain Eukaryota; kingdom Fungi; phylum Ascomycota; class Sordariomycetes; order Sordariales; family Podosporaceae; genus Podospora; species Podospora fimiseda. The sequence continues at coordinate 214,421 of MU865299.1, read as the reverse complement.
AATTTCACTGATAAGGCCTCTTTTGACCATCTTATCCACACGCTTCTCTAGTCGCTCGTTGAGCAGATCCCGATCGGCATAGAGCCAAAACAGCAACACCTCACCAAGATTTGGATCGCGCGCCGTTGCACTGGATGAAGCCCACTTGGACTCTTTGCGGGTGCGTTGCTCGGCATAGATGTCTGATGCGCGCCGACCCGTGCCGAAGTAGATCTCCAACGAGGTTCGAATTTTGCGGTCGTCATTGGGATGCCATCGATCAGCCATTACAGGATCTACTTCGCGTAATTTGGCTAGCAAGGCGTCCGGAGGTCCGGTGAGAATCGGGTACTTTTCTGCGAGCTCTTCCCGGGTTGACTTCCAATTTTCAGTTGTGGCCTGCTCCAGATTCTCCACCAATTTGTCGTCGAAGAGCAAGCTGTCGAGGTAATAGGACGAGCCACCAACCACTATGGGCGTCTTTCCCCGCGTACGAATGTCATAGATGATGCTAGTGGCCTCCTTCTTGAATTTTGTGACAAACCAAGGCTCCTCACCCAGCTCGACATTTCCGAGCAGGTGATGCGGGATCCCTTTTTGCTCCTCAACTGAAATTTTGTTGGTTATGACGGGCAGGCCTCTATACATTTGCATTGCATCGGCGTTGATAACCTCACCGTTGAATCGTGTGGCCAGCTCAACGGCGAGCTAGACAGTCGTTGTCAACGAAGTCCAACTCAACTCATCTCATTGACGGCAGAGCAACTTACATCCGACTTTCCGGTCCCAGTTGACCCATAAATAATAATAAGAGGCTTCATTCTTTTGATGATGAAATGATTTGGTAATTGGGCTGATCGACCGAGTAAATTTTGCGCAAATTTAGACAAGAACCCAAACAACATCACACAGAATATTTCCCTTTGATTCGGTTCCCAAAATCTGATACTGGGCTTTGCTTGCTTCGCATGTCGTCTCACAGAGTCACAACGACAGCAAGCTTTTGGTGCAAGTGGAGTTGGAAACAAGGTAAAGGTTCCCTTGGCGTTAGGGAAAGTTGGCAAGCTCCAGGCCCCAGCCGCACCCGTGCACGTTTGAAGCTGACCACAGAGAGAAACAGCAGCGGATTGGACTGGCCAGGGGTCACGTGTGGGGCCCCATCCATTGGGACCCATTTCGAAATTGGACACATCACAGAATAACTTTTGAAGCCAGATCTTCAGGGAGTGGCTTTCCACATCTGCCTCATACCATTACCTACCCATCCGTTGTCTCCTCTTCTCTTCTTCCCCTCAATTGTGCCGGCAACACTCGTCTTTCGCAAGAGTCGTTGTCGCTCACTTCGGCCATTCCTTTTCTTCTGGATGATTTAATAATTTGGTTTTTTCTGATTTCACAAACACACTATCGCCCACCATGAGTTCCTGTAAGTAGCGACCATGACATCCATCCATCTCACAGCCGCCGTCGCGTCTCGTGAATACAGACAAGACAGACAGCTAGCTATTCCGCACCTTGTTGCCCGAACTTGCCATTGCGCATTGCGAGTTATCTGCGAAACCAATTCCTCGCGATCAACGCGCTGACAAGCTCTCCCACAATGCAGTACGATTTCTCGACCTCGTCAAGCCCTTCGTGCCGTTCCTCCCCGAGGTTCAGCAGCCTGAGACCAAGATCCCATTTAACCAAAAGTTGATGTGGACGGGCTTGACACTCCTTATCTTCTTGGTCATGAGCCAGATGCCCCTCTATGGCATCGTTTCATCAGACACGTCCGATCCGCTATACTGGCTGCGCATGATGATGGCGTCTAACCGCGGAACGCTGATGGAATTGGGTATCACACCCATCATCTCCTCTGGCATGGTCTTCCAGCTCCTCGCCGGTACCCACATCATCGATGTCAACCTTGATCTCAAGTCCGACCGCGAGCTCTACCAGACTGCTCAGAAGCTCTTCGCACTTATTCTCTCCGTCGGCACCGCCACCGTTTATGTCTTCACCGGTCTTTATGGCCCTCCCAGCGAGCTCGGCGCCGGTATCGTCTTCCTGCTCATTCTTCAGCTCGTTGTTGCTGGCATGATCGTCATTCTCCTCGATGAGCTCCTCCAGAAGGGCTATGGTCTTGGCAGCGGTATTTCCCTCTTCATTGCCACCAACATCTGCGAGTCCATCATGTGGAAGGCTTTCTCCCCCACCTCGATCAACACCGGCCGTGGCCCCGAGTACGAGGGTGCCGTTATCGCCCTCTTCCACCTCCTCATGACCTGGCCCAACAAGCAGAGAGCTCTCCAGGAGGCTTTCTACAGACAGAATCTTCCCAACATCATGAACCTCCTCGCCACTCTCCTCGTCTTCGCCGCTGTCATTTACCTCCAAGGTTTCCGCGTTGAGATTCCCGTCAAGTCTTCGCGTCAGCGCGGTGCTCGTGGCTCTTACCCCATCCGCCTCTTCTACACCTCTAACATGCCCATCATGCTCCAGTCCGCTCTCTCATCCAACGTCTTCCTTGTCAGCCAGATGTTGTACTCGCGCTTCTCCGAGCACCTACTTGTCCGTCTTTTCGGTGTTTGGGAGGCTAAGGACGGCTCTTCCCAGCTCTCCGCCGTCTCTGGTCTCGTTTACTACATGTCCCCTCCTCTCAACTTCAAGGACGCTCTCCTCGACCCCATCCACACTGCAGTCTACATTGCTTACATGCTCACTGCCTGCGCTCTGTTCTCCAAGACCTGGATTGAGGTTTCTGGCTCCAGTCCCCGTGATGTTGCTAAGCAGCTCAAGGACCAGGGTCTCGTCATGGCTGGTCACCGTGAGCAGAGCATGTACAAGGAGCTTAAGCGCATTATTCCCACTGCTGCCGCCTTCGGTGGCGCCTGCATCGGTGCTCTTTCCGTCGCCAGCGACCTCATGGGCGCTCTTGGCTCCGGAACCGGTACTCTCCTCGCCGTTACGTAAGTTATCAAAACTCAATGATGGAGGAATCAATGCTAACATTTCCTAGCATCATTTATGGTTACTTCGAGATTGCTGCCAAGGAGGGCGATCTTGCTGGCATGAAGGGCATGGTCATGGGCTAAGCGGAACCGAATAGCTCAGTCTTATTTCGCTCTCGTGTGGCTTACATCTTTAGACAGCCAGGTGATCACTATTTTGACAACCTCAGGGAGGTTGTTTGACCACCAGGCGAATGATGCGATCGATACCATTTACTCATTTTTGTTTTATCGTCTTTAATGGCCAAGGGAGTCGAGCATGGGCCGTCTTGTATTGTAACAAAAAAAGCCATTGTTATTTAAGGGAGGCTTCCTAAAAAGTGGGCGGGGATTGCATCACGGCGGTCAGGTCAATTTGGTAGATGATTTGATAGTCGGAAATCTAGGGGGGGCAGGTAATAAGGCGCTCGGGATTGTTCTCCTCTATTGTGTATTTCTATGGCTGTATCTCCGAGAGCAAAAATGGGTGTTTTGGTCTGATGATTTCCCCAATCAAATATCTTTACAGAGGCTCATTTTTACGGCAGGTGATATGATAACATCAGGCTCGATGCAGAAGGCGGAAAATAGAAACCTCTTCCAGTCTGTGTGATTGGATGTCTGCCAGTAACACGCATGGTATATGGAACATTTTTATCAGCAAATCCTGAAGTCTTCCAATCCGGTTTGCAGGGCTGATTCCATGGCTTCTTTTCTGAGATGTCACAAATTGTGATAAGTAGTTCCCCGCGCCGATATTGCAACACACCATCTTCTTTTTCCTACTCGGATCCCGGGGTGACTCACTGTTCGTTGAATCCCATCTCCCGCTCTTTTGGATGAGAATGGGTGGTGTATTCTTGAATTGCCTCATAAAGTTGTGATGAGTTGGAATACATAGTGACTGCCTGGCTGTAATGTTGGCGTCTAGATACGTACAAGCTTTATGGTTAAAAAGATGCTTCGAGATTGTTGGATGAGCGCGACATCGGATGCGGGTTCCGTTCCACTGCCTTCTCACGCATGAAGTCGGGTTCTAGCACACACTGTAGCATGCAGGTTTCCCTTAGTTCAAAGATTCATCATATACGTGTACATACAGAGAGATATACAACACTGTACCACGACACTCTAAAAGGACCGGGATGCTGCTTACGGTAAGAGTTTGTTGACTCGATACAATTTACAATATGGCAAAAAGCCGCTGTCAAGGCCTTTTGTGATGCATACACACATTCGCATGATGCGTGAGACGGCAGATTTGACGTGGTACAATGACAGGGAGATCTGACATCATTGAGAAACTCAACCGACCTCTCAACCGCCTGGAGTCTCGGAGCGCGCTCGAGGAAAAAAACGGTTGACGCCACAGAGCGGTGTCATGGAGGGGTCGAAGGGTGGGGACCGTGACTTACAAGTAAGTTACCAAGCAATTCATCCAATCCAATGGCGTCAACAATTGATTCGACACCGCCGCGTGCGCCGTCTGTCCTGCGGGGAAAAGTGAAAAAGTGTCGGTTTTGTTACTTCCAGATGCCTGTGCTGTAGTCGCATTCACCACATTATTTATTGTTTTCTGCCAGAGACCCTGGATGCATACATCCTCCCTACAATAACTACTCCCCCTTGAACGTTTGTTAGCGTGATACTTATACTGATAAATAACATGCCTTTTTGAAATGGAAAATACCTTTTTAAAATACAAAATACCTATTTAAAATGGAATAACGTTATTGAAATAGAACACGCCTTTTTACAATGGAACATATCTTTTTAAATCAGAAGACGCCTTTTTAAACTGGAAAACGCCATTTTATTTTAAAAATAGGACTGATTGATAAGTAAAGGCATTTTTAATAATAGAAAGGACTTTTTATACATAGAACCATTCCCTATATAAGAAAGGCCCTTTAAAAAACGAGTAGGCGTTTTTAATATCAAAACGGCATATTGATTATTAGAGAGGCATAAGTATCGCGCTAACAAACGTTCAAGGTAGCTCGGGCCGATGGGGACCAACAACATCTTTCCATTAAAACGCTTGCGGGGCTCGGCTTACTTTGCTGGCTTTCCTCCTTCCCTCTGGAGACAGTGGACGATTCAGAGAAAAAGTACAAGGCCCCAAATTATTTAGATTTCCTGTTCCCTACCCCCCGCGTCCCCAACACAATCCCAGAACATTGAATTATCCTCAACTTGGAACCCGAAAAACAGAGATGTACAGGTTGGCTCTCACCAGGTCTCTTGTCTGAATTTTTTCGAAAATTCTTCTCTGGCGAGTTCGAAAAGCCGCCCAGACACCAGGATGGGGTTCGCCGCGTGCTCGTGGCCCGTATGGCGAACCGATGATTTTACCCATTGTTTCCAGCAAGAGTAAGACATTCCTGCGATCCCTCCAATCACATGCGTTATGCCCAGCCTATGGCTTTGATGACAGCGGCTGATCTATCTGCGTCCAGTTATCTCAAGGTCTTGCTGCCATTGATCGTAATCGGCATTTCAATCCTGCAACTCGCAATCCAGAACATTTTGCGCGCTGTCAAAATAAAACGAAACCAAGGATACGAGCCCCTCGCAAACGGTACAACAGCCTCAGTTGTACACCCCAATCACACTGATCTGCCCCCCGACGAGCAGCCTGTCGAAGAGAGCGACGATGATGAAGGGCTCACTATCAGCGGCGGCCGGCTTGCGCTTGTCAAGACTACAACGAAGGGATCCATTGTGCAGGCAGATACGCCTCCAGGACAAACACTGTCAGTCATAATTGAGGAGCTGGCCATCGCAGGGCTAGTCGGCGTCAATGCCATTGCGTTGATGACAGGCGCCTATGGAAAAGAATGGCATAGCATTGCTGCAGTTTCTGGCCTCGCTGTCTGGCTTTACGTCCTTCTACTTGTGTCACTCCGGCTTCTGCTGGGCAATATCCAGTGGCGAGTTCCACGACTATGGAATCACACCGCCGCGATTTACAGCTGCCAATGGCTCTTTTCTATCGCCATCTTCAGATCAATTCTGATTCACCCTACCTCCCGATTGGCACAGAGACTGGTCATTGCTGAGTTTGCCTTGACAACTCTGCTGTTTGTCATGGCCATCAGCACTCGCAAGGGCAATAAGACAATTATCTTGGAGTGGGAGGATGGAATTCAGCCGGGTCGGGAGAACCTGGCTTCATTATTCTCCCAATATACTTTCTCGTGGGTCGATTCCATTGTTTACGATGGCTGGAAGGAGCCCTTTGACATGAAACGGGTGTGGAATTTGCTTCCCAAGGACAAGGCTGCTTCTATCCTAGCTACCTATCGCCAGTTCAAGAAGACTACATCCCTTGCCTTCCATTTAGTCAAATTCTTCAAGGGATTATTGGTAATTCAGGCCCTTTGGGCCATCGTTGGTGCCGTCTTCACATTTGCGCCAACTCTGCTTCTCAAGGCTATCCTGGAATACGTTGAGACGTATCCCTCGACAACCCCGCGGAATGTTTTGTGGCTCTATGTTATACTTCTTCCGGTAACAGATGCCGTCCGGTCTGTAGCTGACGGTCAAGCATTGTGGATCGGTCGCAAGATTTGTATCAATCTCAGGGCTATTTTGGTCGGTGAAATCTATGCCAAGGCGTTGAGGAGGAAGGCTTCAGCAGGCAAGGACAGCGCTCTTGGTGCCGACAAAAAGAAGGATGAGACGAAGCAAACCGGAATCCTTGCCAGAGCGAAGCGATTCTTAGGCTTCGGCAAAGAGGCCGAAAAAGACAAGTCCCCTACTGTCAATGGTGCTGCAGATGCCGACAAAGACAAGGACAAGGCAGTCGACACGGATGAACAAGCTAACTTGGGTACTATCATCAATCTGATGTCTGTTGACAGCTTCAAAGTTTCCGAGGTTACAGCGTACCTACATTTCCTTGTGGCATCTGCGCCAACTCAGCTCTTGGTTTCGGTTATATTGCTCTACCAGGTCATGGGCCTCAGCGCTATTCCTGGCTTTGTCGTCATGGCTCTACTCTTGCCAGTCAACATTGCATTCGGCAAGGGTTTCAGTTCAACTCAGAAGAAGATCATGGCGGCAACGGACAAACGCATCCATACGACCAACGAAATTTTGCAAAATATCAGAATTATCAAGTATTTCGCATGGGAGCATCGCTTCGCCAAGATTGTTGATGAGAAGAGACGCGCCGAGCTCAAGGCTTTACGGAGAAGATTCATGCTGTGGGCTGCGGCTGTTGCTGTCTGGAACACCGTTCCGATTCTGATCACATTCTTCTCGTTCCTCATCTACACACTCGTTGAGAAGAAGCCTCTGTACCCCTCTGTTGCTTTTACCGCAATTTCACTCTTTATGCTTCTTCGTTACCCACTTGACCAGCTCGGCGACATGATTGCGCATGTGCAAGAGTCCCAGGTCTCAGTTGACCGTATCGAGGAATTCTTGGCAGAGGAGGAAACAGAGAAGTTTGAGCAGCTCGGCACAGAGAACATTGATGAGAATGGCAACAAGGTTATCGGGTTCAGAAATGCCACTTTTATCTGGGGAAGCAAGACAACGGTAGCAGAGGATGGCACGATGGCTTTCCGCCTTCTTGATCTCGATGTTGACTTCAAGATTGGAAAGCTCAATGTTGTCACAGGACCGACGGGCTGTGGAAAAACCTCCTTGCTCATGGCTTTGCTTGGTGAAATGACCATAATGAGCGGATGTGTCTATCTTCCCGGCGGTCGCAGCCGAGAAGATGTTAAGCCAGACCCCGAAACAGGCCTTGCTGAGACTTGCGCCTATGTTGCTCAGCAAGCTTGGCTCGTCAATGCCAGCATCAAGGACAACATTCTCTTCTCGGCTCCCTATGACGAACAGAGGTATCGTGACGTTATCGTGGCTTGTGCTCTGGAGCATGATCTCGAAATTCTGGACAACGGTGATGAGACACTTGTCGGTGAGAAGGGCATTGCACTTTCTGGTGGTCAGAAGCAACGCATCTCGCTGGCTCGTGCCGTCTACTCGAACTCCAAGCATCTTCTTCTGGACGACTGTCTGAGTGCTGTCGACTCTCATACTGCCAAATGGATTTTCAATAACTGCATCATGGGGCCCCTGATGACTTACCGCACATGCATTCTCGTCTCGCACAACATTCCGCTCTGCGTGCCCCATTCTGACTTCGTCTTGACCATGAACAACGGACGCATCACCGGCCAGGGCACTCCTCAGGAACTGATTGCGGCCGGCAAACTCGGCGACGAGGCAGCCCTCCAAAAGTCAACGCCTGGTTCTGCTCATGTGTCTCGCGTACCCTCACGTGTTCCCTCAAGCGTTGGCGAAGAGAGCGGTGCAATCACCCTGGTGAACGAAGCTGATGGCAGCGATCCTCACCGCAAGCCCAAGTCTCCCAAGAAGGAGCACAAGAAGCAAGATGCTATGGAAGAGGAAAAGGCCATCGGGGCTGTCAAATGGCCTGTCATGAAATTGTATTTGGGCTCTATGGGAGGGTGGTGGTTTTGGATACTTGCGGCTACCGTCTTTGGCACCCAGCAATTCTCCGGTGTGGCTTCCAGCTTGTGGATCAAGGAATGGGCCAATCAATACAGCAACGAAGCTGCTCGCAAGTCTGCTCAATTCAACATGAACTCTCAAAGCTACTCCAGCCAGACCTTATCGCCGACGTACTTCGCCTCGATTGCTACCTCCTTCAAGGAGGATGACACGATGGTCTCAGTCACAAAAACATCTGACGTTAATGCGTTCTACTATCTCTCGGTTCTGGCCATTATCGGAGTGGCTGGCGCTCTTGCTGCCTTGTTCAGAGACCTTTGGATCTTCTTGGGCTCTTTGTCTGCTTCTTGGAAACTTCACAATCGTCTTATGAGGACTGTTACTGGAGCAAGATTCAAGTTCTTTGACGTCACCCCGTTGGGCCAGATGATGAATCGTTTCAGCAAGGACTTGGAGGCAATCGACCAGGAAGTTGCTCCTGTGGCCATCGGCGTGATGTCGTGTGGCCTCGCCATCGTTGTCACTGTTGTGCTCATTGCCTGCATCACCCCAGCTTTCTTGATCGCTGGCGTGTTTATTACATTGGCGTTTGTGTTACTCGGGCAGTTTTACCTCCACTCATCACGTGACTTGAAGCGACTTGAATCTCTCGAGAAGAGTCCACTTTTCCAGCAGTTCGGAGAAACCTTGAGCGGCGTTACGACGATCCGTGCTTACGGTGACGAGAGACGGTTCATCAGAGACAACCTTGCGAGAATCAACAAGCAGTTGAGGCCATTCATCTATCTTTGGGCTGCTAACAGATGGCTCGCCTTCCGGACAGATATCCTTGGTGACTTCGTCGCTTTTTTTGCTGGTGTATTCGTCGTTCGTGGTCTCGGCGTCGTTGATCCTGGCTCTGCCGGTATTTCTCTGAGCTACGCCATTGGCTTCGCCGACAATATTTTGTGGTTGGTACGTCTGTACGCTATGAACGAACAGAACATGAACTCTGTCGAGCGAATCAAGGAGTACCTCGATGTCGAACAAGAAGCTGCTGCCATCGTTGAGGAAAATCGTCCCCCAGGAAATTGGCCGGCCAACGGGTCTGTTGAGTTCATCAACTACTCAACCAGATACCGTCAGGAGTTGGATCCAGTTCTGCGCAACCTTACCTTCAAGATTGAAGCCCGAGAGAAAATTGGCATCGTAGGAAGAACTGGCGCTGGCAAAAGCTCGCTGACCCTGGCCATCTTCCGTGCTCTCGAGGCAGACGAAGGCAAGATTCTCATTGATGATGTTGATATTGGACAGATCGGACTCCGTGATCTGCGGGAGGCGATCACTATTGTTCCGCAGGAGCCTACTCTTTTCATGGGCACTATTCGAACAAATCTTGACCCATTTGATCTTCACACCGACGAGGAAATCTTCGCCGTCCTCCGTCGTGTTCATCTTATCGGAGCTGACGAGGTTACGGGTCGGAAAAGCACTGCGGCAATACCAGAAGCTACCATTGCCATCAATGGCATTGTTAGCGAGGATTCTGAGCCATCCAGGCCGCCCACTGCCACCAATAAGAACGTCTTCCTTGATCTTTCATCTCCAGTCACAGAGTCTGGCAACAATCTTTCACAAGGCCAGCGACAGCTTCTCTGTCTCGCACGGGCTCTGCTCAAGAAGCCAAATGTTTTGGTCATGGACGAGGCCACGGCATCAATTGATTATGCTACGGACTCGGCCATTCAAGAGACAATCCGTGAGCTGACTAGTACCATCATCACAATTGCTCATCGCCTCCAAACCATTGTCGATTACGACAAGGTTCTTGTGCTTGACAAGGGACGGATCGTTGAGTATGGACACCCCTGGGAGCTACTGAAGAAGGCGGACGGCACCTTCAGGAGCATGTGCGAGATGAGCGGTGACTTCAGCACCCTTTCGACGGCTGCCAAGAAGGCATACAAGGCCAAGCAGCTCGTTGATGTGGATGACGAAGATGATGAAGGAGCTGCTTCCGCTGTTGCCGAAATCAAATCACAGACAGAGAGTGCGACTACGGTAACTCAGGAGAGCTCGTAATTGGAGTTAATGGGAAAACATGAAGGATGGGAAAAGGGTTAATAACGGCGAAAGAAGGAGCGGACAAACTGTAAACTTTGGTTTGACTTATTTATATATAATATTTAAAACTATTCATGCTTGTTATTTTGATTTTTCCATTGGCTTCTCCATGGTTCCATGAAAGTGGACATTCCTCTGAGCCATTGGTTGTGAAGAGCAACTGGGTAATTTGCTCGAAGTCCTTCATGTTAACTTTGGGTTAGGGTTAGGGTTGAAACAATACTCATAAGCTCCACCGTTTCTTGATGCTACCCCACCAAGCCAACCTGGAAAGGAATCACCAAGCAATTGCACTCCACCAGGTCCATCCTGGATACACCCAAACCACGACCATTTCGACGACGACAGCTCAAGCTTGATTCGCCCATCCGTTATAAGCCAGTTTGGACAGCTCAACTCAATCCCCGGCATTCGAGATCAACAGAGGGACAAGGAAAAGGAGACGGCCCAGAAGACCCGAGGCTTCTACGACGAAAGAAAGGAGCGAACGAGCAAACAAACAAACAAACGGGAATCAATTTGTTGGCGAAAAGGAGGATATTTTAGTCGAGTAAACAACCATGAGCAAGGTGGCTGCCAATGGCGGCGGCGGTGGAAACAAGGATCAAATACCCGTGGTAGTAGGAGGAAGCAGCAGCAGCAGCGGTGGAGGACTCAGGTATCCCTCCAACGGCAAAACCATCTACCACCGACCCATAAACCGGAGCAAAACGACGGAATTAAGCCAGGCCAGCTTCGCGTATTTATTTTCGGAGATGGTTAGTTATGCGCAGAGGAGGGTAACTGGGATTCAAGAGTTGGAAAAGCGGTATGTTCTTTTTACTCTCTACCCCCCTTGTTTTTTCCTCATACTCCTTTAACTGATAATGATTTTGACGACACAAAAAAGATTAAACCTCCAAGGTCATCCAATCGGGCTTAAACTCCTCGATTTATTACTCATTCGCGAACCTCCCCGCTCGCAAACCCGACCTCTTAATATCATAACCTTGCTTCATTTCCTCAAAAACAATTTATGGACGCATTTATTTGGAAGACAGGCGGATAAACTAGAAAAGAGCTTGAATTCAGAAGTCCCGGACCAGTACATGATTTATGATAATGAGCCGCTGGTTAACGCGTACGTGAGCGTGCCGAGGGAGATGAACTCACTTAACTGCGCTGCGTTTGTCGCGGGAATAATTGAGGGAGTTTGCGATGGGGCTTGTTTTCCTGCTACGGTTACGGCGCATAGCGTTGGGGGCAAAGAGGAAGGGGAAATGTGGCCTGAGAAGACTGTGTTTGTGATTGCTTTTCAGCCTGAGGTTTTGGAGAGGGAGTCGTTGATTGGGAAGGGGTAGAGTGGCATTTGAAGCTTGGCGAGCAAAAGAGATATGGGATTTGGGGGTGTAGACAGAGAAGATTGCATTGGTTTTGGCGTTTAAATGGGGATCATGGCGAGGGAAGGCAAACTGGAGCGATTATTTCCCCGAGTTTCGTTTATATGTTTAATAATATTCTCTTTCGAAATGCCAGACATGGGTTCATTATGAGGAACAAAGTAGAGCAGCACAAGAAGCACGGCAAGGAGGAATTAGAAAAAATCATCGTCAATTGTACCTCTTAAAATGAGGTCTCTGGGTATCTGTTCTATGGTCGCCGCCATGATTCAATATGCCTTGAACTCCAACCGAAAGAAATTCCCATGATCCGTTTAAGCCAACCTGAGACACCAAACCCAATGCATCATGTCGTCGTAAACAAGTGAAGTTACCAACTCCGTAGACTTAACGAGGCAAACCTTTGTAGGCAGAACCAGGAGCGGCACCACCACCACGGCGACGGCGGGCAGTGCCACTGGCACCAGCTCGGCCACCGGTAGCACTGCTATTGCCACCATGGGGACCATTGCCCGGGCCACGGTTCATCAGCGAGGCGAGATCCAGATCCTTCCAAGCGGGCGCCTTGTGCTTCTGCGTTGCCTGGGTGATGCCGAAAGCGGCATGCTGGTCAGGGACGACATCGTCCTCATCCTCAGGGTTAATTGGGGCAAGGTGAGGGGGGACGTAAATGTCATCGGCGGGCAACTTGTCCTTACAGAAGTCCTCAAAGAGGTCTGCATGGCGGGAGGACGTCATGTGGACGTAGGTATAAGCAGCGTCCTTGTTCTGGAAGGAAATTAGCGATCGTGAAAATTCGTTCAATTGGATGAGAAATACACACCATTGTGAAATCGGGAATTGGGTTGTAGCGATCAACAAGTGACAAAGGAGGCACGTCAGGAGGCTCGATGGCAGGGAGGCTGTTCAGAAACTCCTCGTCCTCGCGTTGCTGCTGCTCGCTCGAGACTTGAGGGTGGGGCATAAGCTCGTTTGAGTCAATTTGCTCTTGGCGTGGCTCTTGGCGTATCTCTTGGCCTTGCTGTGCTGCTGCTTCTTCGTCGAAGATGGCAATCTCTGTGGCGTCGGTGTCTTCGGTGCCGGCCTCAGAGGGAGGATTAACAAAGCTCAAGGTGTCACCGAACTGGGAAAAACGGTGAAGTGGTCTCTCAGCGGCGAAAGTGGCGCGACGCTGCTGCTGCTGTGCACATCGAAGCTCCTCAAGTGCCCGTCGTTCCTGCTCAGTGACAGCGCGAGTCTGATGGCGCCAACGGACAGCGACGGGAAGTCTGGTCCAAGGGTTAACGAAGGTGGGGGCAGGCGGGGGCGGCGGTCCAGGTGAACGGGGACTGGGCATGCCGTCCATGGTTGGCGGAAATGGCGCTAATGACGTTAGCGTAGATTTTTGGAGATGTGGCGTAAATATGGCGGTGCAAAGTGTACCACTGAAAAAGTACTTTGGCTTGGGGAATTGACCGCAAACCGCAGTCACTTTCAACCACAGATGCTGCGAGGAGCTCCTCCGAATTAAGGCGGGATTGGTTCGCGATGCAGGTTTACAAAGGGTTCAGGCAATTGGGATTTTTAAAAATATTTATTTTCATTATTTTAAGCGGGTCCCTTTGTTGTATGATGGCCGACGCTTTTGGACAGTGCTGGTTGATTCACATCCCAGCCCACTGATACCGTGCGTTGCTCGGCGAGAAATACAGAGAATTGGATATATGATGAATCAGAGCTGACTAGTTTAAGCGCTCACACAGCATACATACGGTCTCCCAATCAATGCTCGACACTCATTCTTCCTACCTACCCACCCTGAAATCTCCATAGGGACAGCTTTCCTATCTGTACTTTCTAGCCAGTATGGCTGAAGTTGAATAACAAAGGCTGTGTGTAGCTTTCCCAGGTACCATACAGGCCATTCTTTATACAACTATTAAAGATATTGGTGGTGAGTTGTGTTTTATCGACTAGAGCCATTACTGGAGCATCTTGAGGACTGGTGTTGCTCAACTGGGCATGGCACGAGTGATCAACCTGATCCACAAACTCACTCCAAGAGAGAGGTGTGATGGCATGTTACGGCTGGTGATCACTGTCAAGAGATCCGGTCAGTCTCAGTTCTTCCTTCATTATACAGCGATTGGGGTGTTTGAAAACTCACAAGCCATACCAGTTAATACACGTTCGCAACCATCGACACTTTCAACCTTGGCATCATTTGTTCCATTGAAACATGTCGTTTTGCCATATGGAGCTCCTGGTAGCGGAATATGCGTATCTCTATCGAATCCCACCATAACCCTTTCTTTCACGGTCTTCGCATTCTGAGGACTTTTGGGTTCCTTAGCTGGTTGCCCAGTTGCAGTCTCCAACAGTTTTGATTAAACGCCATCTTCACCAATTCATTCGCCGTTCTCTCCGCTGATAATTCATTTGTTGTAAAGCTCCGCTGTCATCTTCGTGGCGATTATAGGTAGGTTGACTTGAATCTTGTTATCCTTGGAATAGTACCATTTGCAGGTTTGAATAGCTGACTATGACAAGGGCTTGAAGGTAATGGCTTGGAATAGGGTTTGTATTCAAATCAATGTAATAATCTGTTATGGCCTCAAAGGTCTTTGCCTTCCTACAATCTGAACTGGAAGATCAAGGCCTACTTATACCCGTAGAAGCCCTCCATGGCTTCCACTGTCTCCTGGGTCCTTCACTGGACCAGAGGCCTCCTTTGGGCTTGGTCATGATTGCTAAGAATTCAGGTCTTCTGACTCAGAGGTCCTACTGCTTCCTTCATGCAGATCCATCCCGTGTCGCCGACCTTCCTGAGCAACCATCCTTCAAGATGCAGTGCTTCGGGCACCTGGACGTGCAGGAGTCGGCCGCCCATGGGAGCCCTACTATATTGGTAGGCTCCTGAGGCTTCTTGGCCTGCTTGTTGTCCTGTTTTCTGACCTGGCACACTGTGAGCGATGCAGTCATGGAATGCCGTGTAATACTGACTGCTGGGGCAAGGTCCTGATTGGCATCTAGCCCAATGACTCCCGATGGTGAGTACTCACTCTGTGCGATAGTTACCATTAAAGACTCAACGAGAGGCTGGAATAAAACCAGCACACGACTGAGGTGGTCGATGACTTGATGACAAGAAACCCTGTCTGGACCAAAGTTACCAACCCTGCTGTAAGTAGTTCCTCGAGGCTTTGAGTCTTTTTGGTTGACTTGGATTTCCTTTTTCGACGATGTTGAGCCGAACACCGTCGGAGTATTCCAATTATCCGCTGGTTGATAACAAGTAACCCTCGTAGTCTCGATTCAGTTCTGAGGTTGCCCTTCCAAACACACATTCTTGCTATTAGTGACGAGAAGGAGGTCAAGAATGGTCCGCAAGTAGCCAACTGCAGTAAGTCAAATAAAGAGAGGAGTGTGAGAGCTCAACAAAAGTTCACGGCCGAGTCCATCAGGTCGTCGTGGTTAAATGGGACCACAATGGATGTATTGGTTGAGAATATGTTGAGACGAGATATGTCAACGTGACCATGATTGCAGCGGAAAGAACGATCATTGGATTTCCTGATCAGATGGCAAACGCGTGACCACGTGCCTGCATCCAGTCAAATATAAATCTACTGCAGAATCGCAGCTTCCTGTCGGTTTTTCAAAGTAAACAATCGTCCGCGTCTTCTGCAGACACCGACTTCAACCGAAAATTATGAGTTTAGACCGACTCGCAGCAATCAATTCATCAAGACTTACGAATATCAACCAAAAGTTCATTCTTACAGCTCTACAGGATGGCGAGTAATACCGAGTCCTCCACTCCATCTCAACAGATGACAAGTACGTCCGAACTCCCAGACTCGACACCTTGGGTCTGAATAAACGAAAGCTTGCATCGATCCAGTTACTTACATCTTCATCGACCTCAGAATCCGAGAAGGCTTCCAAGGCCGAACCAGAGCCGGAGAAAGAAACAGCCCGACTCATCATCACGACCTCCGAGTCGCAGCCCCGCACGACGACCATCAGTCTCACGCCCAGCAAATTCCTCGAGCAAATCACATGGTACGCTTCGTGATCTCTCTTCTTCCATCTTCATTCAACTCACATTCTTCCAATCAGGGTATGCCAGAAGTGCAACATGTCGTGCAACCGTATCCCCCGATTCCCTCGTCCCTGCCCGTCCCTACCGAGACCCCCTATCTTGTCCAATGGGAGAGGTTTGCCCGCGTCTGTTCCTGGCGTCCAGCTGACAGAACGAAGACACTTCTGTGTTCCGTCGGTCCACTCGGACACAAAGGACCTTGTGTTGAGTGTCTGTTGGAGATACTCAGAGGTATGTTTCCCGATGAGTGGCTCCCAGTTGACCTTGAGGCCGAGGGAAACAATACGAAAATGCGAGTCGTGATCAGAGTTCTTCTGCCGGAGAATCAGACAGGCCTGGAGGAGATCGATTTGATTGACTTGGAATATGCTGCTGTTTAGCGGCTGAAAGAGGAGGTTGAGAGTGTGTGTGGAGGTACACACTGAGAAAAAGTCTCATAAGTCCGGGCTACGGCTGAATACCTATTGGTCTTTTCATACCTGAGATAATATCCAATGATGTGATCATAATCAAAAACGACTCTGTGACATAAACACATGAATGTCATAACCCAGCAACAAGTGTGAGAAAACAGCGACGTTAATAGCACCGCGATATCGGATATCTGGGAGCACCATGCCAGGGTCAAGGACATACAATACCCCCTTAAACGTTTGTTGGCGCGATATTCATGCCTCTCTGGTTATAGATATGCCATTTTGAAATAAAAAAACGCCTATTTATTTTAAAAATAGGCCTGATTAATCAGTAAAAGGCATTATTAATAATAGATACGCATTTTCAATATCAAAAAGACATGTTTATGATCAGGCATGGCGCTAACAACCGTTTAAGGGGGTATTGTATGATATATTACAACCCCCCCTTCAAGTCTCACTCAAACAACCCCTCACCATATTCCCAGCTGCCCACCCAGACAAAGTGGCGTTCAACGTTCGTATTCTGGCTTCCTTTGAAGGAAGGCGGCATTCTAGAAACATGCAGTTAATCAAAGGTATCAAAAGAAGCGTTACACACCGGATGGCGGGTCACGGCCAGACGGCTTCACGTTGGCTTGGTGCTACCGCACACAAAAGTGCACAACTGCAAATCCCAATTCCCATCTGCTCATCTTTTTAATATATATAAATGGAAAGCAAAGTGCTTGGCAAATTCCCAGAATTTCGGTGATAGGTTACAACAAAAGGCACGGCCAGATACAATATTACACCTTTGATTTATGTATATTTAACAATAATGGTCACAGCTCACACAGCCTCAGAGGCAGAAAAAAAAAAAAGAAACGTCTTCCCCTTAAAATTTGGGGTATTCGTAGTCATGATAGATAAGGATTGACTCGCGCAAAACGATACCAGGTGGGAGGGTTTTAGTTACGACCTACCGTATTGGTGCACAGCAATTTACCCTTTGTTTTTAGGTTGTGACACGACCGACGTCGGTGAGGTGCAAGAAGGGGGCGAACAGGTAACACACAATCGAATTGGGTTGTGAAAATAAAGTATCTCGCCACACCTCTTTAAAAAGTTCCCCAATTTCAGCTGAAATCCTGCAGATCTTGAGAGGGGAGGAAACCGTTGACAAAAAAATCTAGAGGTTCCAGAACACCACCTCGCTTCAATAGTTTTTGACAGGGGGATTTCTACACTAACGTTAGACTCAGCCTTCTGGATTTCTTTTGTTCACCATTCTCCACTTTCTTGTTGGACGATGGATCCCCGCACTTGTCAACTCCTGAGAAGTTCCATCCAAAAGGGGTAACGCGGTCTTATTGAGGAAGTGGGGTGGCTTCCACACGCTAATGGAAAGCCATAATGTTGGAAAAAAGCCAATTGAACGGGAGCTTCCGAACATGATCTTCGTTTACTTTTCTCCTTTTACTAAAGGGTTCCCTGGAAGTTCGTCGTGGTGAATGATGACAAGCAGAACACCACACGTGCTTTTGTCGAGCGGTGACGACGTCAGTTGGGTACAACTGTTGTGCGGGATTTCGAAACTTGCCCACCGGCGAAACAGTAGGAGCTTGGCGGCCTGGATTGGTAGGTATTACCTGCTTTATGCCGCCTTTCGCTTGCAAGTATCCATTTTCATTTATCTTCCGGCATTGCGCGTTTAGAATCACAAGTACGAGGAAACCCAAATGTCTGAGGCAGCTTGTCCGGCCTTTATGAGAAAGATATTGCGGAGGAGTGTGGCATTGCTCAAACATGCGTCGGCTTTCAGAGGACGATCAGCACGTATCCGAACAAGCTTGCGTACACACGGCTGCTGTGCGCTTGTCTGTTGCAGCATTTCATGCAGTATAAGTTCGTGATTCTAGTGTAGTGCACTGTATAAGAGGGGCAAGACAATGGACCAGGGGCTCATGAACCCTTGGACGCACAAGGGAAACAGGAAAAGCGGCAAATGCCCAACCTACCTAACGCTGATGGACCTGCATGAGAACCATGAGCACGCGCAGCCGGGACGGTGATGGTGTGTTGCAACCTGCATGTTGGAATGGATGGTTCCATTGGCTCGGCGGTATAATAAAGAGAGGCTAAAGTAACCAGACTTTTGGGTCATGAGGCTGAGAAGCGGAAAACAAAGGAGCACGAAAATGACTGCTGTCAATGTCGGTGCCCATCAGATGCAGCAACTATTGACATTATTTCCCAAAGCAGAAGCAGTTGTGATTTTTGCGGTGTGTAGTGGTCATTGCTTTTGGTCTCATCGTCTGGTCTGTTCTATGATCTCGTTCCACTGCCGGCCATCACTGACCATCATAAACAGGGGCCGGAGTGGTCATTGTGTGTCCGTCCCGTATGATTGGCGAAGCGGTGACCAGAAAAGCAGACCACCTCCGGGATTTACCAGCAACACATCAAGTTTTGGATTACACGAGCGTTTTGTGAGGGATTGAGCACTTTGAGCTCGTTCATGCTCAATTAACGTCAGGTCCCGCAGCGAGGCCTCGTGAATGTGGAATGCCCTCTGTGATTTCTCCTGAATTTACAGCGGGTTTCCCTGTTGAGCTTGTTGCTGCAGGATGCGGAGATGGAGTTGCGGTTACGACCCCAGAGTCTAGCGCTAAATGACCGAGCCAATAACCTTGGCGCTGTGTGACCGAGAACGGAAGTGGGCCTTGAACTAAGATGCCTTTACCCACAGCTGCAGGTGCCAGCGAATGGTGACCCCTGTCTGTTGACCAGGTCCAGATGCAAGCCGCGGGTTGACTTTTCCCAGATTGGCTGCGGTTCGGGTGGCCATAACCTTGATAGCGGAAGGTACCAAAATGCAAGCTTGGTATGGGGTGCTTCTTCTCATTTCCCATTTCTCAATCTCCTTCCCCGGCATCTTATTTTTCTTTCTTTTCAACTACACACCTCCAGGTCGCGATCGATTGATCTCCCAAAGTCGAGTTAAGTCGAATCGAATCGCAATTGTTCGGAGAGCCCGCTCATCTCCTGCTGGGAAGGGGTCCTGAGCCCGTTTGTTTTCCTCTCCTCGTCTCACACATCGTCCGCCATCTCCTTCCGTTACCCAAAACGGGAGAGCTGTTCACAAACACGTTTCGTCTGTGATCCGTGATTGTTGCTGGTCAGTTTTACCTGCCACAAGATATCGTCATCATATTTCCCCTACATTAGACCAGCAGCACCCCTTGCCATGTCGTGTCGCCATTGTGTTCCAGCCTCTGACTGTCTCCTTCCAGATTCCCCTCCGGAGGACGTTCCGCAACAAGGCAAATCATATAACAACCTGAACGATTTCCACGATATAATTATTACACGCCAAGTCGAAATCGCAGTCGATACACAATGGCTTCCACAGCAAACAAAAATGGCCTAACCGTCGAAACAGCGGCTGCCAACCGCCTGACAACAAAAGCTTCACAAGATACCCTTACCCCAGAGCCATTTCCAACACTCGACGAGAAAGACACAAACCTCTCACGGATATCTAACCTCTCAACACCTGCCACAGCTCACCGAGCAAATCCATTTGATACCGACATTGAGGCCATGATCACAAACGAAGCCAACCACAAGCGGTCAGGTTCAGCAGAGTGCACTCGAGGGGGGACAGATTGTCAGGTTTGGCCCGGTAAAGAGCACTGGAAACGAAAAGCCAAAGCAGCCAAGAAGAATAAACATTCGTGCACCTGTCTGGCGGGCATGAGCAAACGCAACCGCATCATCATTCGGATATTGATTATAATACTGGTCGTCGGCATCGCAGTAGCAGTGGGCTTCGGTGTCAGCAAACCGCTTGGTGCCGGCATCTGGAAAAGCGAGAATCAAAACAACTAAGACTCTCCCACGGCCCGCATCCGCGCGGCACGGCTCTAACCCGTGTGTTATAATTTTCTTTGTTACAGCATACTTCCTTCGACAACCGCGGGACAAGAAAAGCAGATGTGGACGGTCATCTCATCGTTTTTGCATCATAAAGGGACAACGGTTCTCTACCTTTTTACGGATTGGCCTACCTCTCGAGTTTGCTCGTTTCTCTGTATAATCTTGGCCTTGGTTTTTCGTCTTCATGACCCTACGTGGTCTCGGCGTTATTTGGTTTTTTTTGGTTTTTTTTTTACTTTTTTTACTTGGTTCTAGACATCTGCGACGGCGTTTCGGAGTCACAAAGTCTAGTTTCATGGGGTTCCACATGGAATATGGGTTCAGCGGCAAAGCGAGATACAGGATCGCATACCAATTATTGTTGGTCAGAGTTCTCGGCAATACTGGTGGTCATGAGTTGCGCAAGAGATAGGCGAGCTCGACATAGCTTTGGGAAATTAATCATCGTGAAGCGTCTGGAAGCGGACGATTGCCAAGATGTTCACGGTTTTGTAGCATATGGAAAACAAAATCGGATCTTCGAAGCAGCTACTACAGCGCTTGTTGTGTCTCTGGCTATTTCTGCCACTTTCTACTTGTGTCCCTGGCTATTTCTGCTACTTTCTACTTATGTCCCCTTTGCCAGCATTTGTGATGTTTTGAGTTTGTGTTTTGGAGACAGCAGTGTAAGAACACACCAAGGCAGGTACCAGATCAGGGGCTGCATGAGGTGGTGCATGAGCAATATTGAGGGAGTACACATACACATGTATATGTCAGAGACAAAGCAAGACTGCGGGGTTCCCGAAACTATCTGCTCATCTTATGTCATGAGGAACGCGCTTGTCACACTTGTTTTTTTGGTTGTTTTTTTTTTGGTGGAATTTGGGTTTTGGTCTAACGCACTGGTTGCATATTTATTATATTTTGACATACGGGTCACAAGGGGAGCTACGATGTACCCCCAACTGACGAGTTTTGGGTTACATGTGTATACGGTCGTCGCCACGCCGATAACGGGTTTAGGACTCGAGAAAAGTATGTGGAACGTTTAAATAGATCATTTGACGGGAACCCGAGTGGGACATGGTCTGTTCTTATGGAATTTTTCTAGTGGCTTGAACCAAAAAAGAGAAAAAGGATCTTTGGTGAAGCACAGTGTGTTTTTGCCTGGTGTTTTTTATTTTTATTTTTATTTTATTATTAATCAGTCAAGTTACATACATAAAGTGTGTGCCAGGACATCTGCAAGAAGTGAACCATAAGAAAAGGGTTTAATATTAGAAGAAAGATATATTTAAGAGGAAAAATAACAAAAGAAAAAGGGGGGGGGAGTGGGTGTCATCATCATTATCATCATCCATCATAAGTAAACGTCTCTTTGAGTTTATACAATACACCACATATTGGTTTTTTTCCCCTCTCCCAGCCAACCACCAGTGAAAGAAAGTCAAGTCAGATGTCTAAATATGAGCTTAAAAGATTCCATTACGAGAAACCAGACAGCTCCGTAGGAGAAGAGGGCGGTAGTTTCCGCGGCTGAGATACTGAGTATTGAGGAGCTGGTGGTGATGGCGGCGGTGGTTGTGAGTTCCTGATCTGAGGGTAGTAGTAAGAGTTCGGTTTCTGTTGCTTCTGGAGTAGCGTCTGTATCTTCGGGTTCGGATTCCATAGCTTCTGTTGTGATGTTTTCTGTTGCTGAAAGAGAATCGGGTGTCTGTGGACTACGCTGCTCGTCTTCTACGAGTTCCCTGGGGTATTTGGTTTCCAGAGTTTGCGAATCAATACTTTCGGTAGTTGGGACTTCTATATCGGAGAGAACTGGACCATCATTTTGTGAGATTTCGGTAGTTGGTCTTTGTACTGGGGAGTCAAAGAGATCTCGAGGTGTCTTGTTTGGTGTGATATCTTCTGACAAGGCTTGATTGTTCTCATATCCTCGCTCGGAAAAGTCTCCTGAGAATTGTAGGTTATCGTCTGGTATGCCTTTTTGGCTGTATTCTTGGTGGCCCGACTAGGTTTTGGAGGTCGATATCGTACTGCTCTGTCGGGGGCTGATCAAAGTCGTAAGAGGTCTCAGATGGTATGAACTCAGCGCCTATCGACGTCTCGTTAAAGTCATGATAATGAGAGACATCGGGCTCGACTGGGTGTCCAAGCCCGTTGTCGTACTGCTCTGCTGCGGGGTGATCAAAGTCGTTAGAGGTCTCAAGTGGTATGAACTCGGTGCCTGTCGACGATTTGATTATGAAAGTCATCATGATGAAAGGCCTCTGACTGAGCTGGATCTTGACAAGCAGTATCGTACTGGCCTGTTGAGTGGTCCCCAAAGTTGTAAGCGGCCTCGGCCGGCGTGAACTCGGTACCGGTTGGAGATTCATCATGAAATTTATTATGAAAGGCCTCGGGCTGAATTGGGTCTTGAAAAGCGGTATCGTACTGCCCTGTCGAGTGGTCCCCAAAGTCTTAAGATGCCTCGGGTGGCATAAATTCAGTCCCTGTCGAAGGCTCATCAAAGCCGTTATGATGAAAACCCCCGGGTTCGACTGGCATCAACTGAGTGTTTTTTTCTTCATCTGTGGGCTGCCAAGCAGGAGTTGAGTACCCGATGTCGTTGCTTCCTCCAACTGGTTCATGGAAACTTTGCGGGACGTTCTTTTGCAAGAAATCAACTTCGTGTCCGTCCGTCGTTGTATCAATGAAATTGGGCGAAGGAATGTTGTCCCTTTGGCCAGGGAATTCAAATGAGTTTGATAAGCCAGGCTGGTGGAAGTCTCTCGCAGCTTCACCGAAGTGCTGTGGTCTACTTGCTTCGATATATTCGGTGCTGCTTCTCATGCTAGAAGAATCAAGAAAGGAGGATTGGGCATTGTTCGTAGCTCCTGCGAAGTCGAATTGTGAATGTGATGTGTATTCCCTTGCTTCTCCCAGAGGCACGTTTATTCCGTCCGCGGTGTCATAGTGCACCATTTCTGGGTGATCAAATTGCATGCTATTCCCGGTATCAAAGGGTAACTCGTTTGAGACGGGAAACTGCCTGTCACTTGCGGTATTGAATTGCATATCTTGGGCATTACTATGCTCCAGCTCGTTCCCGGTACCAAAGTGCCTGTTGGTATCAAATTGACTGCTGTCTGTGGCATCAAAGCGCCCTCCGTTGGCCGTATCGAATTACAGATCGTTAGAGGCACTATATTGCATTTCGTCCCCAGTATCAAAACTGGTATGGGATTGGGGATCAAATTGCGTTTTGTTATCGGTATCATAGGGAATTCCCTCCGTAGTACCAAACTGTCTGGCGTTCGCGGTACCGTATTGCATCTCGTTTGCAGCACCATATTGAATATCATTTCCGGTATCACAGGGCGTCCCGTCGTTCACGGTACCAAATTGAGCCTGGTTCATGGTATCGAATTTTATCTCGTTGGAAGTACCAAAGAGTCTCCCGTCCCCGGTATCAAAGGGCATCTCGTTCCCAGTGTCAAACTGTCTCTCGTTGGCAGAATCAAAGGAACCACCCGACAGAGCCATATCTTCCCTGAGAGGGCTAAACAAAACCGGGGGCTCACTCGCCATGTATTCAGTGCCGTTCCCATCAAACTTCTTTGTGTCTCCAGGCAAAGCACAGAAGTCATTGTTGTTTCCCTGCCTTCCAGGCTCAGTTGGGGACAAAAACTCCTCTTCCAAGGCTTGGATACTGTTGCTCTCGTCTGCAGTTTCGTAGAAACCTGATGTGTCGGTGTTGTTCCCTTCCCCCCAGGGGTGTCGAACCGATGGGGCAAACTGTTATGGGACCCGGGGTGTCTTAAAGGTTCATTAGAGCCGATAGAATTTATAGTGTTTCTCTTTCGTGTAATATCAAGAAAATCTTGCGGTGTGCTGTATCTTTCAGGTAGCTCTGTGGTTTCAATTGGAGGAGGGATGTTTCTTTCTCGTGGAATATTCGTATCAAGGAAATCTTTTGTGGTGTTGCTTATTTGTCCTAAATAACCAGCGTCGGGGACTGTATCCAAGAACTCGACAGTCTGCCTTGAAGGTAATCCTGTAATTCCTAACGGATCCAGCGAGCTGGGATTATTTTTGTCTCGCGAGGTGTCAAGGGGATCCGCCGGTGCGGCTGTATTATTCTTGCCGTGGTGGACAACGGGCTTAACTGTTCCCGGAATTAGGAAATTGGTGCTATAACTCTTGTGTTCTGGTGGTATTAATACATCTAAATCGTACAATATCTGGTGTTGTCGGCTTTGGCACACCACTCCTCCGCCGAAGAGTAGATTCAGCGATGCTTGTTTCGGGGGCTCTTGAAATTTCGAATGGCGTTGCGCTGGATTTTCGAAACTTTGCCTCTCTCTTGCAGTTACGGCTGATGCCAGAGAGGACTGCTCGCTTCTCATCGCTCTTGGGGATTCAACTAGAATCGGTTGCCGTCGTTGGTAGCTGGTCGTTTTCTTATGTGAGTGAGAGGAGGGGAGAGAAGAGATGTGGACACAAAAGGGCAGTTTACTTACAAATGCTATCTACACGTCGGCCCCTGGTCCTGGATGGGGCATTGCTGGGCGAATTATGTGATCCTAGTGGCTGAACATGGCCACTCAGAAGAGGTTTCAAGTTCTCTTCAAACCGAGCAAACCGATGTTCAAGGGCTCTGACCCCTTGACGCCCTTGGTTTGCCACTTCCAAACTTTGTCCCTGTTCCTGAATGGTCCTCAAGTGTGCGACAATATTCTTGTCCTTGTCCTGGATCGTTTGTTTGTAGTGTTTTTTCATAACCACGAAGAGAACTGAGCCGCCCAATAAGATTCCGGCGATGAGAGTGCCGAAGACAGTAAAGAAGATTTCGACAATCGTCAGTTGAACAAGCCGCATGTTGACTTCGGGATCGGCGTCAAGACTCCGGGATAGATGTGGGTTAGCAGCTGGCAGAGGGGGCATACTGGGGTCGATAGCTTCGAGCGTGAGTGTTGACGGTCTGTGATGGTCAGGCAATATTCGAATATCCACAAATATCCGTCTCTGATGGTTCTGGCGAGGAGGGAAGATATGAATTTCTGGCGGGCGGTTGAGAGTCGATATATAAAGAGTGATTACAGTTGTCAGTGGCATGTAACACAAGTTAAGAGTCATGATTTTTGCAGTACCTATGACTTCTGCTATCAGATTCTGAGTTGAGACATCCAACCTCTCGGTCTGCCACGTCTTCTGGATACGAAGCTTGAGAGATAAGAAGAGTAGAAAATGGCGATACCCACCCATCAAATATGGACACCGCAGAACCTGCTCGTCCGAATTTCATACGGTAGTACCACCAACAAATCAACACGAGCCCTGAATGACTTCCAAATTCCCAACCCAGTTACAGAAGTGAGATGCCCAAAGCAAAAATCAACTGATTCATTTCCCGTAATCAAAAAACTGCTCAATCTTCCACCAGCAAAAAGACCCAAGCCAACATCACATCCGAAATCCATGATCCCCCCAATCAAACAGTAATGCCATTAAAAGTAGTAACAGAACTCAACCCGCTCGTCACTCCCGCACGATTAGCCCCACCCCCCTCACTTCCATCACTCCCTCCCCCCCCCCTCTGAACCGGCACTCCCTTCCCGCTCACCCCCCTCGACGAAGAAGCATGCATACAATTCTCCAGCGCAACCGGTTCCGGCCGTTTGAATCCCGTGAGCCACAACCCCAGCATTTGGCCCAACAAAAGCGCAAGAACCAGTAGCCCTATAATGACGTACACATGGACCGGGATGTCAGAAATCGGGAGGCCGTCATCTGTGCCTCCCATTTTTGTGATAGCAGCCTAGCAGGAGTGGTTTTGGCGTTGAAGAGTGTGGTCGAGGTGATGATGAGAATAGTAAACCTGCTCGACTGGAAACAAGATAGTTGATTTTCCGTCTTGAATTGCCACAGAAATTAGCAAAATAACATGCAACGTGTAAGTGAAGGATACACAAAAACAGAAGATATCGTGGATGTGGTAGTCAGCATTCGTAACCAAAACAATCAAAAAGCACTATATGGAACGGCCAAATGTCCTTATTTAACTGTCCCCTAATTCGAAAAACAAGCCCGACGCAAGTTCCGGCGACATTTTGGACTTAAACTTTGTGCTTTCTGCTGTGTGACCGGAATATGGGGAAGACTTGGCTTCGGGATCGGGGTGAGGGCTAAGTCGAGTAGTGTAATTTATCGGCGAGGAGAAGGCCGGCCGAAAACTGATGACGAAGCACTTCAAAGGATCGGAAAGGAACAGTCGTTGTTGCAGAGAATGTTGTCCCTCTCTCGTGTTGCAAGTGAAAGATATTCAAACGAACGGTGGTGGCTGGCGAGCATGTCATGTTGTGCTTCCGCCTGCGACGAGGGAAAAAAAAGGATTCAGACGAGCACATCATCGTTGAATACACAAAGAATATTTCTCAGGTAGAAGATTGAGCAAAAAGCTCACCGGCTAGCCCCTTTGACGGGGGTAACCGGCTACGAAAAACCCTTGATTGGGGTTTTTACTTCATTCAGATCTCTCCTGGGCCCGTTCTTTGCAGGCCTCTATTGGACCTGTCTTTTACAAGTCTCGATTGGACTTGTCCTGTTTTCTTTTCTTCTTTCTCTTCTCTGAGAGAGAGTTTTTGTTTTCTTTTTGCACAATGATTCGCATCATGTGCATGGGAACTTCTTACCGATTCTCATTTCTCGTCGACCACTGACATTTGCAGTGGAAGAGAGTAATCTAACCAGAAAATTCTGGCTTGGTGTTCGTTCGAACACATGGCCTCTCTTGGACCTTAATTATGCCCCGCGGGAGAATACCCCAGCGCCATGACAATACAACAATATTTTCGTTGTCATGACGCTGGGCAATGATCTGCTCCCAAAAACTTCTATAAGAAGGAGTTGTTTGGTCCTGGGAGCAGGTGTGGACAGGTGGGCGCCCGGGCGTGATGTTTGGTACAGGTGTGCGGTGGCTCTCCTTCCTCAACATCTGCTGCTGCCCCGAACCTCCTAGTGTTCCACTGGATTTGACCAAGTCCCACGGAACTTTGAAGAGTGGTAGTGTTACGGGGAATAAAACTCATTGACAGACAATTATTGCTATTAAACAATTATAACGTAAAACTTCGCTGTAGGGATCTAATGAACTCCCTCCGCCCTCTTTTTCGTGCCTCCTCAAGATCAGGCGATACCTCCTGCAGTGGGGGAATCTCCGTCGTGCCAGAATATCCAGATAATGCTGGACTTGGAAATCCCACTGCATAAACTGATGACGTTGCCGGTGGGGGAACCACAAGCAAAAGCGGCGTTCTCTCCGTGGCGACGACGACTTTTGCGTTTGATGGCACCGTGATGCCCAATCCGCCCTCCCCCTGAGCCATTCGTTGTCTTCGAGCCTCCGCCCGCCTTTCCTTTACCCTCTCCAGTTGCCTCCAAGAACCCCAATCCCCTTGATAAATAGCCATTGCCATGCAGACCATGCAAACGAGAAACATCAAGAATATTACAAGATTTGGGCATTTTACGCTGGAAACGTCTGGGTAATCCTTGTGGCCGTCATGCCCAGTTGTTGGTGGATTTGCTGATATTGGCGCCATTGTGTGGATGTGATATCTATGCAGGTATTAGTCTTGTGTCAAGAATGCATGACTTATGCAGTCTAAAGTAGACACCCACAGTATGTATGATATTGGTTATGATTCTGACAGTTGCAGACAAATATTATGATGGTTGAAGCCAAATGAAAATGAAGCAAGATGAATGGGCAATGCCAGAAGGCAACTCGGATATATCTTTTGAGTGTCGTCACAGTTCGGGCGAGCTGGCTGAGTGAGAGAGAGATGAAGTGTTGGCGGATTTATTGAATAAAGTCGGGCGAAAACGACATGAGTCTCAATATCGTATTTTCCATCTGACCGACGGCCTCAGCAACCAGTCGAACCCTTAAGCTTAGTATCTGCCCTGAGACGGTGGGCTGGGGCGCAGTTGAGGCGATGATGACCGAGACCTGGTCTTGGCCGGAAAGAAGCACCATACCGTGTGCCTTGACAAAGCATCCAGCGCCAAGGAACTCCGGCTTGGGGCCATCTGCACCAATGGATAAGCTTATTTCCTTCACTAACAATTTACGATAAGAAGAAGAAGTGGAAGAAGGGGAAAGTCGCTCCCTCAATCAAACGATTTCTCAAAGTCCCATGGACATCGGTCATTCATCAAGTTCCAATTCCCGTGGACATTTCAGGACCACTCCGTCCCAGATGCAGAAACTACACGCGCGTCGAAAAGAAAAATACACAGCTGACTCAGCCTCCGAATCGCAGCGCACAAGATGAACACAAACTGTTCCGACTCGGACACGCCGGCTTCTGTTTAGCATCTTTTTCTTGTATTCCCGTTCACTGCTATACGAGATGTTCCCTCTCGGGGGCAACAAAAAAGGGGGTTTGTATATCCCATCCGAAAGAGAGAAAAACAAGTGACAGGAAGAAAAAATAGAAGATCGATCATATAAAGAAATTATAAGAAAAGAAAAAAGAAATGAGTTACCCCTATTACCCCGATCCCGCCGCGCCAGCCTCCAACAAGGACCAAAAAAATGGCAAATCCACCCACACTATTTCATCACTCCCGCATATGTACGGAACCGTATATTAAAGTCACACAAACCCAGCATGATGCGCGCCAGCCTGTCCCCAAGCCTGATGAGCCGCATTCATCACCCCCAACCCCTGAGCCACACCCTGATCTCCTCCTACTCCTCCTCCTGACCCCTTTTCAACCTGAGAAGAAGCCTGCAGCTGCGCATCCTCACTCGCCCATCTCCTCCTCTGCCTAACCTTCATCACGTACCTCACCAGCAAAAATATCACCGCGGTAAAAACAGCCCCAGCCAGCACAGTCGAGCCGCCCACCGTCAACAGATGCGCCTGATTTGCCGTTGTTGAAGAACCAGAGCCAAATGAGCCCGGATTTGGATTTGAAGGAGGGTAGATCGCTCCAATCGTACCAATAATCGTCGTCGTTTTGAGATTAGTAACAGTTTGAAACGTAGTTTGAGTTGCATTCGAGATGATGGTAATGGTGTCCACGGTGGTGACAATCGGGCTGTGGCCCGTAGAAGAAGAGGTCAATGCATGACTTGATGACTTGCCAGCGGTATGCTGAACGAAAGTGGTGGTAGTAGCCGCTCTCGTCGTAGGAGAGCTCGGAGTCGCAGTTTTACGAGGAAAACCAGTCACAACGACAGTCTCGTCTATGACAGGCGACAACGGGGCCACATAAGCCGACAATGAAGGCTCAATATGAACGCTGCTTCCAGTGACGTCGGGAGGTGGCCGGAATTTCTCTGCAGCCTCGGTGGCTGTAGAAAAAGGTTCTGCGGCACGATTGTCATGTTCCTCTGCGGACTCGGTGGTGACTGAGCATTCCCCCTCAACGCCAGCAGCGGGGTTGCCGATACACAGAGGTATATCCATCGTCACGGTGTGCTTGTTGACCTCAACGAAGATTCTATGTGGATTGTTATTCTCTAGAAAAAGAGTTCAAAGTCTGAAAAAGTCGCTACAATACCAATTAGAACGAGTGAACTCTCCCAGAACAGATTCATACACTTAAATTACTAACCTTTGTTGCCCTTAATTCTCTTGGATATGGTTGTCTGGAAAGAAAAAGAGCGAAACAATGACCTCTCCAGATTTACTACTGAGGAAAAACAAAGGGTTGTTCGTGTTGTCGAGTATATCGGTTAACGTCAATTCGCAGAAGAATAGTGTATAAACGAAGAGCGAGGGGGGAGGTTGAGGATGGTTTTGCAACATGTAAAAGTAGGAGTGTGGGGCACGCAGGTTCTATTCACAATTCTATTGTTTGTGGCGAGCAATTGTGCTTGGGAAAAATATTTTCTGTTGCCTATTCAAGTGGGAAAGTGAATATTGGAGCATGTCGAGCGTAGTGTGCTGGCCATAAAGGTGTGCTACAGCTTCTCTGACTCCAACAGTTACCTCAACACCCTTATGACCTACACCAGTCATGACCAACTGTCCAGAAACAATGCAATAGGCACAATAGAATTGGTAACCACCTTTTCGTCTCAAGTAATCGTTCGCCCGGGCTGGCTGTAATCTGATCTCACAATTATGAGGAGATAATTTTACAAACGCGGGAGAGTAAGAGCATGATCAACCTTGATAATTAATTCTGTATTAACAGACAAGAGTGACCTCCAATCAAGGCCACTTTTTTCAATGCGTGGCTCATAAAATGCTTTTGAAGGAAACTAACTATACATACTTATCCACCATAAAGTCGTGCATGATTTGAAATCAGTCAACAGGTTAGTTACCAGCATTCTCCTCGCGTAGAATCTTTAGCTGAGCAGCGAAGTCTCTGTTCACCCAATCCACGTAAGTGGACCAAACTTCAATGGAAACCCCTGAGCTGCTACTGCCCGTCCCGCTCTTGAGCTTATCTGAGAGAAGGATTGTGACGCGCAAAACAGCCTTATTGGCTTCTTCTTGTTTCTCGACCTCTTGTTTGACAGCAGTCTCCTTGAGCTTGGTGGAGAGGGTCTGTCTGAATGCCTTGGCAATCGCGTTAAGACGACGAAGGGTCTCGTCCAGATCCAGATATACAAGCTTGGAAACCATGAGGTTGCACAGAGCTCGGATGTCATGCTCATCTTCAAGACCTGCAATGATGCGGTCATAAAGGTCAATGATGCTGATGCGCGAGAATGCCGACTCCATAAGCGCATACAAGGTTTCGTAAGCAGCCTTACGAACCTCCAACCCATCATCGATCTTGTGCTTGAAAGGGCCCATGGTGACTTCACGGATAAGCTCTGGTTTGATCGCCGTCTCCTTCATGACGTATGGAATCAGTTGGTTAAACTGACCCATGATCAGCTCTGGCTTATTGTGAGATGCCGAGTTCAATGTCGACATGGCATGTCTGCGGATCTCCATTTCGGGATCTTCCAAAGCCGTCTTGAGCATGTCAACAAGCGAGGTTTTGAGCACAGCGTCAAATGCCTCATTGTCGTCAGGTAGTGTATACCGAAGAGCCTGCACCGCAATGGCTCTTGAGACTGGCGAATGGTTCCTCAGCAAAGCCTAAGGTGGAAAGGTTAGCAGATTCAACAGATGAATTTGAAGACAATATGAACTCACTTCAAGCTTGGGCATATACGTCTTTGGGTCAATAATAACCATGCGACCCACACATTCCGCGCAAACCGCCTTGTTATCCTCGACATCAATCAAGGTCAAAACCCGATCCCAAATCGCTGGAGAGTATTGACTAATGTCAGTCGAAGAAAGTGCAGCCTGCTGAAGAATCTCCTTGATCGACTGCAGTAGCAAGTACTGGCTGTTTCCCTTTTTTTCCAGAGACTGCAGAATGACTGGAAGGTAGACAGATACATTGCCAGACCCCGCACGCCCAAGAGCGACGGCCGCTGCGACAGAGACCTTGTCGTACTCGTTGGAAAATTGTTCCAGAAAGAGCGACGGCTTAACCGGAAACTTAGCACCGAGACGTAGACCAGCTTCACCAATCACAGCGAGAGCAAGGCTTGCCCGCGCCTGATCCCCGGCGCTGGTCTTGACCTCACCCACAAAGCTATCCAGTGTAACACCGGCAGAATCGCCACTGGCGACAAGAAGAGTACCTATAACCTTGCCGACCACGGACGGTTCACCAGCAACACCGACCTTCTGAAGTAAACCTTGCATCAACAGCTTGCCACGCCCCACCTGACCAGCATTGGTAACGAGGGTGAGCAAAGAGTCAAGCACTGTGCCGGCAACCGTGCTCTGTAGCAGGACACAGATAGCGGACACCAGATCTGGAGTGACAACTACATCTGGCTTCTCCTGAGCCAAATGGGCAATCACCAAGAGGCCTGGGCCCAGAAGCTGCGCATCATTGTTATTGATCACAGGTGTCAGCGCACCGACGACTGTCTTTGTAGTGTCCTCGTCCAGGGTGCCTTTTGCAGATGGGAGCAGAATTAGGTGCTTCAATGCCATTATACTCGATCCCCTCAGAGCACGGTTCGACTTTCTCAACTGAGCTGCCAGTTCCACGGTGACTTGGCGAATCCATCCAGACTCAAGTTGGACAGTGCCAGGTGACATGGCTGCAACTGTGTCAATCGCCCTCACAGCAGCCAGTCTGGTTGTCTCGTTTTTGAGACGCTCCAGGAGTAAGCCAAGTGCTGCTTTCCGTTTATCTTCAGACAGCAACCCAGAGCCCTCGCTTCCGGTGGTTCTGGCCAAAAGTGTGCCAAGGGCGTGTATTGCTTTTTGTCTGACCTCGGCGTCCGCATCGTTGGCGCTTGTCCGATTGACGATCACATCGTAAAGCTTTTGTAGTTCCCCTTTGAACTTTTGCGCCGTAACCCGGGCTCTTGGGGGTGTGATAGCCTTCACCACTTCTTCGATCGTTTGGATCGCCTCACTCGAGATTTTGTAGAAACGGTCGTGAGCAACCGCAACGACATCTGTGACGAGTTTGGGGAGATGAGTTTGCAGTGTAGTAGACGAATGATTCTTAACGATGTTGCTGGTGAGATGGAGAGCCGCGATTCTTAATGTGACAGCAGTGGCAGATGCGCTCCCTCCAGCAGATGTCAGAGAGGCTGATGTTGACGAAGCGCTGGTCGGCTTGATGGAGTCAATGACTTGGCCCAGGATCTGGTCGAAGTAGTTTTCCAAGCCACCCCGTTGAACAGCAATAATGTCATCGAGAAGATTGATGGAGGCTTGCTTGGTCGGAATAAGTTTGCCCTGCAGTAATTTGGCAACTGACTTGATGATAGCAGGTGTCAAAGCAGCAAGATCAGCTCTAGGTCCTGTTGCGGGGACCTTTTCTGTAGTTGGGGAAGTCAGGCCAGTGCCTGCAAGCGACGCTGAGGCGAGCGCCGCCGCACCACCCACACTGCTTTGGCGTCTGCGCTTTCTGCTTGGGGGCAACTGGTTCACGTACTCGCCCTGGCTATCTTCAATGGAGAAAGTGTGGACCAAGCCTTCTCCGGTCTTGCGGACGAGAAGAGACGTGGCCGAAAGAACCTCCAAGCGGACGTTTTCCTCGCGCTCATCGAATCTCTTTACCAAGGCAGGGGCCACCTTGCTGTAAAGATCGCCGCTATCCAAGAGATCGCCGGTGCTCCGAGTAGAGATGATGGTATACAACGCCTTTGCAGCACATCTGCGAACCTTCCAACTGGCGTCGTCATCGTCATCAAAGCCACCGTCAGCCTCAAACTCGTCGTCCTCATCTTCCTCTTGCTCATCTTCCTCATCCTCCTCCATGTCATCGTCTTCGTCAAAGGCATAGTTGGGGTCATACTTGAGGTATCGAAGGCAGGCGTCCAAGGCGTCATTCGTGAACGGGCGCATCTGGTTCGGGCACGCAGCCAAGAAGGCTTCCAGTGTAACAAGCGCAGCCTCTCTGACTTCATTAAACTCGAGACCAGACTCGCCGCCCTCGCTGATCTGCTCCAATTGCGCTTCGAGTTCCTGGTCACCCAGGGCACGAAGAATGATCGGCGCCAGTTTCGAAAGATGCTTGCCAAAGCGGTGCGGAATTGAGCGTGCCATTGAGCCCAGGATTGTAATGTAAAGACGTCGAGTGATCGCTGGCAAACTAGGATGAAGCAACACGCCTTCCGACCTGGAAATAAATTCGACTAGGATCTCGTCCGATAGGAAGTGCGCAAGCATCGAGATGGCGACAACAGCTCTCTTTTTGGCCACCGAAGTTCCGTGGTTCCTTTCAACAAGCGCGACGATGGCATTTTGAAGGGCTTCAATTTCATAGGGTTGAAGCATGGGTCCAAAGCACTTTATAACCTCAATGAGCACATCCATGTAATCCGATGACGCTTTCTCAATATCCAGATACCCTGGAACTTGCTTGCCGGTACTGGTAACTCGCCCAACGAAGCGTGGAATGAGAGTTTTGCTGATGCTTGCGTATGCCTCGACTACATCCTTACTATGAGGAGTATTAGGCAACGGGCGTGGAAGGGCAGCCACCATGGCTCGGATCGCCAAAGAGGGGATAGAGTTGTCAAGTGAGTTTGTGAGCTTCAATGTAGCGAGCTTCTCCATGGTGGGAACATAAAGCTGAGAAGAGACTCTGGTTATCAGGGGCCCTATGCATTTGATTGCCTGGCTTTGGATTTCGCCATTCTTGTCATCCAAGGCGCGCACGATGGCATCGCTAGTACGAGAGGCAGTGGAGAACTCATGGAGCAAGAAGTCGGCTTTGGAGGCGTTAAGGACAGTCAGAATGTCGTTGAGGGCCATGAATCGGTAGTCGGGATCGTCATCATTGACCTTCTGTAGGAACAGATTGATCGTTTGGGGAGTCGGGTTGGTTGGGATGTTGGTTGCGGAGCTGGATTGGAAGCTAGACATTGTGGCGGTCTTCCCTAGAGCCTGTGAAGACCCTGTCGTTGCGTGTTTGTGTAGTCGATCTTCTCCTGTCGGTTGAAATGGCTGTAATCTACACGAAAGAGACGTTATATGTTAGTGTTGTCGGTATTTCTTGATAGGTACATCTAAAGGCGATTACCATAGATGAACAGACAATCTAGGAAGGCACTCACTATTTCTCAGAACTTCCGAAATCCCAGAAGTCCGGTCGAAGTGCCCCTTCAACCTGGAAGGGAAAGTAAAAGAACAACAACGGATTTGTCGGTGGAAGGACCGTTGTTTGATACAAAAACCGAAGGATAAGGTAGGTAAGTTGCAATGGGATGGAGTTGAGATCAGGCAGCTTCGAGATTAGCGGGGCAACAACTGCCAGTGAGTGGTGGGGTCGGAGCTACCAGGTGGGGGAGTGGCGCGGGGTATGTATACTACCTGATACAAACAATGGCGTAATTACCATGTAAATACAGACAGATACAATCAACAAATATAAACGGCCTTCATAGATCCACAACACAGCCGGGTAGCTTTCCCGGTCCCTAAAAAACCCTTGGCATTCGTCCTCGTTCTTTATCCTCTGACAACCAAACCAAGACTTCTTTTGCGTCCTGCTTCTGCTGCAACAACAAGATGTTGTGCTATCGACCAGGAGCTCCAAATTTTGCGAGGCTCGGGTGAATGGAGCTTGGGCCACTTATTTTCTTGTTTGCTCGCCACAGATTGTCAACCCGTATTTCATACAATGTCCAGATTTCTTGAAAACAAGTCA
Organism: Podospora fimiseda; assembly: GCA_033297215.1. Classification (NCBI taxonomy): domain Eukaryota; kingdom Fungi; phylum Ascomycota; class Sordariomycetes; order Sordariales; family Podosporaceae; genus Podospora; species Podospora fimiseda. The sequence continues at coordinate 178,900 of MU865299.1, read as the reverse complement.
ATGTCGTCAGCCGAGCCGATCTCTCGGCATCTAATTATGAAATGAAGGCATTGGAACGGCCTGTTAAAGGGCCGCGGGTCTTCTCTGTTGGTTTCCCTGCACTTATCTCCCAGTTCACTAATTTCCTCGTTGCCCTTTCATCTTCGAATTGAAAATGTCTACTTATATAAGGACAACTTTCATGCTTCGCTCAGGCGTCCAAACAGCCTCTAGAAGGCATATTCCCTGTCAATCTATGTACTTGACAGGAAAAAGGAGTTATGCCAGTGCTGTTCAACACCATGGAGCCAATCTAGTGACTTACCATGGTAAGTGTTGGTCATTTTCTGTCATTCTAGGTTACCTAAGATGACTGATATTTTAATGTTTATCTCCTCTCCAGGCTGGCAGGCGCTGTCAGTGTGAGTGTAGGGGGAAGCCTTTGGTTGTGGAGTGTCCACACCCCCAAGAATTTGAATAAGAAGGCTTATTCTTCACACGGAGATACATCTCAAGAAGGGGATCATGAGGACTCGGTCCAAAAGACTGCCGACAATACAATTGACAAGGTTGAGGCTTCGCATGATCCCATCGACCAGGACAAAACAAGTGGGGGATCTGGGGATTCAGGCCACGGTCAAAATGAAATGGACGATTCCACCGAAAACGTGAGTGATACCCATTTCTTTGGCGAGTACTTTCTACTAGCCATGATACTCCCGTCTCCAGCAAGCGCAGAAGCTCACACATAAACCGGCTTCGAAGAGAGTTGATCCAACTGAGAAGTAAGGTTTCGTTGGCTTGGGTGAATGGCAGTGTTATGCCGCACTTGCCTAACCAGACCTGATATCAATGGAAACTCCGAGTTCAATCTTTGATGAGCGGTTCCATCCAGCTGCAAACTCCACAGCAAGGTCTTTCCTGGGAGGCGATATGGAGACCGGAGGACCACCACCGCACTTACCTCACGTTCGATACCGCCGATACCCCGAATCGCATTTCGATGATGGGTAGACTGCAGGTGCAATGGCTTATTCACCAGGAATCACATTTTAAGCACATGTCTGGATCATGGAAACCCTTCTCTCTTGTAGCTTATTTTCATCAACCAACAAGTATCTCTTTGCTTCACCGCTTCACCCATTCCTAGCCCGCTCCCCGTCCGCCCAAAATCCGTCATTGAGATCCCCTGTCTACTTTCTACTTATCCTGCTTCTTTTTCTCCGGTCACTAGTGATACAATGTCGACCCAAGATATCGCCAGCGGGCAGGATTGGAAAGCCGGTCTGTGCGATCCCGGCGAGGGTGGCGATTGTCCACGGTCCTGTTTCATCGGATGCGATCAATTTGGCCGGAATCACTATCGGTTGCAGCGTCTTCAGAATAACAGGAACCCCGCAGACCTCTCCAAATACGATGGATGCAATGAGAAATGCTGGGACTATGCTTTGCTGTGCATTGGCACAGGCGGTATGTTATGTGATTGCAAACCTTGACCGTACTGTGGTTAATCGCTCATTACAGGCATTGGGAGCGGCGTCTACACGGGAAAGCAGACCAGACAAGTCCGAGAAGCATACGGCATCAAGGGCGACTACACCGATGATGTCGTCAAGGGAATTTTTTGTCAGCCATGCTCACTAATTCGTAACGGCCTGGAAATCCGCCGACGGAAGAACGAAAACGTCAACCTAGGTCAATTCCAGGCTCCAGTTCCACTTGGCGAGAATCAGTATGAGCCAATATATTCCATGATGAACAACAATCTCGCATATGCTACAGAACCTCAGATGACGGCGCAGCTTCATCCAAGTAGCGAGGTGCAAGGTCCCCGTGTTGTTTCGCTGTACCCGGATGGCCCTCAACTGCCATACATACCCCAGATCGCCAGTCCTCTCTCATCAGCCGATAATTTTGTTCGAAGGGCCCAGGTGCTGACTCCAATAACTGAGAGGGATAGCTCAGATGACCCTCGAATTCAGCAGCAGAGGGAGAACATTCCAAACTTCCCACAAGTCCATGATTGGCTCCAGGATATGCAATCCACCGTACCTGCGGAGCCAGAGAAGATATGTTCTGGTAAATGCGCCGCGCCGAAAAAGAAGGCAAAAGGCAAAAAGAATGGAAAGGCCGACTTGTCTGTTCAACTCAAAGCTCCGGACTTTCTTTGCCAAACATGCGGTGGGAAAAAGAAGGTCATCATTGCCGCTGTGCCTCCGCCCGAGCAACCGAGTACCGTCGTCATCGAGGTCGATCAGCCTGTCCTTGTGGAAGTAAGCCAACCTGTTCAGCAAACCGAAGTTGCGAGCGAACCGCAGCCTATCGATCACAGAATCAGCGGCGATGTGTTAGTTTCTGTTCCATTAAACCAACCTCCAGACCACCGAATCAGTCGCGACATTCGAGTTCCGCTTGTCTTGGAATCGCAAAACGAACACGGTCTAGAAACTCACGATCAAGTTCATGTTCCGGAGGCTACGGCAGCACAAGGCCATTTCATCCAAGCTGATAGACAGGTTGACGTTCTCAAGTCTGTGGATCCTGAGCACAGAATCAGTGGGGACGCACGTCAAGCCGCCGATGCGACCCCTTTCCGGCCACATAGACTCGAAGCGGACGAGCTTGTTGCCAAAGCGAAAAATCAGGAGCCAGGAGGAGAAGAACAGGGTCATGCTTTGACACTAGACCCCCAAGTTCCTGTAAATCTTGTAGCAACAAACCCACATGATCTCGAGTCAGATTCTCGTGTGCCGACACCGAAAGCTCAGAATCATCGACTCTCAGAGGACGACAGGGTGTCGACGCCGACACCGAAGGCTCAAAATCATCGACTCTCAAAGGACAACAGGGTGCCAACGCCGACCTCGCGCGCCTTTGAGCATGGTATCCAAGTGGACGAACGGGTTCCAACACCAGAGTTGGTGGCTCTGAATGTTGAACATAATCTATCTAAAGACAGAAAGGTGCTGAGTCCCAGTCCCCAATTTGAGACTCACAATATCCACGCCGACTACAGAGTCAAAAGCCCGGCCCTTTTGCCACCAAGGGAACATCTCATTCAGTCCGACTCACAGATTTTTGATGAGAACAGCAATGAACTAAGGGAGCACGGCATACAAGCCGACAACAGGGTGCCGTCGCCAGCACCAGCCAGGATCAAAGATCACCCCTTATATTCGGATACCAAGGTCGCCCAGCGTGCACATCAGCTGCTTGAGCACTTCCTCGAGCAGGACAGAAAGGCTTCTAGGGCTTCGAACAGGAGCGGTAGGGGTTAAGGAGATGTATTTTGCACAGGGTTGAGAGCTAGAGGGTTGAAAACGATTCATGGCGCTGATGGGCGAGGTGGTGACCTATGATGCATTCAGTAATGAGTGCTTTATAATGGAGAAGCACGTTTCCTAAAAGACTGGATTGTTGAGAGAACATTCACGTTGAAGAATTCGTCTTGCCGAATAGTAGTAATTGAACAGTATTCCTATAGTCTGTCTCTTTTGTCTTTCTCGACGAATAAGTGAGTGATGGCTTTATCTGAGTGTTGTTTTGACTGAAGAGATGTGGGACAGGGATTTTAATTGGGGAATTGCTTGGGGAGAGGGGCAATTGATTTCATTCACTCAGTTACCCCGCCCCCGCCCCCACTACAGACGAGACCAAATCTCTTGATGACTGTCCCCTCCATTCTGGACCCTTTCTGCGGCAGAAAGCGGGGTGAATTGATGGGCGCCGTTCCCGTTCCACCATCCCATTCATTGTAATCCCGGTGGTGATTGGTGTCTTTTGGCGGAGAGACACAATTATCTACTACTTATTACCAATCTTTCCCAATCTGTTGAGACGGGTTCCAAGTTGTACTTTTTTCTTCTTTTCTCTTGCGTCTAGTTTCTCAAAAAGGCCACAGCACACTGCTGCTTTACCGCGCCGGACCAATTGATCCTTGTTGCTGCTTCTTCTTCCCATTCTTTCCCTCCGACTTTAGCTTTCCTTCTTTTGTCCTTTTTTCCAAGCCAAGCCAAGAAGGGTAAAAAAAATGTCTTCAACAGAAGAATTCACCGTCCGGATCGGCACCCGCCGCTCGGCCCTCGCCATCCGACAGACCGAGCTCGTCATTGAAGGGCTCAGCAAAGTCCACCCGCATGTCAAGTTCGAGATTGACGCCATGGCCACCGCCGGCGACCGCGACAAGGTCACTCCTCTGCCTGCCATGGGTAAAGGCCTGTGGACGAACGAGCTGGAAGCCAAGCTCATGAACAACGAGGTGGATATTATTGTTCATTCGTTGAAGGATATGCCTACTTCCCTGCCGGAGGGGTGCGTCCTCGCTTGTATTCCCATTCGGGAGGATGCAAGGGATGTGGTTGTTTTCCCTAAGAGACAGGAGGGCAAGTATAAGAAGCTGGCCGACTTGCCGAAGGGAAGTGTCGTGGGGACCAGTAGCGTCAGGAGAGCGGCGCAGTTGAAGAGGACATACCCCGGTTTGGTGTTTAGAGATGTGAGAGGGAATATTGATACGAGGTTGAGGAAGTGCGATGATGCTGAGGAAGGATATGATGCGATTATTCTTGCTGCGGCGGGTTTGTTGAGGCTGGGATATGACGAGAGGATTTCGCAGTTTTTGGAGAGTTCGACTGAGGGAGGAGGACTGCTGCACGCTGTTGGACAGGGCGGGTTGGGGATTGAGGCCAGGGAAGGGGATGAGAAGGTTTTGGCGCTGCTTAAGACTATTGAGCACACGCCGAGCATGTTGGCTGGGTTTGCGGAACGGAGTGTGATGCGGACTTTGGAGGGTGGGTGCAGCGTGCCGATTGGTGTTGAGACTGATTGGGTTGAGGAGGAGGATGAGAGTGGGGAGAAGAAGAAGAAGTTGAGGTTGAGAGCTACTGTTGTTAGCTTGGACGGGAAGAAGGCCGTTGATGGGGAGACGGCGGAAGAGGTTGCCAGCTTGGCTCAGGCTGATGCCATGGGCAAGAGGTTGGCGCAGAAGTTGGCGTCAAATGGAGCGCAAGCTATCTTGGACGACATCAATAAGGGCAGAGAATCCGGCGCTGCTCTCAAGGTTAGCGAGTCTTGAGGAAGCATGACCAAAATTGGTTCTTGTTATTTATGTATGATATAGATCGAAAAAGTATAGACTAAAGAACGATTTGGACATGAAAATATGATATGAACTTGTTGAATCTCTATAACCAGCCGTTGAAAGCTTTTATTCCCAGCTCTCAAATGTATTTGATAGCATTTTGGATGCTACTGTGCTGCGTGGATGCTACCCCTGTAACACCCCCCCCCCTTTGAAATGTGAGATGCGAATGAACCCGAAAAAAACACCAGTTTGTCCAGTTATGCCGCCCCTTATGGTACAAATCTTGGCTGGGCCCCGTATTCCAATATCAGGTTGAACTGTCCGTCAAGGAAATTCCCCAGCTGCCCCATGCGTTGTCTCCCGCTCTGCCCGTCAATTTGCAACAAAGAATGTCCTTAGTGATCGCCCTCGGCGGCGGTGAACTCGGCATATGCTTCCGAATCCATGAGGTTCTCGAGATCTTTAAGACCCTGCTCGGTGATCTGGACCTTAGCGATCCAGCCGCCACCATGGGAGTCATCCTCGGGGACTTGGTTGAGGGTGCCGGGCTTCTCCTCGAGGCCGGTGTTGATCTGGGTGACCTTGCAGCCGATGGGGGCGTTGATATCGGCAGCGCTCTTCACGGACTCAACGGCGCCAATAGCGTCACCCTGGGCGACCTCCCTGCCCTCCTCGGGAAGCTCGACGTAAACGATATCTCCCAGCGCCTTGGCAGCATACTCGCTGATTCCAAGAACACCAGTCTTGTTGTCGGCCGCAACATCAATCCATTCGTGCTCCTTGGTGTATTTCCTGATCTCGTCTGTCAAAGTAAAGAAGGTGCAGCGTTGTTAATTAGCAATCTTGGTCTCTTTGCAGTTTGCGACACTCTTAGAAAAAATATCACATGGGAAGCTAGCTCACTTGAAGCGGTCACAGAAAATGGCCGGATGCCAATTGTGCGGGGAGCAGAGCTCTTGATAACGGCAGAGAAGGCCGAAGGCCGGGCAACCCTCAAGCACCGTGCAATTGAGGCCATTGTGAAGGAGGAGGGGTTGATTTTGATGGGAGATTGACGGCTTTTTGGGAGCGGGAGGCTTAATAGAGTTTTGGGGGCGTAGGGTGACCACACAGATAAACCTGGATTTGAATAAATCGAATGACGCCGATAAAGGCACGGGTGTTGCAGGCTAACCACCGAACCACACTAGGAAGTTGGAGAGCTTCTGAGCTCTTGATTGGGCCGGTGATTGCCGGCCAGCTGGTCGCAACCGAGCTGCCGAAGAGAGAGAGAGGAAGAGCTTAGGTAATCTGGGCAGAGAGAGAGTTCCAGGTTAAGCTTGGCATCCTTTTTTCTTGGTCCAATTTTGGGGTTTTTGTCCCTCACGAGTTCCTCATCAACATTGAGGAGCAACTTGTCTACCCAGCCACTGGGCCTCACGAACACTTTACTTTATATAAATGACCGGCTCTTCGTCCTTTTGTTATGAAGGGGAAGAAGTTCTTCTCTCGATTCTCTGTCCGAGTTGGATTGTGCACACCGGATAATCTTCCGTAACATCCCTGCATCTATTCACAAACCGGTCAATTGTGAGACGAAATGCCATAGCAAGGATGATTTAGGTAGGTAGGTAGGCAGGTTGCGGGGAAGGAAGGGGGTTACAACTTGGAAGTTGTGTTCTGGACATTTCCCGAATGCCCATTTGCAGTTGTCGTCGTGTTGCCGAGTTCTTGTTTGTGTCTTTCTTTTGAGATGATAATTTTGTTCTTTGGTGTTGATTGCGTCGCGTCTCGGTCGCTCTGCATAAAAGAAAGCGCGTTCAAGTGACGTGCTGCAGAATTTCAATTAACATGAGAACGCTAGTCACGGGCAGGCGTTTGTGCCCAGTCAGAGGACGAGTTGACGAACCGGGAGTCGGGGAGTCGAGACTCCTGCGCTGCCGTGGCGCCCAAGCTCATCGCGGGTGGGGCAAGCTGTGAGTTCGCGCGCTTGGCTGTGCACCAGCAAGGCACCACAGTGGCTTCGATTAGGTTCCTCTTCCCCTCTGACACCCACCCTTGCACCTACCTGCAGTCAGTCCGATGTCATTCCAGCATTTGTAAAAAAAAAAAAGAGAATCCACTACCGTCTGAAAGTCATCAAACAGGCAAACAGGTCACTCTCTTCAGGCACTCAAGTGTAGCGGTGCGACCTCCACCATCACCAAGCTGAGTGGGCAATAAATAATAACTCTCGATCGCTGGGCCTGGGCGACTCTACCACTAATTAACTTCTATTGATCGACCGACTCCGCAGCCCATTTCCACAACCCACGGTCACCCTTGGGACAACCTGCCTCGGGTTCGATTTTGTATATTCCCCCAGATTCCCAAACGACAAGAACTATTTCGATTTTTTCCATGAAGTCTTCATCGGGCTGTTAGTTCCTGGGAACCGCTACCACCTGCATATCCACCCCATCCACCACCCCCGCGACATCACGCATCACTCGCTCTCCCTTCTGTAGCTGCTTGTTCTCCACCGCCCAAGCGCGCCGTCCGGACTCTGGGATCAGCGGTCCTCTCATAGCTACAGCCAGACCCGCAACCATGGCCACACCGATCCACCATTCGTCCGCCTTCAACCAAGACTCCTCAACTCTCTCGGAGGGGTCGAGCGCGCAGTATCACGACGCCCTCAGCAACGAGATGCAGCCGCCGCAGGATAATAATTACGGTCACGGTCACGGGCTGGCCTCGCCATCAGACATAGAGCCCTCTCTGACTCCGACCCCGACTCAGTCGCAGACTCCGATCGAGTTCCATGACGATACCGTGGGGACTATTGATGGCGCTGCTCAGGTAGCCACCAATGACTATGCAGTTTCAGACTTGAATGGTTACCGTGAGCGACGGCACCAGTCCGGCGACCAAGTTTTGACCAACTCTCCCCGGTCGCAATACCCATCCGAGAGCGCAGACTCTGATCCAGCCGCACGATATGCGACGCCTCCGGTCCAGCCCTCGGCGTCGCGCCCGCCATCCGGACTCTCGGGACAGGCGCCTGCCGGAGGCAGCAGCAGCAGTGGACAAGCAGCAAAGGACGAGGCCCAAACCCCCGGGCGCAACCACGTAGTAATCAAGGTCGGCATGGTCGGGGACGCGCAAATCGGTAAGACGAGTCTTATGGTAAAATATGTCGAGGGGAGCTGGGACGAGGACTATATCCAGACGTTGGGGGTCAACTTCATGGAGAAGACCATCAGCATCCGCAACACTGAGATTACCTTCAGCATCTGGGATTTGGGCGGCCAACGCGAATTTGTAAACATGCTGCCACTTGTGTGCAATGATGCCGTGGCCATTCTATTCATGTTTGATTTGACACGCAAGAGCACGTTGAACAGTATCAAGGAGTGGTACCGCCAAGGACGAGGTTTCAACAAGACGGCCATTCCCGTCCTGGTAGGAACAAAGTACGATCATTTTGTGAATTTGTCGCGTGAGGAACAAGAGGAGATATCGAACCAGGTATGGCGGCGATCCTTAAGAGAGGAGCCCTCTCTTTGTTGTGTTCTAAGCAGCTAACAATGACCCAGGCCCGCCGTTTTGCAAAAGCAATGAGAGCAGCGTTGATCTTCAGTAGCACCAGCCACAGCATCAATGTCCAGAAGGTATGCCTGTCTGCTTTTATTTGTGACCATGAGGACAGATTCATCTGACATGACCACTAGATTTTCAAGATTGTACTTTCAAAGGCATTCGACCTAAAGTGCACAATTCCGGAGATCAGCAACGTTGGGGAGCCATTGCTCCTTTATCAGTCCGTCTGAACAGACCACCCTGACCTTCTTGGTTGACAGCATCAATCATTTGGTCAAACTCATTCTGTCGGCATCTTTTTGCCAGCAGATTTCTCCGTGGCCAGCGAAACGCAACTGGCCGCTACCAACAACATTATGATGAAGCATTATCCATCATTGCGAACAATACCCATTTTTTGAGTCGAAAGAGCATTCTTCGTCATGGGGCTAGGATATTTATCTCCTGGCCTCCAAAGGCATAACTGGCGCTCACTTTGGAAGGGTTATAGAGGTGTTTGCTCTAGATTTGCCCCTCATTATCGAAATTCCCCTTGCGTCATTGGAGCAGCACAGCCGCATACAAAAACAAAAATTAAAGGACGGCTGGCTGGTGGTTGCCGAGAATTTGGTTGGCTTACATCCGCAAAGGACGCGGGGAGTGCAATGGGAAACTGCATTTGTTTTTTTGTTTTTTTCAACTGGGAACTTATCACTGGGAACTGGAAAGGGGAGCAGCGGACTCTATGTGTTACTTGGTCGTTTTGGCGTGTATAACCCCCCCTAATGGTTCGGGATGGGAAAAGGAGGGCTTCTGTTCACTGTCTTTTTTTTGTAATCGACACTGCTAAACTAACATGTAACTTCGCACAAAGCACACTTTTGTAATTCTTGTTTTGGTAGACACAAACACACAACAACCAAACCAATGAAAATTTTGAATTGTTTATAGTTAGACGGGGACTAGAAGGGGAAGCCATAGCCGAACGAACGTGTTACGTTTCATCGGATATGCTCGATGCTCAAGAAGCCCGAGAGGACAAGGCCACACGAGGGCGCATTTGTTTGACGCTATTCCCGCGACTCGATCTTGACGAGCACATATCTCTTTTGATGTGCCTCAGCCGTACTTTGTGGTTGAACTGTTACGGCTTTGTAGGATGTTTTACCGGAGGGACCGGCGTTGTACCGTTACGTAGAATGGCACTTGATGAGCCCATTGAAGGACTTGTGCCACTTTTCGTGGCACTTTTGAGTAAAGGATCTTTCCTTTGAGAAAAACAAGAGGTTGCATGATCGAGATCATCGGGAAACAGAAAGAGAGTCTTGTCCCTATGCAGAGGAAGAAACACACTTATAAGATGAAGAGGGGATATCCATCAAGTAGTCCTTGTTTTTATTTTCTCTATCTTTCACTTTTGACAGACAAGCTGCTCTGTCTAGGTTGAGAGGCATCTATCTCACCACTTGAGGTCGTAATCAAACTTTCTCAACTTTGTTCAAGATATCAACACCAAACTTTAACACATCATGATGTCCCTTCTCTCCCTAACATTGCTCTCGACCTTTATCGGTCTCGTCCTTTCCCAAACCCCCAGTTCCTCCCCGCAGTCATGGACACCTTCCTCCCCAGCAGCAACCAGCGGCACCGTCTTCTCCTCCACCGGCGCACCAACAGCCTCCGCAGACGACAATGCCCCCATGTGCGGAAGAGGCTTCACTTACTGCGGTTATATTCTTCGTGATCATCAGAGTAAAGCTTTCTTCCCCTTCCCCTTCCCCTTCCACCTCCCCTCCCTGTATGATGATCTCCATCTGACACCCCTCCTCCAGAATACAAAGAAGAAGACATAGTCAAATCCTACTGCGCAGCAGCCAAAGACAACTGCGCAAACGGCAAAACCAAAACCGATCCCATCCAAGCCCTCTACGTCTGCGTCCCTCCCGCCGCCACTGCCGAGAAAGACCAACTCTCAGCAGCCAACAACGACAACATCCAAGTCTCCAAGAACCTAGACGGTACCTGGTCAGTCAAATATTTAGATGAAGAACAACAGCAACAATCACAACCTAAACGAATCAATCGTTTCGTCAGTGGTTTATTCAATCATAACCTGAGCAGCAACAACAACAAACGTCAACACATTTCAACAGTTACACTCTCCCCAAACACCGTCGCTGTGGCTCCTTCTCCTGCTCAGTCCTCTCCTGGTCCGGGAGCAAACGCCAACAACGGCATTGGTGGAGATTCCTGCTCAGACACCGATACGCCCGGAAACAAAATCGAACTGATTTGTAGCTGCGGCGGACAGTGCTTGAACCCGGATGCTGATCATATTGGACGGTGTGATGCTCCCTGCAGTTAAGGGAGAAAGGGCGAGAGGCCAAGAAGTTACAAAACTTAATGTCATTCATTACACACTGTCGGGCCGGCAGACAAATGGAGAAAAGGGGCAAGGGGAACGAGGGGTTCAGCCAACTATTAGTCACTCATTTATATAATATTTTCCTAAATCTCATATGATCAAGTTATTTGTTTTGGCAAGAACATTGATATTGTAATAACTCCACAGGGCTACGTACTGGCTTGTCTATACTTCCATCAGCCTTTGAGTTTACCTATCAAGATCTCGTATCCTCAAAACTCCGGCTAACTAAATATACTCCGTCGCTACCAAAAAAAACGAAAAAAAAAAAACGCCAAAGGCCAAAACATAGATATTAAATACCTCTTAACTTTTTGTCCGTCCCAGATATTGCCTCCTCCGGTTGCCTTTTCCATGCGTCAAACTCGCATATCAAACATATGCTTCCCCCCCAACGCCCAAAAATAAATAAAAAGGTCACAGGCCTGGCTGGCTATGCCTCTATCATAACACAATAAGAAACAAACAAATTAATTATTCCTCCAACTCTCCTTCCTCGATCATCCGACCAAGTATCAGACTCTGAATGACCAGCTCGTCATTGAGTGTCCTAATCTTCTTTGTAGGAGGCCCAACAATTTTATCGGCACCCATTGACGCCCTCTTCCTTTTGTTATTGGTGCTAGGCGGTGCCTCAGAGAAAATAGCTTTCTCAACAACCTTCCCGTCAACGTAAATCCAGTCAAAAGGCCGTCCAGAGTCTTCCGCAGCCTTGATCTCGATCCTGGCTTCCTCGACATTGTAGACGCGAGATATGGTTGCGCCCAAGATGCGAGCAAGAAACACATACGCCATCTTCTTGTTCTCCTGGGGCTTCTTGACCACTGCGAGAATCCTACTCCCATCCAAGAAACGATCCCTCTGTCTGATGATATCAGCCAGCTTAGCCGTTGACGGGTCATATGGCGTCAAACTCCTCGACCTAATCGCATTCCCGAGGAATGATGACTCGCCTGCACAAAGGAGGTAGGGACTCCAATCAACGAGTTCGTTTCGATCCATACAAACGGTCACCCAACGAGCCGCAATACAAGGCAACCCTAGGGCAAGCGCTTGCATATATTTAACCTTCCGTGAATGCCCATCTGCAATTAGTGCTGTAAAACCCATAGATCTACCAGCCACAGACAGAGGAATTTCCGACTCTGGCTCTCCATTTGGGCTTGACATGGGAGTAGCCGATGATCGTATATCGAAAAGTTCGTCGAAACCATTCTCTAATATTTTCCCGCCAGCTTGTGTAATGCGCCTCTCAATGGTGCTGGAAAGATCCATTCGTGCGCTAAACGCATCATTGGTTTCACCTGCTTTCTTCGACTGAAATGAAATGGCGAATGCCATCCCGGAGAACAACTTCGACCGTCCTTGGGGTACTGGAGGCTTTCCTATGGCACGACCAGACCTCGATGCTGACCTAGAGGCAGGAGGAAGTCGTGACATGCGCATACTATGCTCGAAAGCTGGGGTTGCTGACATTGCGAGCTCGTCCGGGGAACTGGAAACCCGTTTCAGTAGCCTCGACGAATGCCTGAGGCTTTCTGTCGATGCTCTAGGGTTGAGAGCTTTCTGACGACGTGTAGGCCTCCCAATAGCTGGCGAAGAGTTGGCAACGGTCGAAGTATCCATGGGAGACACCACGGCGCCAGATTTGTCGGTGGAAGCCGGAGACACTATCGGCGTCATTTCGAGATTACTGAGAGACGAAGAGGCCGAAGGCGGGCGAACTTTGTGTTGGGCTGCAGCCTTGGTCCTAGTTCTTCTTTTGCTGAACGTTGGGGGGGATGACTTGAAATTGCCTGCTACGCCCTCTGATGCCGAAATCTTATTCTCAAGACTTGGGGGCTGAGCTCTATTCTGACTGGTCTCAGGGACCTTCTCACCGTTGGAAGTCACCGTGGTAGTTGCGTTCTCCCCTTGCAGCTCGTTCCCCGAACTAGTTTGAGGTATCGTGACCTCAGGGGCTGGAGCGGGAATCTGATCGACAGCATCCTCATTGCCTTTTCCGATATCTGACTGAGTTGGCTCTTCATTGTCAAAGAGAGGGGCAGCAATCGGCCTCGGGACAGGTAGCTGCTCGGGTTCTGAGTCCTTAACCTGGGAATCTTTCACAACCTCTGTCGCATCCGAATCAGTTCCTCCCGGTTCCGTTCCATGGCACTGGACGATATATGCATCTGCCTGAGATATCGTATCACGGCTCTTGGGTTTTGAGGCCTTGTCATCAAACGGCCTAAGTAAATGCGGGATGCTGATACTGGAAAGTGACTTGAGACCTGCAGCCTTCTTGAACTTTGCCCTTAAGCGCCTTGAAATGTCGTCGTCGTCCTCTTCTTCGTCATAATTATCGTCATCCTGAACTGGATCTGAACCAATATCCGATGTGCGCCTTTCTTGGGATCTGTGTAGGGGTTCATAGTCTGCCATGGGCTCTGGGGGCGATCTCTTCCGGAGGAGTGCGTCATGAGAGGATTCAGGGGTCACTGGATCGCCGGTTGATGCGGTATCATCTGGGCTGCTTGAAAATTCGCGCAGCCTAGATGGCCTCGTTGTCGCAAAGACTTGAGGACTCGATGGAAGAGCTGAAGCTGATGAGGAGCGCAGCCCGCGGTCTTTCAGAGGGGATGAGATGATATTGTTATGGGGGAACTCGGCGGGTGAGGGGCGTGAAGACGTTGGGCTCGCTACTTTTATCGCCGATGAGAACTGAGTAGCCCGAAACAGCTGCGAAGTCGGGAGCAGCTGGGATCGACTATGCCGGAAGGGATTTTGCGGAGCAGGAGTTTCTGGGAGCGATATTTCCTTCTGCTTCTGTGAGTCGTGGCGCTTGGGATGCGCGAGGCTGCCGGTGTCAACAAACCCAGAATCATTCTGGATCGCCTCGGGGACGAATTCAGTTCCGGCAATCTTCTCAAAGTTGAACCGAACCGTGCCATTGTCGTCGTCCATCCCGGGAGCTTGAGTGTCGGGAAGAGCGTGGCCGGGAGATGGCTCCTCAAAGTAGCGCTCGTAGTTGCGTCCCGTGTTTGATTGAGTCGAGGATTGAGACGAGCTCATCTTTTCTCTCCGAGGCAGCGCCCCCACCTGACCGACGTCGATCTCGGCGTGCGATTGGCGGCTCGCTGGCAATGGCACCGTCAGCTTCACATCACGAGCCCGCGACTAGATTCAAGTTTGTGGGTTAGCGGTGGTCATGGGCCAAGCAGGCAGGCATCCATATTATTCTTACTTTGAACGGCCGTGATTTTCGCACGCTACTCCGTACAGGTGAAGGCAAGAGTGGCACCTGTCGTGGTGGTGAGCTGCTTCTCTGCGAACAGTGCAATTGTGAAGTTAGTTCTATTTGCTTGTTGCGCGTTGCATGCACGTTTGCCCTCCACGCGTCCGCTACCAATCCCGACGCTAAATAATTGCTTTTTCTGGGGGCGTTTTGGGGAGGGGGGAATCGACCATCCACGATTGGTGCCCACATTCGATGCTTGTTCTTTACAACAAAAACTTACCAATCCAATGCCATATTCTTCGATAAAAAACTCGGCAACCGCAAGAGTGTCTTGAGATTCGTTGTCGCCTTGCAAAGCCCTCTCCTCGGCTTTTCGAAGGCTTTTCGATGACATTCTGAATAGGGCTGAGTATAATTGATATCAGCGCTTGCCGGGGGCCCTGCTCCAGCCAAAAGAGGTACTGTGACGAGGATTTTTCAAGATGAGGAGAAAAAAGATCGTTGGCACCAATTCTGAGTAAAATATTGGCGGTCGTTGGAACTGCGCTTTTACCTGTATTCAGTGGCATTACTATTTGCTCCGGTTGCCAATTGGCGTTATTTTGCGTCAAAAACTTCGCTTCCATCCCATCTGCTCATTCCTTGTGAGACCATCTCGCACTTAGAAAGCGCGTTGGTGTCGCGGAGTCACGTGGCTTTCAATTGGAAAGCACCTGTATCCCAGATCCCGCTTGAAATGCAGCAGGGAAATTAAAGCCGATCATCTTGCAGGAAAAGCTTTTGTTCGGGGCCCAGGTTTGAGAATGCTTCGTTTGCATCCTACAATCTCCGAGATTTGTTTGCAAAACAAGAATAAAATAAACAATTGGCATAATGTTTTGTTTGCCCCGTTTGGTGACGGATGAACCGATCCTTTTTCCCATGTGTTCGTCCCGCCGTTTATTTTCTTGGGCGATCCGTAATGTCTCGCCATAGCCCGGCAGACCAACACCTTGAAACGGCTTGATGATCGCTCTCGGGGAAGTTGAGTCCTGTGCCCCCTCTTTTTTTTTTTTCTCAAGACATGTTGTGCTGCCGTAACCCATCCATCCTGCCACACCCGTGACCCCAATTGTCTCTGCCGCTGAGTGAAATTTAGGAACTGTACAAAAACCTCCCTTAAAGGTCTCCTCCCCGAACTCCTGGAATCTTGTGTCCCTGTTACCTGGTAACCTCCATCCTCGATACCACGATCCAATCAATCCCAATGTTCTGCAGTTGCAATTCTCAACGTTTGCGCATTTCATCCTATAATTACTCCACCCTGTCTTTTTTCAAGGGGGCATTTACCATTTCTGGACCCGCCTTACGTGCCTTAATCAACTTCCAGTCGATCGATCGTATTGCATTGCAGTTTGGCATCTTTCGATCTTTTTGTTGCCTTTGGATAATTGTGTCGTTCCTATATATCAAGCTGCTCGCCTAGGTGTTTACCGCTGCGAATTCGTTTCATCTTCACCTTTTCATCGCATCGACCAATACATCTCAAAGGCTGGGATCGTCAGCTTCCCACTCACCCGAGCGACGACCAAAGTCCACTGTTCCTAGGACCGGGGCGACCGACATCTCCAGCGCACCCCTGCCCCCCGGCTTGGTTAGCGGTCAGAATCCTGTTCACCAATTAGAAAAAAGGGTTGCATGAACAGGACGAGATGAGGTTTCCACTCATTGTCGCCCTCTTCTAAAAGCAGCTCCATTCTTTTTCCATGACCTCCATCGTCCTCTTACGAACCTGTTTTATTTCGGCTTGCGCCTACACTCTTTTAAACCAACGTGACAGCCGTCTACTGAACCTACACAGGGCCACCGTCGTCGCCAAAAGAACGACTCGACTCACCGCTCCCCCGCCTTGGAGATACCGTCTGCGCCGCCGACGGACATCCTTGTTGGCCTATCATCTCAACTTTCCGCGCAAGCCACCACACTCGTTTAACCCCTACAATCAAGAACAACAACAACAACCACCATCCCAAAACCACAACGCCATGGAAGAACCAATTGCCGAAGCATCTTCGGCGCACAATCTACGCCGTCATCTAAGTGGCCGTCGTCGAGCAAATCGTTCAGGAAGCCCTGACGAAACAAAACCACGACGAATACCCGATGAGATCATGTCGACTCCTCCTCCTACACAGACAGATGACCTTATAGAGAACCGGTCATCGAGGTCGGCATCATCGGCCTCCCGAAGTACCAATCGGTTGTCATTAACTTTGCCAATTGCGCCACCAAGCCCCCACCCATCTCGGCCACCTCCCATGTCCACCACCACGGCGACATTTCCACCGACTCCATTGGATACGCCAGCTCTCTTGTCTCCAATTGATTCAACCGATTTCATTACTGCGATAGCAGCGCAGGAACGACGCGTGTTGGAACTGAAGGAAGACCTCTCCCGTGCCGAAGCGGACCTTGCAAACCTTAAAAAGCAATACGCCAACTACGAGGCTTACAAGAAGAAGGGTGCTAGGCGAAATGGATCACGATCCCAAATTGCAGCTACAGTACCGCACGACGAGGTTGCAATCAGAAGAAGCGTTGAACTTGATCGAAGGAAAGCACTGCTCGGACAACAAAACCAGCAAACAGCCCCCGAAAAGAGCCGACGGCGAGTGTTTACTGGTGGCCACACCCGAACCCTGTCATTGCTATCCCCAACCAAACCGAGCGGCGGCTTCGACGAGCCCGAGGATGCGACAAACTCCAGGATAAGTTACGATTCATTGTCACCCAGGCAATATGCACCAGTCACCCCGAGCTTGCTGGCAAAACGAGCTTCCTGGGCCCCACGGACAACACAACAGACGGGCGGAGTGAAGCAGATAGCCCAGGACCTCAAATCCGGAATCTGGACCTTTATGGAAGACCTCAGGCAGGCGACAGTTGGCGACGAACCAATTACCGGACAGGGAATGTACCTCCGTGGAAGCGATGGCAACATGAGATCAACTATGAGCGAGTTTGGAGACCAGGACACCATCAGGGCATCATCGCACGCACCTCGACCAAGAGCGACAACGGCATTTGAGGATCCGCCAACACCAGAAGTAAATACAGATACCAGGAGCGGAAACAGCGGTCAGAGTGACAACTCAGCCAACAACTCCAAGCCAATCCAACCACTTCGTCGATCCAAGACAACTTCGGACGCCACCAAAGCTACCAAGCGGTTCTCATGGCAACCACTCCCGGCCGATTCGATTGATGATAACGACTGGTCCAACTGGGATTCCCCAAGCATCACCTCACCCACCAGCAGATGGAGCGGAACCACAATCAACGGCGACATTATCCCCGCGGCACCTGAGAAACTGGACGATGCCGAGACCACACCTCTGTGCGCAATCTCCTTTACTCTTACCTCGTATTTCTCATAGTTGCTAATTCGTTTGTTCAGCAAAAAAGAATTGTCCCGATCATCATCCCAATTCACCTTCTCCTCCTCCTCTACTGCCGACCCCAACAACAACAAACTCGAAGACTTGTTTCCCCAAGTTTTGAACCAGTTCACTCCGAGCAACATCAAGAAGACCGCCAACAAGCTCCTGAACGAATGGGAGAAGAGCCTTTCTCCTCCCGAGTACGTCACCGCCAATGCCGCGAACAAGGTCAAGGGCACTTAGTACGGGTCTTTGTCCTCTTTTGTTCGGTATCGTTCTCGTTGGCGAATATGTTCCATTTTTTATTTTCTTGCGGCCACCGCCGCCGCCGCCGTTGCTGCTGTGTGCTGTACGCACTTGCGGTCACATATTATACAACTTTACTATGAAAGGATAAAACGATGGCTTCGATATACCCGGTTTATGTCAATGCTTTAAAAACACCCACAAAAAAAAACAAAGAGATGGAAAAGTTATATATGGTTGGCTTTTTTTTTTTTAATATAGAAAAGCTTGTTTCTGGTAAATATATACATATTTGTATATCGCGGTGGGTAAGGAGAGGGAGCTGAGGTATATTTGTCGGCGAACTATGACAGATTTGGAGATTAGTGCAAAAAAGGAAGTTATAACTGGGTTGGAAATATTGGATTGGATTGGATGGGATTTGGCACGGGATGGAATGGGTGGATTTTTGGGTTCAATTTTTTAACAAGTGGCCTCTGTCTGTCTGTCAAGATGGTGGTGTTTTCTTGTCTTTATTTTTGCGCTGTTCTACAAGCGCGCGCGTGTTTTGTTTTTATCGTCACGAACTATTAACGACCACATGAAGATGAATTGTAATGAATATAACATTGGAAGAAAGGAGAGGCAAAAAAGAACCATGCCACTTATTTAGTATTGAACATAATGAGCTGAATACACACATGATGTTTTCAAACTAGCTGCCTATGGGAATAGTACAACAACAGGAAATTGAGCATGAGGAGGCCCCAGAAAACCCAAAAGATAAACTCGCCGGCCAATGGGAAGAGGAACAGAGAATGAAAGAGGGAGACAAAAAAAGAAGAACAGATTCTATGGAAAACCCAACATCATCAAAACCCCCTTTACACGTACAACGACAGCCTAACCACGCCTCTACGGGCACAGAATAGACCGCCGATCCCCAGAACACTAAACTGGTTGCAATATTTTACTCATCAATTACAGACGCAAACTTGTCAAGCATGGTTTGCTGTATCGCCTCGTACTATATTTTTACAGTCATGTTAGCAACCAGCCTAGTGCTTCGTGGCTTAGAAAAAAAACAGGGAAACAAACCTTCTTGCAAATCTTCTCCTGTCCCTCGGAAGGCACCTCAAACTTAAGTCTCCGCAGCTCACCCTGGAGTTCCTGAGTCGCCTCACGCACCTTGGCCCAGCTCTGACCCTGAGCAATAGCCTTTTGTGCCTCATCGTGATAACCCATCATGAGCTTCATCATCCACTCCGTCTTCCAAATGGGACAGAACGCGTCATAATCCGAATAACCGTTCTGCTGCAAAAAGTCTTCCTTGATCAAGGTAGCGATATCCAGGGTGATCTTGTCGGGGTCTGAGAGCGCAGACTTGCCAACGAGCTGGACGACCTGGTCGAGCTCCTCACTGTCAGAGAGCAGCTGACGAATGCGGTCGCGCAGTCTGGGGAAGTCGGGGTACTCCTTCTCGTACCACTTGTCAAGAGTCATAGTGTACTTGCTGTAACTGAGCGAGGTATTGATGGAAGGGAAGTGCTTGCGCTGCGCAAGCTTCTTGTCCAAACCCCAGAAGACCTGCACGATACCAAGGGTGGCTGATGTGACGGGATCAGAGAAGTCACCACCAGGAGGAGATACGGCACCGACAATGCTGACACTGCCGTCACGTTGAGGGCTTCCCAGAGCTTGAATCTTGCCGGCACGTTCGTAGAAGGAGGCCAGCTTGGCACTCAGGTAGGCGGGGAAACCTTGATCAGCAGGCATTTCTCCAAGGCGACCTGAGATTTCTCTCAGAGCCTCGGCCCAACGAGAAGACGAGTCGGCCATCATGGCAACGTCCATGCCTTGATCTCTGAAGTACTCAGCGACTGTGATACCGGTGTAAATGGAGGCCTCACGGGCAGCGACAGGCATGTTTGAGGTGTTGGCAATGAGGGTAGTACGTTTCATGATGGGTTCCTTGCGGCCCTCAACCTCAATCTCAAGCTCGGGAAAATCCTTCAAGACTTCGGCCATTTCGTTACCACGCTCACCGCACCCGACGTAGACGATCACGTCGCTGTTGGAGAACTTGGAAACGGACTGACTGATGACAGTCTTGCCGCAGCCGAAAGCACCGGGAATGGCGACGGTACCTCCCTGAACGGAAGGGAAGAGGGCATCAAGCACACGCTGCCCGACAAGGAAGGGCTGGTCGGCCGAGTGCTTCTCCGTCGTCGGGCGTGGGACACGCACTGGCCATGTCTGCATCATGCCGAAGCTGGTCTTCTTGCCGTCAAACTCAACCTCAAGGATCTTGTCGACAACCGTGTAGCTACCCTTATCAGCGATCTTGGTGATGGTACCCCGGGCCCTTGGAGGCAACATAATCTTGTGTACGGAAATAAAAGAGTTTTCGTAGACTGTACCCCAGACGTCACCACCAGAAATGTGATCGCCAACCTTCATGGTTGGAGTAAAGTCCCACTTCTTCTCGCGATCCAGGGCGGGTGCGGCGATACCACGGGGAATATAAATGCTCTTAGACATCTGGGAAATCTTCTCGAGAGGTCGCTGAATACCGTCGTAAATGTTGTTAAGAAGGCCGGGGCCAAGTTCGACGGAAAGGGGCTTGCCGGTCCGCTTTACGGGATCGCCAACCATAACACCGGCTGGTGGCGCATTGTCAGTGACGAAGCGCAGGGGAAGTACAAGGGCCATTCGATGCCATACCTGTCTCTTCGTATACCTGAATGGTCGCCTGATCGCCATTGATTCTAATGACTTCACCGACGAGGCTGTCGTGGCCTACTAGTACCTGTTCCACACCTTAGCCAAAGCACTTCCCCGCCATGAGACAAAGTCAAGTCCATACCAGCTCGTACATAGCCACACCGATCATGTCCTCAGCGACAATGACGGGTCTGCAGGTTCGCATTAGATACTGTCTGTTGTTGAAGATATAGTGCGATTAGGGACTGCGATCGGGACTGACCCTGACACCGAATAGATCTTGCCTGCAAGTCCATGGCAGTTAGCAAACATAACTATATCGAACAAACTTCAAAGAGATTCGGAACAGTGAGAGCATACCGGTGTGCAATCCATCTTTGTCGCCATCTGGTTTTGACTATGTAGAGGAACAGTGTTAGTGAATCGAGTTTGGTGGTTGTGGCTGTGGCTGCGGTTGGGGTGGTGGTGGTGATGATGAAGATGATGCGGGGGAGAGAGGGTTGGTTTGGTTTATTAGCTTACGGGGGCCATGGTGGGCGATGATGACGACTTCAATGAATGCGCGGGTTTTGGGGATGGAGGTGGAGATGAAGAAGTAACCAAAAGCGTAGGAATATTCGAAAGGGACGGCAACGATGGCAAGACCTGGGCGTCTGGACGTGGTGTTTGTGATGGCGAGCTAGGAAGCGGGATGTTTGCAGCTTGTTGCAGCAGTTCGAGGATGGCCGATGTTGGAGCTCCAGGTCGAGGTAGCTCTTGGCGGGATCCCGCCGCGTTGCCAGCCGGCGGTGGAGCTGAATTCGATGACGCCTGTTCGCTGTACGACCCGTCCGACTGTGCTGAAGCTCGAACCAACAACTCAACTAGCGACGGCCGCGCCTTCAGACGAGGGCGCAGACCGAGCATTCACGCTTTCCTCTTTATTTAATTGCAAAAAAACAGGGATGAATGTTTTGAGCCCAGGCAAGTACGAAGCACCAGGTAAGACATGAGTTGATAAGGTAGTTAAAGAAAGAGGCACAGTTCCCTTGGTTGGTTGCCTTTTGAAACCGATACAAAGTCAATCTTGGCACAATTACCTTATTTTCATTTAATTTCTCGTACATTACTCTCTTTTGATGGCGCCATCTATGATCGGCCTTTGGTCCCCTCTATTTTTATTCAAAGTCAACTACATAAAGGCAGTTGACAGTCTCTCATGTCTTGACATGTATGCACCAAGCTTCTCCCCATCTTGCACCACAAACGCCGCCCCAAAGAAATGAAATGATTTCCTCCATTGTTATGCAATTATATACTTTCCACCCGAAGCTTCAAAAGCCCAAAGACCATGAGCCACCCCCTACTACCACCCTTTACTCCTGTCTCCTCAACACTGTCCTAAGAAAATGCTGAAAGCATCCAATTAGAGGATGAGAAACCAAGGGGATAAGTTAGAAATCAGTAACTGTGTTGTCTTCGCTGTGCAAATGCTCCAAAGTCCATCTTCAGCTTGCTAAGTCACCCAACCCCAACCACCAAGTTTTGAAAGTCCAAGATCGATCGAAAATAGGAAAAAGAGTAAAAGCAAAAGAACGAGACCCTGCCAACCAACCCAGCCTCAGCCCCGCCGCGCCAATATTTCCCATCCATGTCTAGTAATGAGGTGTAATAGCCTCTTTTCGTTTGTTCTGAGGAACAGACCAAGACCATTTGAAAGTCACATGCTGGCCGAGCTGAAAAGATTAGTGAAAATAGGTTCTCTCCACTGATGTTGGTGGTAGAGACTGAATAATACACAAGATATTAGTTTGGGAGATGTTAGTTGAGGAATCCCTTGCAAGCAGCAGTTCCGCATAAGCATGGAATGCGGTCTGTGCTGCCAATCTCGCGCTCAAACTTGTAGTCGTATGTTAACTCTTCGTCTGTGGTACGGTATAAGTCAGCAAATCAGATCACACAAGAAAGAATGTCAAAGGATAATAAGACTTACTCTGCGCGATGTCCCTGAGGGCGTAAATCACGATACGCTTACTGCCTTCCACCTTGATAATCTTCGCCGTGCAGTTTGGCATGCAGCTGTGATTGATAAACCGAGCAATGCCTCCCTTCTTCGTCGCATCAATGACTGTATTATCGTCAATGCGGAAAAGATAACTGCTGCCTATGCCGCTCTTGAGATAACGCGCTTCACGAATCTCGGCAATTTGCTGACGGACCTCCTCGCCAACATACTCGATGATCATGTCGTCCTTCGGTATGTTCTCCATGGCATACAGACCCCAATTGTGGATAGCCGAGCGGGCGAACTTGACTGGCTTCTTTCTCTTCTTGAGCTGGTTGAAACGCAGAACATCCGAGTCTTGTCCAAGTGTCTTCCTCTGATCATTCAGGTCGGCAACAAAGCGTCTATTGTTGGCACGGTTGGCACGAGAATTGCCTTTGGCAACAAGACTTTCCGCAGCTAGCTTGGCGGATTCTGCTGCAGCCAGAACCGAATCCTTGGCTGTCTTGCCGTTTTGTGCCTGCCGTTCCTCGCGGGCCTTCTTGACCTTGATATGGTGAGGCAGATACTTGGACTTCTCGGAATTGAGAATTTTCTTGACCCCTTCAGTCCGTGCGGAACCAGTGGAATTGGGGACATAGTAGCCTTCAATTCTGACTGGGTTTTCTGTCGAGCCATCGACCGAATTCAGCTCACGGATTCTATCACGCCTCCATAACCAAAGCTCGGGGTCTATAGAATTTCCAAGACCACCGAAACGCTTTTGTAACTTGG
This sequence comes from Podospora fimiseda, assembly GCA_033297215.1. Taxonomy (NCBI): domain Eukaryota; kingdom Fungi; phylum Ascomycota; class Sordariomycetes; order Sordariales; family Podosporaceae; genus Podospora; species Podospora fimiseda. The sequence continues at coordinate 155,530 of MU865299.1, read as the reverse complement.
CAAGGTCTGCTTGGTCAGCTTCTGAAAGGCCCAGTTTCTTGATGGATCCCACATCGACACGGAAGTCTGGCGGCAACTCGAGTGCTCGGATCTTGACCGACGGATACAAACTTTCATCCAGATCCGGTTTGCCGCCATTGTCGGCCTCTTCAACGTCAGGCTTGACTTCGGGTTCTGCATCTGGGGTAGGCTCGACTTCGGAAATAGCCTGAGATGCAGATGCTTCCTTTTCGAAGATCTCCTGTTGCTGTCGCTTCAGAGCTTCTCGTTCCTCAAATATCTGCTTCTTTGACTTCTTCTTGGTCTTGGGAGCTTTTTTCTTGGACTTCGAGTCGGTAAGCAAGGGAGTCGCCATTCTGGAGCTGTCCGTGTCTTTCTCCTGAACAATATCGGCATCAGGAAGAATGCTGTCCTCACGCGAAGACTCCCAGGATGTATATTTGCCCTCAATTCCATCGATCGTCATTCCAAAAAGCTGCTCATCAGTCTTCTTTTGACGTTTAAGGGCGGCTTCAACGGGGAGGTTCAATTTTCTCTTCTTCGATATTGGCCCATCATTGAGCGCAAAGCTTGCCTCGGTCATCGAATCCTCCTCGCCGGGGCCCCAAGACTCGTACTCTTCCTTCTCAGCTTCATCGTCAGAGCTCAACTGGCTTCTTGATCGAGAGCCGGGCTGTTCGGTGTCCCTTGCAACAGAGAGTCTGTTCTCTGTCTCATCTTCAGAGTCGTCTTCGGTATCACTGTTCAGCCGGTCGTGGAGAGACCTGAACATTTGATGCGGAGCCCGAACCGGGCGCCGACGATCTTGGAAGGGGTCCCTGTACGCCTGCTCACGCGTCCTCCCGTTAAGAGCTTTCTTCCGAATACGAGGCATCGCGGCAACGTCCAAGCGGCCCGTTCTCTTCTCAATGGGGTCAGCCCTAGAGTTAGGGGTGCCCGTCATAGACCTGCTGTCGGAGTCATCCATGAGGACCGTGGATCGCGGGAGGTGGCGGTCTTCATCTTCGAGGCCGAGTGCTTGTCTCTTTGCACTATGCTTCTCAGGTGCCAGAAACTCGAACAAAGCGCTATACGTGATCTGTTCGCGGAAAAGACTGATCAAATGCTCCTTCATATCTTGGAGGACCACGTTAGTTGCCTCAAGTGTCGGATCGAAATTCTTTGCGCGTTGTTTCTTTTCTTCTTCCAAATCTGCCTCATTCTCCCGCCGCCGACGATCCTGTTCTTCACGTCGCAAGCGGTCTTCGTCGCGGCGGGTCCTAGGTTCGTGGTCGCGATGGGATCGATGGTCATCTGCGCGTCTGCGATCGGCCGGACTACGACTTCGCCGTCTACTGTCAGATATTATCGGTCCCTTCCCCAACGTACCATAAAGATTGAGCTGCATGACCATTCTGTAGGTGAAAAACATAGTCTGGTTCGCGGCTCTGTAACATCGTTCTGCGTTCTCACGCCCATTAAACGTCTCCGGAAAGATCACGTAGTACCCCGTTCGATCAGCGCGGATGTCGTCAGGGGTGTAGGTCTTTAAACGCCGTTTCATATGGGGGACAGTAGCCGGCATGACTGGGACATGCTGATGAGAGACAAAAATATGAGGCTGACTTGGAAGGGCGTTTGCGATCAGGTCGAGCTCGATCACGGGCCCAGGAGGCTTTGGGCCTGGTGCCCAGCTACCGGGCGGAGCGGGAGGCGCTCTGTGAGCAGCCGGTCCCCTGGGCGCACTAGGAGGGGGACCCGGTATGACCATAGGGGCATCCTTTGACCGTGGACCCGTGGGGATCTTTGGCATAGACGGTGCCTGCACTGCATCTGTGCCTTGTTTCTTCTTAAGAATTGCCTCCAGCATGCGTGAGCTCTTCTTCCCATCGGGATCATATTCCACTCGTACTTTGTTGGAGTTAATGATGTGACCATGCAGTTCAGAAATCGCAGCTTGAGCGGCTTTAGCGGCGAGCCGCGGGTGTTTCGGATGCCCTGGCCTCGAGTCCTTGTAACGAAAAGTTGCAAACCCAAGGTAGGACCCGGTGTCCGGGTGCATTTTGTTGCAGCTTTCAGCAATGTCGCCATATTGGGCGAAGTGATTTGTCACAAACGTAAAAGGTGTCAATGGGTTGAAACCCATGACAACAATCTGGGTCGGGGGGCCAGGGCCAATTGAGCGACGGTCGTGTGGCCATGGACGCAAATTATAGGGTGCCTGGCGCATCCGAGACTTTGGTTGATGGAAGTCGACATTGATGTAGCTGAGTTTGGAGCCCTTTGCGAGGCGAGGATCTGAGAGGGGAGCGTCATCTTGGGTTCCCTGAGCGCAGTATTAGCCAATTGTTTCACACTCAAGATGACGCCCCCCTCTCATTGTATAAGTATATAGTGTACGTACCAATCCATACTCTTTATATCTTCCCTTTTTCTTAGCAAGGGCTCTGTCCTTTTCGCTAATTTCGAGGTGAGGGTCATATATCGACCTGATGCACTGGATCGAACGAGAGGGATCTCGGGCAGGAACGCGTTCGGCGACGCTGGGGAAGGCAGGCGGCGTATCATTGAGGGATGCGTGTCGCGGGGTAGTCGATGGCGGCTTGGAGGCCACACCTGTAGAGAGATATGAGGAAGGGGACCCGTTGGTTGTAGGAGGTGTGAGTTGGCTGCTTGAATTTTTTATGGCCGCCATGGCGTTCGCTCGACTTGCGGCACTGAAGACGGATGAGACAGAGCTCAGGTGAGAGTTACTGTCGGCAGAAGCGCCGGTATTATGAGAATCACCCGCGAGCGACTCTGTATCATCCGTCGATGAGTGTCCCCCTTGCGCGCTGTTATCATCAATATGAGATTTCGATGTTGTGAGATCGGAGGCAGGCCCGTCGTCGGGTTTCGAAGAAGAATAAGAAGTCAAGGAATCTAGCTGAGTGAGATTGCCGTTGCTGTCCTTAACTCGAGCCCTCTCGCGCTCAGTTGCCCGATCCCTAGCAGCGCGGGGCGCGGCAGGAAAGAACTCGGCGAAGCTCGCGCCAGTAGGGCGAGTCATTGCGAGAAGGTGTGAGATTTACCGCTTCCTCCGCCCACCAACCATCATATCTCGAGTCGTCGATGTTGAGAGCCACCATGCATGAGATAACGATGAGGGTTGTCGGTGCGATGTGGTTGGGAGTTGTGTGTTCAGAATTACGCGCGCATCTGTCGTGGCCCTCAACGCGACAAAGGTTTTGCCGACAAAGGGAGGGCAGGGTGTCGCAGGTAAGTGGAAAAAAAAAAAAAAAGGGTGACCGCGCCGCAGAGGAAAACCGCCCTCCAAACGCCTCGGAGAAAGCTGAAAATTTGAGGGTGTTGTTAAAATACTTCAATGATTATCGGATGCAGGCGATGGCAGATGCGGTGGCGTGAAAAGAGAGAAAAAGCAGGCAGCCTTTTGTGAAGCCGGAGTGAAGTTGAAAGTTTGGGAATGGCCAAGAGTCTCTGAGGTCGCGAGCCATTGTCTCGCTAAACCTAAACCGGCTGGTGGTCATTCTGTGTCCAGAAGTTGCACCCGTGCGCCGTGCTTCAAGAGCCCCACTCTGCCCAAAGGCGGTGAGTGGCCAGCTCATTTTCATTGGCATTCATCATCCACCACCCATGTGGCATTGCTGTGGCTTGATTCTGCAAGTGCCATTTTCCCGCTGGCTAATGGCGTCACACACCTCACATTGCATTCAGGGGCTGGAACATGGACCTGAACATGGACCTGAAGATCCATTTTCATTATTTGTTTGGTTATTGGCCAAAGAAAACCATCATTGTGAAATTGTGAACCAAACCGGAAATAACAAGAAATCATGTCTCTTTCTCATAACCACAACGGAAAAGGTCTTAATTATCATATAAAGTTCGCATGAGATGATCTGATCAATACCGTTACTTGAACAAACAGCAACAAAAAGGAGGCAATGGAATGTCATGTTCACCTCTAGCCACATCAAAGAGCGGCTCATTCAGGGTGTAAACACTCCACCGTACCTCGTATACACAACAGACAATAATCATACGCCTTGCCTTCAATGCAAACCAATGTCGCGAAACAATCCTTTCTGCAATATCCAACGCCAGTTGCCAGACTAAACAAACTCTTAACTGTTTTGAAACAAAAAGAAAGAAGCGAATATCAAATCGCTATGTCTAAAAATACGTTGCAAACTGGAAAGTCTCATCATCATCATCAAGCGGTGGAGCACTTCCACCGCCAAGGTTAGTGTCATCGTCCTCTTCGACATCATCAGTATCGAAGATGGAAAGAAAATCTGGCTTCTTCCAATCCATCGCTTCCTTTGCAAAGCGAGCCGGTGTGATGGTTGCATCCGAGCCCGAGGACATCGTGCTTACCGACCGACTCTGCACCTGGTCCTTCAGGGCAACAATCTCGGGTGCTCGTGCGGCAGCGGTGGTAGGATCGGTGTTGCCGTTTATAGCAGTTGACGCGGACCGGCCCTTGCTGTAGCCTAGAGTGCTTCTTGAAGCGGCGACAGGAGCAGCACGATCCCTAATAGGAAGAGTAATTGGCGGTTGAAGCGGCTGTTGTTTGGAAGTCATGAATCCCCTCGACTGTGTCTTCGAAGGGCCGATGCTTGACAAGGTCCTCTTGGTCTTGAGGCCTGAGGCACGGAGGGAAGACTTGGGCATGGCAAGAGCCGATGCAGCTTTGCGAGCAGTCAGTGTGGACGGTTGTTTCCGAACGAAGCCCACGACAGGCTTCACTTGCTTGCCCGGTTTGACTTCAACCTTTACCGTGTCATTCTTCTTCTTGAACACGTCCTTGCTCTCAGGGATATCTCCAATACTCCAGTCAAACTCCTCCATATCTTTCAAGATTTGCTCCTCCCCTTGCTTAAATTTCTTTTGCTGGCGGTCCTCCATATCCCTCTCAATGGCTGTCTTGCCGTTGTCATCTAGACGATTGAAATAGTACTGATAATAGCCCTTGAAAAGATTCTCGGGCTTCAATCCCTCAAAAGTCAAGACACCCTCAGGGAGAATATCCGACTCGTAGGGACGCTCCTGAGGCCTGGGAGGCGCATACTCGATCTCTTCCTCGTCGGCAAGGGGAATTTTGTCCGTGTGGACTTGGAGCTTGGGTGCCTCGTTTTGAGGTGCAGCCTGCTTCAGGCGTCTAGCTGGCGTGGGCTTGACCGTTTCCTTGCCTCCATTCGTATTCTGTGCTGTTCTGGCCTTGGCATTTGTTGTCTTGTTTCCCAGTGGTGCGCGGCCAGTTTGAGGAGCTAGGCAACATTATCAGTATCCAACTGTCATTTACAAAGCTATTACGGCGTGCATACCTGCGGGGGTCATCAGCGCCTGCTTGCCTGGCTTTCCTAGTCCATTGCCACCCTTGCCGACCGTGAGATTGTTTTCCTTGTTGCCTTTGGTTTGCAAAACGCTCTTCCCACCAAATCCATGGTTCGTATTTTCGTCGTTGAGAGGCACCTTGAGGGGTGTTTTGGGGAAACGGGCGCCTGGAGTCTTGGCTTGCTGCTTTGAATTGCCTGCCTGGTGAATGTAAACATTCTCTTGATCACGGTGCGCGGCCAACATTTCGGCGGCAAAAGTCTGGGAATAACCTCCCAGTTGGCTATTGTGATGTGCTCCGAATTGTTCGTTGAGGTTGCAGCTGAGCGAGATGTCTAAAATAAAATCGGGTCAAAAATTGCAGATGCAATCGGGTGGTTGGCTGCGGGCGTTGTGGTCGTCTGTCTCTTGCTCCTTTGATCTGGGGAAAAGAACGATTCATGTAGGTTGACCGAGCAACGGTGCTACTGGGGCAGCGAGGCGACCACAATGCACGGGTTTGACCGCCTTGGGCAGGTGCCCCACCTTTTAGCCTGGGTTTACCAGGGTCGATGATCAGACAAGTGACTGCCACCCGCCGCCGTCAAAAGGAAAGAGAGAGCACCTGTTGGAGGTGAGGGGCACTCCCTTGTCTTCATTTCCTACCTAATCCACCATCTGCCAGCTCCCTTCTACCCACTTCCACTTTTCCCCAAATCATCTACTTCAACTTCCCAACTCGCCCTTCTGATTCCCCTTTTCCAAAACATACTCTCAAACTTTCAACTCGACTTTTTTCCGTCACAAACACCCACACACCGTCATCATGGATCGCATCAAGGAGGTAAGTTATTCATGTCGCAGAGCTTAGCCCCTGTTTGGCCCCACCATCAGGTCCAAATCACCCAGCACACTCTCATCGACAGCCACCGCCTTTCGAGATTCCACCATTCGTCGTCGGATCACTGGACAGCGTGCTAACAACGTGATGCGCTTCGTAGAAAATGAGCCAGCTCCGTTTGGAGGCTGACGAGGCCGCCGTCAAGGTCGAGGAACTCAAGGCCAAGGTCAAGACTCTCGAGCAGGAGAACCTGCAGAAGGAGCAGGAGATCATCTCCCTTGCGCACAAGAACAGCGTCCTAGAGGCAGAGGTAGAGAAACTCGAGGCTGTGGTTAAGGACCTTAAGGCCTCGGCCACCGAGGGCCAGCAGCACGGAACCCAGAACGAAACGCTGACTCGGAGACTGCAACTTCTCGAGGAAGAGGCCGAGCAAGCAGACAAGACTTTGCGTGAGGCCAACGAAAAGTACGATTACACTCCTTCCATCCCTCGTTCTGTCTCGTTTACTGACCCCTGTCTCTTCCCCTTTTCACTAGGCTCCGTCAGACCGACGTCAAGGCGGGCCACTTCGAGCGGAAAGTCCAGGCTCTCGAGCAGGAGCGCGACCAGTGGGAGTCCAAGTACGAAGACATGGCCAAGAAGTACCAGGCCGTCCAGAAGGAGTTGGAGGACTTCCAGGTCGAAATCAACACCATCTAAGTGTAGTCCGAGCGGGTTTGGGTGGAAGGCTGTGGGTTGTTGCAGTGATGTGTTTCTACATACTGCGTATCATATGATTGAAAGGCGAAGGTGGATGGAGGACTGTTCTCTGCCCCCGTCTACAGTACTTAGTGTTGCGGCTTTGCTCAATGTGACGTTTACCCCTGGCATAGACGGACACATCATGCAAGTTCATGTCTTCTTGTTGGGGAACCTGGAGGTGTGTTATAAGTAGTCCCACCCCCTTTTTTGTTTATATTAAGTTTAATCACGCCCCTGCGCCTTTCTCCTCTTGGCTTTTTGCTTCCGTGCTGCCAAATCTCTATCAAACTTTGTTTCGTACCGGAACTTCTTTTTCTTCTCTCTTGGTTGTTTTTCCTTCTTATTGTCGGGATCTTGTTTGAATTGCTCCTTTTCTGGGTCTGATTCGTCGTCTGAGGATTCGATTTTCGGTTTGTGCATACCATCACGGTCTACGCTGACGGCCTCGACCGTAACCGTCGTGTACTTGTCCTCGTCGATGTATTCTTCCTCTAATTCGAGCGGCGGCACTTCGGGTACCTCGTTGTCTGACAAACCACCCCACTCTTCTTCGCCGTCCTCCTGGCCGTTTTCTGCTGCGCCGGCGGCCTCAGCATCCCGGAGGATCTTTGTGATTGTTTGTACGTGCTCCTCAACTGCTTGCCTGCGTCCTTCCCTAATCTATACCACACAATCATGTTCTGTCAGCTTTTTATCCCGTAGCAACGGAGATAATTCAATTTAGAAGAAACGCACCTGCTTCCTCATTGCGATCCTCGCCTGTCGTTCCTTCTCCTCGTTTATCTCCTGCGCATGCTTTTTCCGCGCGAGTTTCCGCTTGTGGAAACCTGTGAGGTATTCTTCGCGGGCGGCCTTATCCCATGTGACTTCCTCGACGGTGTGCTGGATCTTTCTCTTTTTTGGTGGTGCAGGTGCGGTTTTCCTCTGCCGTGGCTGAGTGATGAACCTGTGGTCCATCATTGAGGTATCCATTTTGCGTGATTGTCTTTTATGAACGTATTCGATTGGTATCTTCTTCCCTGTTTCTTACTTGAAACTTTTAGAGACAAAATTTGGCTGGCGTTCCAGGTTGTCTGCAGGTTTTATGTACTGTAAAAATTGAACTTGGCGGTTTCCTCTCTCAAACCACTGTAACTTTTTCAGCCGGGTCCTGCAGTTTATCTTGGATTCTGCCGCTCCACACCGCTCCGATTAGTTCGCTGTGGACTTGTTGGTTTGACGCTGTGCCGCCCGCCGCTTGCGCACCTGGGCGCTGCATCATCCGCTCAACTGGGAAGCTCCCAGTCCCAGCGAGTTCAAGACCAGCGTCCACTTCAACAACAACACAATTGACTGTCTGGACAGCCTTTTGCATCCAGTTTGAACGCACGCCCTACGCTTTAGCCAGTCTCGAGTCCAGCAATGCATCTCTCAATAGCAGCCACATTGCTGGCTTACACAGCAGGCGTGCAAGCATTCGTTGATTCGTCCCCGTTCATCTTGTTCTCTACCAGCGCGTATGTTTGCTCTTGACCCTTGCCCGTCTGTCCCCCTCATGTCACATCTAACCATTACGTAGACTTCCCAAATCCTCAAATAACGCACAACTCCAAACTAGCTCTCAGGTTCTGGCATCCGCGAAGGAGCTCCTCTCATCATGCCCCACCGATCGCTACATCCTTGTTTCCCAGCCGAATCTCCACGCCGCCGATATCCGGCGCGAGGGCACCAACCCGCAGTGCATGACACCTACGCTCTGCGGAGTTGGAATGAATAAGAAGTCGTCAATCTATAGTGTTGCAGAGGTCATTGGGCAAGTTTCGGGTCGGCCGCTGAAGGAATATATCCTTGAAGCTTGCAAGGCAAAGGGCAAGGATGAAGTACAGATTGATCGGGTTGAGTTGAAGCACTTGCCTGCTGTTGGGCATAAGAGCTTGAGCGAGGAGAGGAGAGAGATTTTGAGGGATAATGGTAAGTCCTTTCAAACGTCGAGGCAACGGGACTGGATGGTGTGCTGATTCGTTGGATTTAGATCTCGAGCTGAGCAAACTGTTGCATTTGTTGAATGAGTATACGGTTGTCATGTTCTCGGATCCCAACGAGTTCAGACCTTATGAGCCAGAGTTTTCGAGCGAACCGGCAGTTCATATGGATCTCAAGCGGTGGTCGGAGGAGAATGAGATTTTGGAGAGGAGAAAACCCAACTCAACTGGCGACCACTTGCCGCTCTTTGAGAAGTATCAGTTTTTTACCCCTGGTGAGTTTCTATGTCTTTTCTATGCAGGTTTTGGAAGAATTACGCTGACTTGAAAATTCAGCGGTCTTCACATCTTTGATCGTCGTGCTTGTCATTCTTTCTATCTTGGGTGTTGGTCTTAGGGCACTTGCTAGCCTCGAGGTGTCATATGGCGCTTTTGACAAGGATATGGGTCCTGCTGCGCAGAAGAAGCAGATGTAAGAAAGTGTGTATGATGTGGGTGCGTGTCTCTGTGCGACTACGATTACATTGTGAATATGGCATGGGCTTCGTTTGATGAGGAAATTGTAAAGCATAGTTTGTTTTGCTTGGGTTTTTCGGTTGGAGTTAGAAGGCTATTAATACGGCATAGTTTATGGCATCAATATCTAGAGTTTTTGGTCACACATTTTCCGCGATAACGCGCATTCGACTTGAGCTCATATTCTTGTGTCAGGTCCTCAGTATACAGGAGAGGGGGCCTTGTGTAGCTGTATTGCATGAAAAGGTTTTGTTCTACCATAAGGCACGTATGCGAGCAAAGAATGCCTCTTCATACTATGTATTGCGATTCATCGATTTCAACAACACTTTAAGACCATCCATCACCTCATGAAACCCATCCCAACAGATTTCCTCGTTGGTTGAGATGCAGGTCGGAAGTGTTCCAGGGAATAAAGTTGCCAGAGCTAATTCAAAAAGGCACGGATTTCTTTTTTGTCAAGTATTTATGAACAGACAGCCTTTGAATATTATAATTTACGCCTTTTTAAAATTTAAAAAGGCATAAGTTCCTTTTTCTTTCGTGGTTTTATTTAAAGAAAACCGTTGATCATTATAAAACATGGCTTATTGTTTTTAAAACAGGCATGTCCTTTTTTTTTTTTTTTTTTCTATTTCACAAAAATAAAACCGTTGACGAGCATAATTTATGCGGTTTTAGATTCAAAAAGACATAAAGCTCTTTTTCTTTCGGATTTATTTATATAAAACGGTTAATTTTTATAATTATTGCTCTTTTTGGTTTCAAAAAGCCATGTTCAATGTTTACAGAGGTTTGTTCGAAAACGAAAAGACTTGATGAGAATGTTGGGGTTAGAGAACTAAGGCTACAATTCTGGGGATGATAAGTCACATAGTGTGAAGAGACGTCCTGTTCTCTTCTCCTCCTCTTCGTGCCTGTGCCCAATCCCGCATCTCTTTCAGAGAGTCCTTAGACTTCATGACCATGTACTTTATAAGCTCATGATGCCCTGTGTGCTCCTCGAACGCCACTTCCATATCCTCTTTGTCAAATTGTTTCGCTCCACGCGTAACGATGTCGAGGTATTCCTTTTTCTCATCATCGTCACCCCCAAACAAACACACATGTCCCGCGTACTTGATCAAAATGAGGTTCATCAGGATCCTCACCATTCGTTGATTGCCATCGCCAAACGGGTGGATCATGGTAAATTGATGATGATACCTTGCCGCGAGTGTGTAAGGGACAAGCTTCGACGGTTGCTCGATCTCCTTGGTGAGGTTCCCGATCATCTCCTTCATGTATTCGGGAACAGCCGATGCTCTGATACACCGATGAGCCTTCATTTTCTTGTCGGGCGTCTCATACTTGACTGCAATCTCAAAATCCCGGTACTGGCCAGTCTTCACCTCGTCATCCTCCTCAACGAGTCCAGTATATAAGATTTTGTGTGTTTCCAGGAGAAGCTGTTCTGTAATTGACTGGTTATTGAGGACCACCTGCTCAATAATAAAAGCAAGCGCTTGTTCGTGCTGAATAACCTCCCTGCATGACCGGATAACAGTATTAATATCTGTGGGCCGGTTTGACTTTATAAGCGCCTCGAGGTGATCTTGATACTCTGGATTGCTGGTCTCTTCGATCTTTTCGGTGATTGGTAGACCACGGAAGACGTGTTGGCAGAGGTCGAAGGTGATCGACTCGTACACGCCGGCCGAATCAATGTAATTTGAGTTGTAAACGAGTAATATTAACGATTTTTCGAATATTGGCCAGACCTCGGTCGTGGGGACGTCGGCGGGTAATTGTGAGGAGGCTTCTTGTCTCAGACGCTCGGCCAGTCTGCTTATAAAGTCGACAGGCCATCCCCTGGACATACTCTCAGACAATGTTTGGTAGAGACACTTCATATTTTGAAGTCGATTTAGTGGGTGGTAGGTCCAATTCAGGAACAACGGATGCAGCGACTTTGTAGGGTGGTGACATGCCATTCTTTTTCTTTTTCTAAACTGCAGTACTGAACAACAAAAGAATTTAAAGAGAAAAAGAGCAGATTTATTGACTCATCTGCAAAGCTCCCCACGGTTGACGGTTGAGTGGCGCAAAACAGGAACCTTCTTTTACCAATAACTCCCAATCGATTCCATCACTTCCCACAATTCCATGTAAGCATTTCAAAATTAAAAAAGGTATAACATATATTTTTCAAGGAAATCTTTTTAAATAGAAGCCATACCCAAAAAAAATTGTGCCTTTTTTAATTAGAAAACCCATGTTTTATGTTTTTATAAACGTTCTTGAAAGATGAAATGGCTTGCTGAGCAGCCCTGATGTTTGGTCGGATTAGGTTTTATAGGCAATAAATCACATAGTGTGAAGAGGAATTCTCTTAAAAGAATTGATATAAAAACACGGAGAAAAGAACTAAAGAATTAAATTACTGACAGCGCTGGAAAAAGCCCGGTTCTATAATCTGGCTTATTAAACAAGATGACTAGGAAGCAAGAAATTCGCAATCCCTTCCTTGACGGCGTACTCGTGCCCGCAGTGACCGCATACCAGTTTTCCTTCCATCAGATTGGTCTCCATGAGTAGAGAGTGAAGGTCCTTGAGCGTCTTCTCGTCTGATTCGAGCTCTTCGAGCGTTGGTGGTTGTTCTGGGAGGGCGGGGAAGCCGAGCTATTTTAAGAAGTCAGCATCAATCCTCATGCGTGGAAGTATGTTGGTGATATACCTCTGTAGATGTTGTCCGCAAGGCATTCCAATCAAGCCGGGGCAGGAGATTTGACAAAAGTTGTGGGTTGAGCTCGACGTCGTCGCTTGCTAGCTCTGCTTCCTTTGGGTGGAGAGGAAAAGAATCCGAGGACTGCTTGCATGACCTGGCCGCGCAGGTCAAGAAGTTGAGTGTGAGGACCTTCATATTTGATGTTTTTTTGAGGGTGGATTTGTGGTCTTTGTATGTAAGTTTGTGAGTTTGAGAATGCTTTTATGAGTTTCTTGTTGGTCAAAGACGAATGAATGAAAGGATATCCATCGAGGTTCCCAAAAATTTAGAGTGGGGCATTTTGACTTGCAAAAAGTCCAAGATCTAGTAAAACCCCAACCCTCGATGAGTTGTGAATAGCTTGTTTCTCTATTTCTTACTTTGCTTCCTGATTACTGCAAGACTCCTGCGTGTGTTGATAACTTTTAGAGGATTGGTAAAGGACTCAAGTTTGTAATGTAAAAAACAAAAATTTAAGACAAGTCGGCTAGTACGAGGAGAGTTATTCCATACAGAACTGCAAACCACCAACAAATCAAGACAAACACCGACACGACACATGATAAATGGGAATCCAAACATAATTCTACAAAGCTGCAGTTTGCAGAGTTCTTTCAATATCACTATCCCTTAAGCAGCCGTCTTCCTGTAACCCTGGTTCTCTGGCTTGTTGGACTGTCTGTAACGGAAGTATCCAACGGCAGCGGCGGCGATGATGCCGAAAAGAGCAACCTTGCCGGCGACGGTGAATCCATCGACGGATTCGGCCGGAACAGACGCTGTGGAATCATCAATTGAAGTGTTGGTCTCGTCGTCAGGCGAGTCTATGCTCCCTTCCAGCCCTGTTGGTATCGCAAGGAAGAGAAATCTCAACGATCAGCACAATCTCTTTAAATTTTTTCAAGCAAGATCATCGATAGTCCAAGAAAAAAAAACTTTTTGTGTCAATTTTTGGTTGGCTGTTTTTACCCCTTTTCACGCAGCGGGTAACAAGCATGCGCGAGAGGAGGGGGTGCAAAACAGGCGGGATATTGGCAAAATCAAACAGTGTTTAGAGTTCCGCGTGGATACCTTCATCAGGGACCTCCAACTCGCCGCTCTTGACGATCTTGACAGTCTGTGTGGGCTTGTCGCCGGGTTGGGTGGGGACATTCTCGATCTTCTCGACGATGTCATAGCCCTCGAGGACCTCGCCGAAGACGACGTGGCGGCCATCGAGCCAACTGTAAAAAGGGGAATCAGTAATTGAATAATATCCAATGTCATGTAGGTACAGAAACTTACGAGGTGACGACAGTGGTGATGAAGAACTGGGAGCCGTTGGTGTCCTTGCCAGCGTTGGCCATAGAGAGAAGGCCCTTCTTGCTGTGCTTGAGCTTGAAGTTCTCATCAGGGAACTTCTCGCCGTAAACTGTAGCGCAATTTGTCAGAAAACCAATTGTCATGACGGATCATGGATGAAAGTGGACAAAACATACTGGACTTGCCACCGGTGCCATCGCCCTTGGTGAAGTCACCGCCCTGGATCATGAACTGCTTGATAACACGGTGGAAGGTAGAGCCCTCATAACCGAAACCCTTCTCGCCGGTGGCGAGAGCGCGGAAGTTCTCAGCGGTCTTGGGAACAGTCTTGCCATAGAGACCCATGACAATGCGTCCAAGTGGCTCGTCGCCATGCTGAATGTCGAAGTAGACCTTGTGGGTGATCTTGGGGCCCTTCGCGGCGGCGGCGGGCTGAGAGAAGAGGACCATAACCACCCCCAAGAAAAGGGTGGTGGCCAGGAGAACTCTCCTGATGTTGAACATTTTGAACTATACGTGGGGTTGACGATGCAAATGAGAATTGATCTGTGAAGAAGAAAAAAAAATAAAAAGAAGAAAGAAATATCCAAAAGTCAATTGGAAGGCGAATGCGGGGGAAATACTCCCGGTGTTTGGTTGAAGCTACGTTTCGGTTTCAACTGACCGGCCGTGATTGGAAAGTGGGCGACCCTGACAGGGGGCTCACAGGGGTTCTGGCGGCAAACTGCTGTTGACCGCACCTCCCAACTTTTGCGGGGGAGAAGCACCGATACTGGATGAAAAGAGTAAAGCGTCTTTGTTGCAGAAAAGCTACCCACACCCGGGGTGAACCTAGCGAAGCAAGTCGCGGATCGGACACGACAGGGGTTTATCCAGCTGCTCTCTGCAGCCAAGTGTCAGTGGCAGTTGCGTCGCCAGACATTCCCTCAAGCGACAACGTCATCTCCAAAGAAATCATTCTCTTGGATCTTGTGCCTGAAACCTTAAAGCCCACAAGCTACTGAGGCGCAAAGGGATATAAAAAATAATCTGGCGCTATGCCAAAGACTTTGACTTCTCTGATGCCAAAACCTCACTTATAACACTTTTAAACCCACCAACGGTGCGGGATGATGTCCTCTACGAACGAGGAGGACCCCTTCCTCCAGGTCCAACAGTGCGTTCTATTCCTGACCTGATGTTTAATAATGGTTAAAAACTCATAAGAGTCAAAACAGAGACGTTCTCTCCCAACTTCAATCCACTCGACCCCTTTTCACTTCCTACCTTCGCATCCGCTCCCTTAGCACATCCGCAACCTCCCCAGAACGTGCCTCCGCCCGCTCCGACCTCGAATCCGCCCTCCAGTCCCTAATCGAGGATCTCGCCGACTTAGTCGAATCTGTAAAGGCTGTCGAGTCCAATCCGGCCCAATATGGCCTCTCAGAAACCGAAGTCGCACGGCGCAAGCGCCTAGTCCAAGAAGTCGGCGGCGAGATAGAAGACATGCGCGATGAACTGGCCAAGGTATCAAGCACTTCAGGCGGCAGCCATAATCTTCCCGATCCATCATCATTTGACGATGGGAATGAGGACTACGCAGCGCAGTTTGAGCAGGAGCAACAAGTCATGATGATGCGCGAGCAGGATGAGCACTTGGATGGGGTGTTTCAGACCGTGGGCAACCTGCGCAGGCAGGCGGACGACATGGGCCGGGAGCTCGAGGAGCAGAGGGAGATGCTCGAGGTTGTGGATAACTTGACCGAGCGCGTGGGTGGGCGGTTGCAGACCGGCATGGAGAAGATGAAGCACATAATAAGGAGGAGTGAGGACAAATGGAGCAGTTGCTGCATTGGCTTATTGATTTTGGTGTTAATTATCCTGCTGATTTTGCTACTCCTTCTGTAGGGCGTTTGGGGACTATGCTTTTATTATGGCCTTTGGATGGTTTTGTTTTCTGGGTCTGGATCGGTATCATTCTGGGAGTCTACTAGACATGATAGACATTGTATTAACTAGCCTAAAGATGGCGGGATGACGGAGTTGTCAAACTTGGCGGCGGCTTTTGAGCCTGTTGCGTTTGCTATTATATTAAAGATATTGGGTATCCACGCGTTTATCATGTTTCAATCCTCAAGTTTACAGATACCAAACCCCCGCTCCCAAATGTTTTCCGCTTGCTACTGGATCGTTTCTCCTTTTTTGTTGGGCATATATAGTTCCTGCCCACCCTAACCGACATCGTATATCCCAAAATCCACAAAGTAAAATGACAGTCCTGATAACGCCTCACTGCAGCAGCTCACCCCTGAATTGCTTATCCAAGATTCAACCCAGTATCCCTCTTGAGCACTTGGGCTAAAACGTGTAAAGAATTGACAGCCGCCGACTTTTCCGGTGCTTTCGCCGGGAACTGAATGAGGGCTGCCCTAAGAGCCGCGACCGCAGCATTCCCGAAAGCATCGATAAACTTCGCCTCATAATTCTGAATCATAGCCTTAAGCACAACACACTGTGTGTTGGATATTTCGGATGGTGGCGTGCGCACGATCTTTACCATGGCAGCCCAATAATTCCTGGCGGGGTAAGGGTTTTCTTTCTTGGACTTTGTAAAATTCCTCAGTGATATTGCCGCGAAACCCGCACCCAGTCCAGTCATTCGGTCCATGTGTTGTTGGTCCGGAATCCAGTGCCCCCCATCCTTCCACCAGCCTAATCGCTGTCTGCCTTGCTCTGTCTTCTCGCTGCCCCGATACCCAAACAGAACAGGGCAAACTATTCTGAATTTGGCGAGTAAAATGTCTATCAAAGACTCGCCACGCCAGAGGAAGTCAGGTTCTGAGAATGCTGCTGCAACACATACGCCAACGGGATCAGCAGTTTCTGGGCGCGCGCTAGCCTCGTTGATGAATTGAGAAATTACGGCTTTGGAGAAGACGTTGAGTAAATAAAGAAATAATGAAGGAAGGGTGGCCTGGTTGTGAAGAGTCCCTTCCATCGGATTCCTTGGTTTCAAAACAAAGTTGCTTGGGTCCATGGGCTGAGAGTCGACCCGGTTGCTGAGTGCTTCTCGTAATAAAGTGACGATTTTTTGTTGCTATCACCATTGTTAGCCGGCTTTTACCTTGTTCATTGCGGTCACACCGTTAGTTGACCCGTACCTGTGTCTTGTTCACGCCTGGCGCACCTCCGGTAAGTTGGCCAACGGATTTTCTGATTTCTCGTCGCATATCACCCATCCGTTCTTTTAGAGCTCTGTTAACCTTTGCCTGTTCCATCATCGACTTGCGCAAAATTTTCAGATTTTTATGTATCTGGGAATATCGATCTGTCTGTGGAGCTGAGGTCGGCGGTGTAGGTACAGGTTTCGGTGTCGCGATGGCTGGGACAGCACCATTGGTTGTTAAATTGCCGTTGAGAAGGGCATTGATACCCAGAACAGGTGGCTTTGCGGGTTCTGTAGGCTGTTTGTTAGGTATCGCAGTTGCTTGGGCTGCTGGCGCCGCCGCAACAGCTTGAAATGGAGGTTTCCCAAACGGGTTGACTGAAGGTTGGCCAATGTTTGCCGTGGTTGGCGTCGTCTGGCTCGGGGCTGGCTTGAAATTGCCATTGACAACCGGAGCAACCCCTGGCTTAGGTTCTGGTAGTAATGGAGGTATCTCAATCTTTTTCTTTCTAAGTTCGTTCAGTCTCTGGTGCTCCTCAGCCAGCTTTTGCTCAGCCAGGAGTCGATCTTGCTCCCTTCGCTTCTCTGCGAGAATACGCTCCGTCTCTTCACGTAAGAGAGCCTCCTGAAGAATCTTTTCGGCATCTTCTCTCAAACGCGTATGTGCCGTCTCTGAGACCTTGAGGACATGAGCGTGACGCGCCTCGGAGTTTCGCGGCTCATCGAATATCCTAGCCAAGTCATCGTGATGATTGGGATTCACCCATCGGGACGGGGATGAGTAGGTCATTGAATATTCGGTTTAGTTGACCTTTTGGTTTCAATTCCTAGGCCAGGGGCGCTGCCGAACGGAGATGAAAAGTGATAGAAAGCCGGAGGTTGGAATTTTGAAGGACCGTGTCGAGGTTGCGAAGGTCGTTAGATTCACCCTCCGGGGGTTTGTAAAGGGTTTGCGTGAACCAACATCCTGGCAGAAAATACCAGCAAAAACCCTAACCCTTCAATCGCTGCTAGCTTTCCAACCCCACTCCTCCGCACAGTTCCTGCCCAACAGGATTGCAAGGCGAGGGGAAGCGACCCGTGCTTTGTCCCATCTCCAATTGACAGTTGGTGCTGCAGCAGAAAGAAGCGGGAACTGGAGAAGACAGGAAAAAGTAAATATCAAAAAATTCGGTTGATATTCGAGGTTGTATAAGATTCGACTTGAAAGTCAGTGCGGAATATGGAGCAACCACTCCAGATATTTTCGTCGTACTGGTGCCACCGGAACTTCCAAGGTTTCTGCTGATCATGACACTCCAATCGTGTCCAGTCACCCAGTTCAACAGTTTGACAGTTCCAACGCCGACGCCGTGCCGCCTCAGCCTGGGACAGCCAGGCATCTTCATTCGCCCACCTGGCAGATCTAGCCAAGGAGACGGAGCTGCCAGCAAAAATCCGTGCGTCTCGCCCCCCGCACCTTCGTCCAAGATTAGAAAAGACAGGTTTCAAAACCCCAGGTTGGAACTGAAGATTCAACCGAGACTTTACAAGGTGCAAATTGCAGAGCAAAATTCAATTGATAATTTTGGATTATCTAATAGGTATTATCAAGATGTAGTCAAAAGATAAACAAAATAAAAATTAAGGCACTCCGGTGAATGGCTCGATGCATCCGTCGTCGGCTGGGGACAGGGGTTGATGGTGCAAGCCGCTGCAGTGGTGCTTTCGGGTGCGTCACGCTTTCCACACCTTTCACGGCCCAGTTTTGTTTGAATTTTGGTGGGAGAAGATGGTGAGGTGCGGGACTCGGCTCCTCCCCACTTTGCCTTTTCGGTAGCTGTCGCTCACCCGCCGTTGCTTGGAAGCACTGATGGAGCACAGGGTGCTGGAACTAGGGCCTGGAGCACTGCATCCTTTCCTCCCCCCTTCCTGCTGCCCGGTTACTTTGCTTTGCTGGTTGAACGGGCGTACATCCTCAAGGTGCACTCATCGTCATCAAACAACCTTCGGGTTTCTCCCACCGCCACCTCTTCAGGCTTCTCCAGCTTCCTCACCCACCACCTGTCCCTCACGTTCCCTCTCAATGCATTTTTCAATCTTTCATTAACCCGCTTGGACTCGATCAAACGCATCTCTGCAAACCCGTCCGTGGGCGACATCTCCACAATCCACTCCCCAAAAAGACACACAATACAGCATCAAGAACTTTGACGCATTTCGTACTTCGCACTTCGCACATCGCACATCACACGACACACGCAACTGACATCAACATCGACATCGAACACATACGCACCGCTTGTTCACAGCCGTTTGCATACGCATTCAACCAAAACCTGCATCGCACTTGACGTGCACCCACCAAATATTAACAGCTCTGCCTGCCGTTCCTCGCAGCCCCTGAGCCCACAATGGATCAACAGCAGCAGCAGCAGCAGCCTCAGCCAGGAGGCGTCCCGGGCCCAACTGGCCGCCGCTTGCATATTGCGCATCGTAGAAGCCCTTCCGAGCTTACTCCATTGATGAGCATGTTCCAGAACCCCGCAAGTAAGTCTGACACTTTCGTTACAAGCAACTTCTCCCACGAGCAAACGGTTCCATCTCTCAAAGACTATGAGTCTCCGTCGACGTTGCGGTTTGCCAGCGTCGCTACATCACTTGGATTCTTTGTACCAGTTAGCAGCCCCTGACTAACCCACCCCTTTCTCAATAGTGGAGCAAATCGCCATTCAACAGCAAATCCAGCTCCTGCAGCAACAGCAGCAGCAGCTCGAAGCCTATCAGCAAATGGGCATGCTGCAGGGCGCTCAAGCTCTGGGTCAAGGTGGTTACAATGTTCAGGCCGGCATTCCCAATCTCTCGCCGCAAACCGGCTTCCAATTCCCAAATCCTCAGCTTCAACAGCAAAACGTGTCGTTGGCCCCGCCCAACGCACCGAGTGCACATCGCCGTAATCAGTCGGCTGCTATCACCAATATGGGTATGGGTGGCCCCCCTCCTGCCCCGTCGTCTGGCACATCTGCATTTGGCAACTTTGAAAACTCGCAGGCCCAAGGCAGAGAAAATGTTGGCGGTCGCGGTGGTCGTGGTGGCAGCGGTCCCCCGGGAGCGGGCCATCAGAGACGTCACTCCTTGGCCCTGGCTGATGCCAAGAAGGCTGCCGAGATCGCGCAGCAGAAGCGTACGACATCTGGATTCCAGTTCCCTGCCCCCGGCGCTTCGGGCTCTGCTGAAAAGACAGAGGGCGAAGCCTCGGGGTCCACCTCGGCTCAGGCCCCGGCCGAAACCCCAGCCGTCCAGGGCTCGTCGTCCTTCCGTGGGGGCCGTGGCGGCGGTCACGGTCGCAGTCAAAGCATGGCGGTTGGTGCCAACGGCCGTGGTGGTCGTGGTGGTAGCATGAATTTCACTGGTGATAACCTTGGTACTGACTTTTCGCGCCGAGGCGGTGCTTCCGGCAGCGGCGGTCATGCCCGCACTGGTTCCCGGAATTTTGACGGCAACTGGCGCAATCAGAATCAGGGCCAGGGTCAGGACCAAGCTGCTGGCGCCGGCCAGAATCAGGGGTTCCAGCCGGGCCACCGCAGCCGTGGCTCGATCAATCATCAGTCCATTTCATCTCTGGGTGCTTTCCAGTATCCGGGCCAGCCCCAGCTGGTCCAGCTTCCCAATCAGATGATGGTCCCTGGCATGTTCCCTGCTCAACAGCTCAATCCCATTCAGCTTGGCCAACTGCAGGCTCTTCAGATTGCCCAAATGAATGGACAGCATATGACTGGCCTTGCCGGGAGCCAACATGCTCCCCAGCTTGCTGCTCAGCAAAATCAACAGCAGCAACAGCGCAAGACGCTTTTCACTCCTTATCTCCCCCAAGCTACCCTCCCTGCCTTGCTCGGAGATGGACAGCTTGTTTCTGGCATCCTTCGTGTCAACAAGAAGAACAGGAGCGACGCCTACGTCTCCACTCAGGATGGTCTTTTGGATGCCGACATCTTCATCTGTGGTAGCAAAGACCGTAACCGAGCCCTTGAGGGTGATTTGGTTGCTGTTGAGCTCCTGGATGTTGACGAGGTGTGGTCCCAGAAGCGCGAGAAGGAAGAGAAGAAGAAACGCAAGGATATTACCGATACACGCACCGGATCTACGGCTGGAAACAACCAGGGCAGTGGAAACGGAGATGACAACGGTAATGGCGAGGGTGGACTGCGCCGTCGTGGCAGTCTGAGACAGCGTCCCACCCAAAAGAAGAACGATGACGTTGAAGTCGAAGGCCAGAGCCTCCTTCTCGTCGAGGAAGAGGAGATCAATGATGAACAGAAGCCTCTCTATGCCGGTCATATCGTCGCCGTCATTGAGCGTGTGGCTGGCCAAATGTTTTCCGGCACACTGGGCTTGCTCAGGCCCAGCAGCCAAGCCACCAAGGAGAAGCAGGAGGCTGAACGTGCTGCCCGTGATGGGTCTGGATCCCGACACAACGATCACAGATCCAACGAAAAGCCCAAGATTGTATGGTTCAAGCCTACTGACAAGCGCGTGCCTCTGATTGCTATCCCGACCGAGCAGGCTCCTCGTGACTTCGTGGAGAAGCACCAAGATTACGCGGATCAGATCTTCGTTGCTTGCATTAAGCGCTGGCCCATCACCTCGCTTCACCCTTTTGGTACTCTCGTTGAGAAGCTTGGCAAGATGGGTGATTTGAAGGTTGAAACCGATGCTCTGCTGCGCGATAACAACTTTTCGTCGGACGAGTTTTCGGATGCTGTCCTCCGCAGCGTCGGGCTCGCTGATTGGTCTGTTGCAAAGGAAGATGAGGCGGCTATCGCTGCTCGCCGCGACTTCCGCACTGAGAAGGTTTTCACTCTTGACCTTACGGGCACCTCGGAGCTCGGCAACGGTGTCCATATCAAGACGCTTCCTGATGGGAAGGTCGAGATTGGTATCCACGTTCCCGATGTCACCCACTTTGTGAAGCCCAACTCGCTTGTTGACCGAGAGGCTAAGAAGCGCGGCACTGCCGTACACCTCATGAATCGCTTCTGCGCTCTGCTGCCTCCTAAGCTCTCAAGTGAGCTCTGCTCACTCACCCCTGATGACGACCGCCTGACTGTGAGTGTTGTCTTCCATGTCAACCCTCACACCGGCGCTGTCGCCGAAGGAGATACCTGGATCGGAAAGGGCATTGTCAAGAGTGGCGGCAAGCTGTCTCTTGCTGAAATTGACCAAGCGCTTTCAGCCAATGCTAGCTTCAGCCACCCAGCTGTCGAGGCCAAGGACGTTCAGATCCTCAACCTCATTGCCCAAAAGTTCCGCGAAGCCCGCCTGGGTGCTGGCGGTGAGCCTATCGCGCCTCTCCGTCTGCTTCAGCAACTTGATGATGAGAACATTCCCGTCAAACACAACATCTTTGACAGTACCCAGGCCACTGAGCTCGTCGAGGAGCTCATGCACAAGACTAACGCCTATGTTGCTCAGCGCTTGGCCGCTGCTCTTCCCGAAAAGGCTCTGCTCCGTCGGCAGTCGCCTCCTAATTCCCGTCGTCTGCAGACCTTTGTCGAGCGCATGACGGCACTTGGCTATGAGATCGACCCCTCGAGCAGCGGAACACTCCAAACCAGCCTGTTCAGGGTTGATGATGTCGAGACAAGGCAAGGAATGGAAACGCTTCTCCTCAAGACGATGCAGCGTGCCAAGTACTATATTGCGGGCAAAACCGCCAAACATCTTTGGGCTCACTATGCCCTCAACCTTCCGCTGTATACGCACTTTACCAGCCCCACTGGACGCTACGCTGATGTTTTGGTTCACCGCCAACTTGAGGCTGTTCTCAGCGAAACTGAATACACCGAGGATCTCGAAAATCTTGTCAAGACGGTGGAGTCGTGCAACACCAAAAAGGATTCCGCACAGAATGCTCAGGAGCAGAGCGTTCATATTGAGGCCTGCCGGAACATGGACAAGAAGCGGCAAGAGACGAGCGGTGATCTAATTAGCGAAGGTATCGTGGTTTGTGTGTACGAGTCGGCGTTCGATGTCCTTATTCCTGAGTGGGGCTTCGAGAAGCGTGTGCATTGCGATCAGCTTCCTCTCAAGAAGGCCGAATTCCGCAAGGAGAAGCGGGTTCTTGAGCTCTACTGGGAGAAGGGTGTCCCCAGTTCGGCTTACATCCCTGAAGATGAGCGCCCCAAGGCGGGAGCTTCGCAAAGAGTTTCAAATGCTCTGGCTGCTGCTCGTCAAGCTGAGGAGGCCGAAAGAGTCAGGAAGGAGCGGGAAGAAGCCTCCCGGAAACAGACGGAGACCGGCACCATTCCTACTGAGTCTGCCGATGCCCTCTTTGACGATGACGAGGACAACGCTTCAGACATTACGGAAGCCATGGCCGGCGCATCTTTGGCCGAACGCCCCACGCAGAGCGTTCCCGGCTCTCCCAGCCGGTCTACTGAATCCCCTGCTGGAACTCTCCAGCGTACCCGTTCGGATTCAAAGGTGCCTTCCACGGAGGCGCCCGAGTCTCGCTTGACCAACAAAGAGAAGTACCTGAAGCTTTTCAAACTCAGGGAGGAAGGTGGTGAATACATCCAGGATGTGACTGAGATGACTCGGGTCCCCGTGATCTTGAAGACGGATCTTAGCAAGAGCCCTCCGTAAGTATTTTTTTGGTTTGTCTGAGATTTTCACATATCTAACATCGTCACAGATGCCTCACGATCCGTTCTCTCAACCCTTACGCTCTGTAAATAGGCCCAGCATTTCTCTAGCTTGCTGACGTTTTATGAGCCTCTCTATTTACATGGCTGCTGGACTATGGAGACATTGGTTTAGTGTGCAATTAAAATTTAGGATGGATGTGGAAGACTGAATGACAATCTTCGGAAAGTCGAAAACGCAAACGAAGTGTGTTTGGAGGTGATAAGGGATGATACAGGATTGGGTTCTCTTATAGAGGATATGTTAGGGGTGGTAGCCCCGGTAGTACCACGGGTGAATGATATGTTAGCAATAGCCCGTAGTATCTGGTCGGGGAACCTGAACGAGGAAATTGGGATGAGGAGAGACAAGAAGAAGTCATCTAATAGCAATTTTTTAAACGGCAAATATTTCGTGGTCTTTTGATAACCGGTTTCATGAGGGTACAGGCTGATGGAGTATCATGGTTCAAACTATATTGAAACCTGAGATAGAAGCGGATGAAAAGAGTTGGCTCCTTCCGAATCGTTCTTCTTTTTTTTTTTTTCTACGTTGAAGATCAATGAATGTCACAACCACGATGTACAGTATCATCCGCGGCCATTTATATGCCCGGCTAGTTTCCTGGCCAGGGTGACCCTTAAAGCTTAAAAATCCGAGCTCAAGGATCTCTAGAGGATCTCATCAACAAGCACATCAATCGAAGATGGTGTGGTCAAACGGATGTGGGCCTTCGATTCAGAATGAATGTGGAAAGTGCCATTTCCAGGTTGTTTCCGGCAAAACAAAAAGGAGCAAAAGCGTCGCTTGTCGCTTGTCACCATACATGTTGGCGACGAACCCCTTTCAGCAAAGCTCTCGGACCTTAATCAGCTTAAGGTATCCGGAAGAAGATTGTGAAATTTCTTTGAATCTTCGGTTTTGATGCGCTCCGACGGATTGAAACATCTCTGAGACGAGCATGCAGGGGCGCCAACGTTAGAGATGGGTCCCCGGTGCAACCTCAGAAACCCCTGTCACAGACTTGGCGGACGTTGCGACTGGCTGAAGGTCAATTGGCGATGATGGCGCCCCCACAAAGCGTCATCTGTAGTGACCCGGGATCCGAACAGGGGGGATGAGGGCCCTTCATCCCAACCTTAAACATTTGGCGCTCCGTCTGATTGGCCGTCTCTCAGCCCAAGGAAGGGGTTGCGATGGAAACGAAACACCAAGATGTCTTTGCCCTCAGTCCTGCCATCTCAAGTTGCTCTTGGACTGGAGCTCACATCCCAGCAGATGCCGGAAACTCGAGCTCGACGAAGCAGGAGCGCCGTGGGATGGGTAGCGTTACGATGCTGGGCTTTTTCAGGGCTTTTTCTGGGCACACCCCCGAGCGCCAGAGCGCAGATGAGATGCCGGTCTGTACCCGCCCCCGCGGCATTGTTTGAACTTGTCGAGCTCAAGGGTGATGCGGGTCCCGGAAAGGCCAGCACCCGCTGGCTACGAGCTACCCTGAGATCCTCCTTCTTGGCAGGCCATCTTTAATCATGACCGTTTCCCACTTGTGACTCTGAGATTCTCTTTCCTCTTTCTTTCCTTTCCTCATCCCACCGTCTGTGTTCTGTTCGTTATTCAAAGCACTGGTCTGCTTTCCACTCTCCTTCAAGCAGCAAAGTCTGTCTCTTAAGGTCTTTCACTCTTTTACAGCCTTGCTTTTTAATATTTTTAATTTTATACTCCCTCCGGCAGGATATATTATTCCACAAAATAAAAACAGCTAGGCTGTTCATCACTCGACAAACGATTTGACAAGAATTTAGTGAATCAGGGGCCGACACATATAGACAAACAACAAAGATGCCTTCTATTTCCAGGACAATTGGTGCGGTTGTTGCGGGGTTGGCTGCTGTTGCTTCGGCATTGCCAGCGGTTCCAAAGTTGGATGGTAATCAGATGAAGATGCTCTCGTTCGCAAAGCGTCAGAATGCCGCTGCTCAGGCATTGGGTCTTAATGATGTTGATATTCTTCAATTGTAAGATCCCCCGGTTTCATACCTCCTTGTTACCCGAGTCAGGGACTAACCTTTGTGTTCTTATAGCGCCCTTACTCTCGAGTGGCTCGAGGCTGCCTTTTATCAACAAGGCTTCGAGCGTTTCCCAGCAACTGACTTCCTTGCCCTTGGTCTTCCTCAGGAGCAGATTGATGACCTCCTCAATATTGGCAAGACTGAAGAGGCGCATGTCGTCCTTCTCCAAAGTGCCATCGCACAAGCAGGCGTCCAGCCCGTCCAGCCATGCACGTACAACTTTGGCTTCACCGACGCCGCTGGTATGGTTGCAACTGCTGGCGTTCTCGAGAGCGTTGGTGTATCAGCATACTTGGGTGCCGCCTCTCTTATCGCCGACGGTTCCATCCTTACCACCGCTGGTAGCATTCTCACCATTGAGGCCCGCCACCAGACCGCCATCCGCGCCTTCAGCAAAGTCATCGCCGTCCCTCAGGCTTTTGATACCCCCCTGAGCGCAAAGCAAGTTTTCTCCCTCGCCGCTCCCTTTATCGAGAGCTGCCCAGAGGGAAGCAACCTTATCCTCGAGGCTTTCCCTGCCCTCGCCATGGCCCCCGGCCAAGACGCTGCCTCCATCACCGCTGGCTCAACTGTTCAGCTCCAGAGTGATGCCGCTGGCACTGCCACCCACTGCGCTTTCACCACTGGCCTCACCACCGCTTTCACCGAGTTCAACCAGGCCACTGGATGCGTTGTCCCACAATTCTTGGCCGGTGTCACCTATGTCAACCTCGCCACTGCCGGCCCATTGAACGGCAAGCTCACCGACGACATCATTGTCGCCGGTCCCATGGTTATGCAGGTTTCTTAAAGGGGCCAAGGGATGGTTTTCCAGGTTTTGTCATAAACTGCTAGTCAGCCAAAAAAAACACACCCTGCATTCTGGCCCCTTGGTTTTCTTTTTTCATCCCTTTAATGATTCCAAGGGAAAGCTTTTACTTGTTGGTGGTTGTTTCTTAATTTCAGAAAAAAGGGGGATTCTCGGTTGCTTGGTTTTGGTGTTTTGAGGTGGGCTTTGTTTTGTTTTTTTTGAAGAGAGATGCAAGAAAAAACAACGGTTTAGATCACAGACGGGGAGATCGCCATAAACTCATAAAAAACACTTTCATTTCAGACAACACTTTTTTTTTTTTTTTGTACTTTGTCTTATTCTTCTTTTTATTCTCTTCTTTAGGGGCTCATATATATTTTGTTTTACCACGAGTTATATACCTATCTACTGTCTACAATACATACCTTTTTTCTTCTTTTGATATGGTTATCTTCATTTTTAAATTTTTTTTAGATCTAGACAATGAGAAAAGAAAATTGTGATGCGGTGGAGTTGGGGAATTGGTATGTACAAATTATGGGACACTGAAAGAAACTGGAATGTACATTTATGACTTTGTATAGAACTTGGGAAAAGAAAATGAAAAGAGATGGATGTGTTTTGTGATATGAGTAAATTTTTGTCTGCATGGCATATATAATTTCGTACAAACAAAAAAAAAAAAGTGAGATAGTTGTTTATATAAACCAGACCTGAATTTTCATACTTTGCAAAGACTGAAAGCCAATATGGGTTTTGTGCGAAGTTCTAAAACGGGTGATGTTTCGCGGAGATCTCGTACAATCGATCGATCGATCTATCTATCTATCTATCAGTCTATCTATCTATCAGTCTTTCTCGAAATTTGCTATGTAGTTCAGTCCCATATTGACGAAAAAGATGAGAAACAAAAAAGAAAAGAAAAAGGAGAAATTAGAAAAACGAAAACTGGCAGTTTCCCGACATCACAAAAGAAGTAGGATGAATTACAGATGTGCAGAGTAGAGACTGTGTGGCGCTGTATAGATTTCCTTCGGTACCATGTCCGTGACTGGATGTAACTGTACGGTAATGAGCCCTGCGGTTAGTTACTTGTAGGGAAAGAAGCATGAAATGAGAGAAGAGAGGTGGAAGAAAAAAGCGAAACAAGATTGAGGGGGGGGGGGGATATGGTGGTGCGAGTCCGACGCGGGGGCCATTCGATTGGATTTCCAAACTTCTTCCATGTGAATATAAACTGCATTACGAAAAAAGATTATCCTGGCCTTGACCTCACTATCCTGTCGCGTAGATGATGTCGTTGTAGTATTTATATCTTTATCCTCACTGGCCAGCACATTGTAATGATTGGTGTTGGTGGTGTGATGATGCTTCATATATCATCTTCAACTTCTTGATTGGGCTTGCATGATATTTATACCAAGTACCCCTATACCCAGTTCGGATTAGAAGGTCCCATATACGTTAGGTTTTCGGTTCTTCGGTCCACGTTCTCCTCTCTCCACCAGCATTGTCTGTCCTTCGTAGCTTCCACAGAAGGATTCCGTCCTGGGTGGCCCGGGGTGGAGTGTTTCCCCAGCACTTGATGGTTGAATGGACCCATCATCATCATCATTTTCTTCTTCTTCTTCTGCTGCTGGTCGATGCCGTCAACGGATTAATTACATTTGAAGTGGCTCAAGGTCAAGATGTAAACGTGAATAAAAGATGACGTTCATCCAGATGTGGTTCGGAATGGAAACCTACCGTGTGGACCGCATCTGATCAGTGAGTGTGTGTAGGCTCTTCCAAACGCTTACAACTTGGAGTTATAGATTGATCTGATAAGATAACTCAGGGGCACATCATCTCGGTCTAAGCCATCCGTGAACCGGAGAAGAGGTGACGCTGACCCTCTTGCCTAAACATATAAGCTTTGACCAGATCCGACCAAGTGGATCATCGGTCTGATGAAGGCATTCTTGTTTTCCATGTTCACATTGCTACCGTGTCTCCAGATTCTACCGTGGGTAGTGTCCCACATTACCTGTTCAAGATATATCCGACAAAGCCAAGGGACAACAAGAGGTGCTCTGGTACCTAGAAGAGTGTCACAACTCTCTATCATGAAGACATCTTCCGTTTCAACCTGACCGGTCACTTCTCTCAATGACATTGCCGGTATCACGGAACCTACCGAGGCCATGGAGTCCAGACCTAGACAGAGACTAAATTGATACTCGACGGAGACCTGGACACTAAATTGGTCTCCATCCTCTTACAATTCCCGACCCGCCTCCGCTTTCGCTCCGGTCATCAGATTTGGAGTAACATCTAAAACAACCAACAACCATCACCAACAGCTACCCTGATCGACATCACCCTCTAACCTCCGGAGTGACCGAAAAGTCTCGAAGGCTTGCTTACGAACATCTTCGCTGATCAAGGAGAACCCGAGAATTTCTGAAAGCCGTCGGAACCCGTCTCGGCATACGTATGAATGCGGCGTTTGGACGGGGATATCATGTCGAAGGCTCATCGGACTAGTGTATGTATTCAAACCGTCCAATTGTAACAGCACGATAAGCTTGCAGGAAAAAAGAAAAAAAAGAAAAGAAAAGAAGCTAAACCACCTCAACCATGCGGCATTTCTTGGAAAAGTATCAGTCATTGGTCAATTAATCTCCTGATCAAGGTGCGCTCAAGGTCAGACCCAGTAGAGCTGAAGAGCCTCACGGTTCAGTGATACTCCGAAACAAGGCTCTCCCATGGCTTTTACCTCCATCGATCCCCGAACTTATTAGCCTTGGCCCGTGGGTGGATATTGATTGCAAGATCCACACGGAAAAGAAGTGTTCTACAATTTTAGTGTAGATGGAACGCCGTTTGTGGAGAAAACTTTAACAGGTGAAGAGATCCTCACAAGATCTTTGTCATATAGTTATATATGGCAGGCAGAACTTTGTGTTGATGGGGTGATGGAAAGACGTGAAAGGACTCAGACGGGAAAGACTTTGAAACAATTACAAGACGGAATGACATCCGATCCATCAGCTTCAGCTTGATCAGCGTGAGCAAATTCCGTTCTCGGTGTGGTAAAGCGAGTTTCCTCGTCGGGAAACATTAGCGGCGACCAGCTATTGAATCTTGAGCGACTTTTAGACGTGGTGTGTAAATGGGGGTCAGTGGTTAGGTAACTAGCTGAAATTGGCCTTTTAAAAACCGGGGGAGGCCAGGTTCGAATAAATGCCTATCAGTGGACAGACTTGAATCCCTTAGCAGTTGTCATGACAATTCCGAGCGAATAACGCGGCGTGTGAGGAGCCAAGCGGTTGAAACCCCTGCGAGCATCAATTCCCAAGAGGGGACATCCAGACCAGCTTTTTGATGAAGACGCGGCAGGATCCGGAAGCGAGGGCGCCGTCAAGAGAGCATGAGTAGCGGACAACCCAGCGAGGTCGGAGGGGCACGAAAACCATCCGGGTGAATCGAGTTTTTTGTACGTTTACTTTGCCTTTCGCCGAGAAATCCACTGTAATGTTTGAGGTTTTGCCTTTGTTTAGCTCCCGCCCACACTGTCAACCCCATCCCACCGGCTTTACCCAGCCTGAGGCGACCAATCGATGAGCGTGGATAAGAATGAAGACCCCCATACCAGTGGCGCCCCGGCAGCACCTTGAACCCTGCCTGCATGCAATTGGACCGGGGGTTGTTAACCTCAGTCCTATGGGGACCAGGACTGGCACGCGAGCCCTTTCCCTTCGACCCTCTGAAGCACTGCGTGCCCCCCACCATCGCCGCAACCACCACAGACTTTCCCACATGGCGGGCGGCCAATCAGATTTGCCCAATACTGCCAACAATCCGACTGCAACTGCCCACACTCCAACATTACATGACAAAAGGAAGGGTTTCAACTAGGCAACGCGGCGCACTATCCTTTGCGGGAAAAATATCTCATGCCGCCGCCGATATCGTCTGCCCATCCTCTAGAAGGAGGCATGATGGCATGCATGTATGGCAAAAAGGGAAATGCGACATGATGGGCGCGGTCGTCGTCCCATCAGCTAGGACTTTTTAGCAGGGGGCTTTTAATGGTATGCCATTATGAAGCCAGCGAAAACCGGCGCCCCTTGTGCGAGTAAACCTCGCCAAACGTGGCCACTCACTCGGCACAAGGATCCCCAGTGTGTGGGATGCCGTAACCTTCGCCGTCCATCCCCGTGTTTACCGGCAGCTTGAAAGAGTTGAGCGTCGACGAAGGAATCCGCTTCCATCGGCAGAACTTGTCCAGGGTGACTTGGCTTGTCGTCCCATCGACGTCGCTATTCGGCCTTTTGTTGCCCCCCACCACCAGCCATTTGCCTGGTGTCTATATTATACTCGGCCCTTCCCTCCGTCGTCATTCTCCTGTCTCTTTCCCATTGTTCTTTTCTAAACCATTCCTCCCACCAAGTTCGAGCCACAACGTGATACCCCATTATTTATTCATTTCCCTCATTCATAGCCATATCCCCCCTTCCCATATATCCAATCCAGTTCACTCCACCCGTCAAAATGTCAAACCTTCCTTCAGAGCCCGAGTTCGAGCAGGCGTACCAGGGTGAGTAGAACTGCTGCTTACTTGGCAGTGTTTGCCAGTTTGCCATGGATGGCTTGTGCTGACAATGTTCTGTAGAGCTCGCCCTCACCCTCGAGCAGAGCACTCTCTTCCAGAAGAACCCCGAGTACCGCATCGCCCTCAAGGTTGTCTCAATTCCAGAGCGTGTGATCCAGTTCCGCGTTTGCTGGGAAGATGACCAGGGCAACCTCCAAGTCAACCGCGGTTACCGCATTCAGTTCAACTCCGCCCTCGGCCCCTACAAGGGTGGTCTCAGACTTCATCCCACAGTCAACCTCTCCATCCTCAAGTTCCTGGGTTTCGAGCAGATCTTCAAGAATGCTCTCACTGGCTGTAAGTAAAACGACGGAGCTAGATGTGGGTGTTCTTTCGCGGTCCACTGTTTGCTGACCACAGTATAGTGATGATGGGTGGCGGTAAGGGTGGTTCCGACTTCGATCCTAAGGGCAAGAGTGACAACGAGATTCGCCGCTTCTGCGTTGCTTTCATGCGTGAGCTCGCGAGATACATCGGTGCTGATACCGACGTTCCCGCTGGTGATATTGGTGTTGGTGGTCGCGAGATCGGCTACATGTTCGGTGCCTACCGCCGTGAGCGCAACAAGTTCACCGGTGTTTTGACCGGAAAGGGTCTCGCCTGGGGTGGCTCTCTCATCCGCCCTGAAGCTACCGGCTACGGTCTCGTTTACTACGTCGGACACATGCTTGAGTACGCTGGTGCTGGCAACTGGGAGGGCAAGCGCGTTGCTGTCTCTGGCTCTGGCAACGTTGCCCAGTACGCTGCCCTCAAGGCCATTGAGCTCGGTGCTACCGTTGTCTCGCTTTCCGACTCCAAGGGCTCCCTCGTCGCCGTTGATGGTGGCTTCATCACCCCTGAGGATGTCCACGCTATTGCTGAGCTCAAGATCCAGCGCAAGGCGCTCGCTGACTACCCCGCCCGTGCCGGTCTCAAGTACCTCGCGGGTGCTCGTCCCTGGACCCACGTTGGAAAGATCGACATTGCTCTCCCAAGCGCCACTCAGAACGAGGTCAACAAGGAGGAGGCCGAGTACCTTGTCGCCAACGGCTGCAAGTTCATCGCTGAGGGTTCCAACATGGGCTGCACTCTGGAAGCCATTGAGGTTTTCGAGAGCCAGCGCAAGGCGAAGAAGGGCGAGTCCATCTGGTACGCTCCCGGAAAGGCCGCCAACTGTGGTGGTGTTGCCGTTTCCGGCCTTGAGATGTCTCAGAACAGCCAGCGTCTCGCCTGGACCGCCGAGGAGGTTGACGAGAAGCTCAAAAACATCATGAAGAACGCCTTCTACCTGGGTCTCAACACTGCCAAGGAGTACGTCGCGGACGGCGAGGGTGTCTACCCCAGCTTGGTTGCTGGCAGCAACATTGCCGGCTTCGTCAAGGTTGCTCAAGCCATGCAAGAGACTGGTGACTGGTGGACCAAGACTGAGGCTTAAGCTGCCTGTTAAGCCGAAGTAAGAATTATGCCGCGCACCACGGAGCCTGGCGAGTACCACCCAATTTGGGGGCCTCGAAGCGGCTTCGAGCGGCAAGCCCAGCGTCGGCGTGCCAAGTCATGATGATAACGATGATGTACATCGAAGGACGGGCACGCCGTGAGGGCTGGGCGGTGGTTTCTCTTTTTCAGCTTTGTTTGCGTTGCGTAGGCGTCCTGGGAGTTTTCGGGCCGTGGGTTGGCAAGGTGTTTTTTCAGGGAATTGGTATGAATTTACGAATGGTCATTCGGGATATCCATGGTTGAAGCAGGGCGTGATTTGGATGGCTTATTTCTCTCCTTCGATTGGTAGATGGTTGAGACACTCCTCCAGCAGGCAAACGGCACAATTAGGGGAACTTCGGGCTGTTCTTTGGGGGTTGGTGTTTATGGTGCGCGTCTCATCGATCATTCGCGCTGCTTACCGAACCGCCTCCAAGTAAAGAGCCGACGTAGCAGAAGACCTGTGTGTGTGTGTGTGTGTGTGTGTGCGTGGTGGGTTTTCTGTTTTTTTTTTTTTTAAGCTTCTCACCCAAGCACTCTGGTGTTGTAGACGGGAGCATGTTTGCTGCAATGTCATCTGTCATCGCATTCGAGACATATCAAGCATATAAACATATACTTTTAGAATTAGAAATAA
Organism: Podospora fimiseda; assembly: GCA_033297215.1. NCBI lineage: Eukaryota > Fungi > Ascomycota > Sordariomycetes > Sordariales > Podosporaceae > Podospora > Podospora fimiseda. Next base: position 122,733 of record MU865299.1, on the reverse strand, counting down.
AAAAAGTAAAAAGTTGCAAAAAGTTGAAATAAATGTCAAATAGCACGTAATTTTTCTTGTTCAGTGTCTCTCTGTTCATACTAGAAAACTCGGATGCAGCAGGTGACCACAAATTGCCCTGGCTCTTTTCCTAAATTGGAATCGAGACCAATCAGCGAGCAACTTCAAGACCGTGAATTTGCTTTAGTTGAGGAGTGACGTTCATGTTGCTTTTGCTCTTTTCCCACAGAGATGGTTAGAATTGGCTTGTTGGGGAAAAAGTCAACCTGGAAATGTCAATTCGGAAACTTTGGCATCCGTGGCATCCGATGCATCCCATCCATCATTGTTTCTATCTAAACCAACCAATTGGAACCAGAATTCGTTGCATTACAAGCAACCTCACCTGATCTATCTCTTTTTATTTCGGTCAACACACATCGGTTTTATCGTATCCGGCCCCTGTCGTGCAACACCACAATTGTCGTCGTTGTTGGCGTCGTCAAATTATGGTCCAGAGCTAGGCTGCCCATATTCCCCAGAACCAACAAAAAAAACATAACCGACCAATCGGTACACGGGGCCTCGCAGACAGTGTGGTAACAGTGGAGGCTGTGCGACCCTGCCCGCGCTTTTGTAAAACGGCTTTATTAATAGTTACCTTACGATCGGGTTCAATTGCGACAATCCATTGGAGAGCAAGTACCCAATAGATTGTATCCTGCAATCACCGGAGGGTGCAGTGGTGTCACAAGGGAAAAAAAAAAGAGACTGAAGAGAATAGACTACCGTTCCTGGGCCATGTCGCCGGCCGTCCGTCCGTCTCGCCAATCTTGACCCCTGCGAATGAAGCATCATTGTCAGCCCTAACTATTTGCCTTGCCATCGAGGCAGTCCAATCTTCAACCAGCAGACTCCATATCCCGTCAGTGCCGTCTCAAACGGCTGAGCACACTTTCCAAACGGCGGTGGCGCACATCTCCAGCTTCGAAGGCATGATGATTGCCCCGGGTCTGTAGCGGGCCGATCCCCGGCTTGCTTGGAACGGTCATCAATGTATGTAAGAAACCGTCATAGGGCATCCAATCAGGGATTGGCCGCGACCTTGGGGTCCGAGTACATATGCCAGGGACATTTGTCTCTGGGAGGGACGCCCTACCGGCGAGGAGTCAGCTCCCTGTGGACCTACCTATATCAGGCATTCTGAAATAAAAGCAGCTGCGTTGAATCGGTTGCGCCGGCAGTGGATTTTTATTTCTCGGTGTGGCATCTTGGCAGTTGGAGCCCACTCGTTTTCCGCCCAATGGTAAAGCATTGCGGAGATAAAAAAACTCGATTGAAGAAAGCAGCAGACAATATTAATGTGTCTTCATCACCCCTTCCACCCTTCATATCGCCAAATGAGGGTTGACAGGCGTATGCAAGTCGTCGATTGGAGGCGCGAGACATTATTAACTCGAGGCTGAGTTTGCTTGTTCGAAGAAAGGGATAGGCGATGTTTCTCAGCAGTCAGAACTACATAGGATTCGCCATTTTCTGGGCCCCTTGTGCCTCTGACTTTGACCCACTCAGCAAGCATTCCGGCCCCCCATGCTCCCCTCCATCTTCCTGCCTGGCCGCTAGAACCAAAGTATTCTGGCCAATAACGCACCGTTTTGTTTTTTTCTTGATTGGTATCTGCTCGGCCCAGCCCCAGATAGGATGAATAGACGGTGGGCTGATGTTGCGCCATGGGAACCAAGAAGCTTGGAAACGTCAAGAATATCACCATGTATTGCAGAGGGCCGAAGCAAGCCACACCGATATGGGAATGGTGCCGTTGTTATGCTGTACAGCTCTGTGACCCAGGAGGAGTTCAAGTCCAGGGTAGGTACGAATACTCGGATTTATCAAAGATATCACCCCGTCTCACCCAGACTCAAAATCCTTCGGGTGTTTTTTTCTCTCTTTCTCCTCGCTCTTTACACAGAGTCTTGTATCACTATTCAAGTACACATTTCTTTTCCACATTATCAGAGAACCCTCTTCTTCCAGATAAGGGGCCGAACATATCATACTTGAAAACCCCCCCTTTCTGTGCCTTCCTGAAACCGCCACCCTCGCAGAAGAAGGAACCATAATTAGCCACTCAGCTCTTGGCCACCATATCTAAGGGCGAATTCGCAACAATGGACCCCAAGAAACCAGAAGCACCAAATTTGACAAGTCTATTACAAGTCCATGGTGTCCTCTCACCTCCCCTTACCCCGGCTTTGACTCAAGATGGCAGTGGCATTCTTGACGGCCAAGTCAATGGGACTACAAATAACATCAACTTGACCGAGACACAAGCGACCATGAACCACAGACGGCCACGAACATCGGACTCGAGTTCATCCTCCTCGACCGATGCCACATCGACCTCGAGTTTTATCCAAGCTCCTCGCCCTATATCAACCCTCAGCGGCACTACCCTCACCAGCGAAGGCAAAAGTTTTGGGCTTAGTCTTCAGCGTGAAATCTCTGAACCTTTTCTTGACTCACCCGCCGTTGCCCAGCGCAAGGAGCCTGCACCCCAAAATCAACCCAAGACCAAACCTCGCACTTATACAGACGGCAGGAATGACCGGGCCTTTCCACGAATCTCAAAACCAGTTGAGATTCTTCGAAGTTCGTACGATGTGGTCGTGATTGGATCGGGCTACGGAGGCGGTGTTGCAGCATCTCGAATGGCAAGGACGGGCCAGTCTGTCTGTCTGCTTGAGTGCGGCCGCGAGAAGTGGCCAGGAGAGTATCCCACAGAGGCTGTTGAGACTTTGAAAGAGCTTCACTGCTCTGGTCAATTTGCCCCTCAGTGGTTGAAGGGAAAGGGCATCGAAACTGGCGATCCGACTGGCATGTATCATGTCATTTTTGGAAAGGGACAGAATGCAGTGGTCGGTAACGGTACGTGGCTTGTCACACCTAATTAATTACTCTTAGGTCTTGCGGAAAAGATACACTAACATGATGCTTTTAGGTCTCGGTGGAACGAGTCTCATCAACGCCAATGTGTTCATGGAGGCTGATAAAGAGACCCTATCCTTAAAAGCGTGGCCTCGTGAGATCAGAGAAAACCCCGAGTGCTTGGATGAGTGTAAGTTTTCTATTCATCCAGCCAAAGCAACCCATCTTTGAAACTGACACTTAATCGTGATGACAGACTACAAAAAGGCAGCTGACGTGCTTGAGCCCCAGGAGTATCCGGCAGAGTGGCCAGAGCTTCCAAAGACGAAGCTGCTCAAAAAGCAGGCCGAAAATCTGGGTCTCGGGACCAAGTTTAAGAGAGTGAAACAGACAACCCGCTTCGTTAATGGGCCTAATAGCTGCGGTGTTGAGATGTCACCATCAACCTTGACTGGTCAGGACGCCACAGGCATAAATGACGGGTCTAAAACTACAACTCTAGTCACATACCTGGCTGACGCCTGGAATTGGGGCGCCGAGATGTTTTGCCAGTGTGAGGTTCGCTACATCAAGAAGGTTGAGAAAGGGGAAGGCTACCACGTCTTCTTTGCATGGCATGGCAGGAATCGCAACATCTTCAAGGCTAATCTCCATGGAGACTTGATGTGGGTGCATGCAAAAAAGGCCGTCTTCCTGGGTGCTGGTGCCATTGCCTCTACCGAGATCCTCCTCCGTAGCAAGGCCATGGGACTTGATATCAGCGACAGGGTTGGAAAGAACATGAGCGGTAACGGCGACATGTTGGCTTTTGGGTACAACACGGATGAACCAGCTAACAGCATGGGGCGTCCCGTTCCTTCACCATACAACCCCATTGGACCTTGTATCACTGGTGTCATTGACTGCAGGGAGGGACACCAGAACCCTCTAGATGGCTTTGTAGTCGAGGAAGGGACCGTTCCGCAAGCTCTAGCCCAGATGCTGCGGGTGGTTATCGACCACATGCCTGGAAAGAAGCCGCCACAGAATGATTCCGTCATCCAACAAGCTCAGGAGGCATTTGCTCGCTATGGCAGCAAGATTGCCGGGCCATACTTTCAAAAGGGCGCCCTAGAGAAGACCCAGATCTATCTCATCATGTCTCACGACAGCAACCAGGCCAGGTTGACGCTGAAGGACGACAAACCTGTACTCGAATTCCTCGGAGTAGCCCGGAGCAATCACGCAAAGAAGCTGAACTCGTTGCTTGAGCGTGCCACACACTCGGTTGGTGGCACCCTGGTCCCGAACCCCTTTGAGAGCATCATGGGACAGGCGATCACGGTTCATCCCATTGGGTAAGTCCCTTTTTCTTTCACTCAAATTTTATGTTGTACAATGTTCCACATCGGATGTTTTGCTGACCCGAAAACTTGGAAATACAGCGGTGCTTCCATGGCCCGAGATGGTACCGGGAAGACCGGTGTAACGAATCATGTGGGACAAGTCTTTATCGGTAACACCGCGGAGACGTATGATGGTCTCATCGTTACAGATGCATCTGTCATACCCACTGCCTTGGGCGCGAATCCGTTTGCGACCATTACAGCACTCGCTGAGCGCTCCGTCGAGGCTTACTGCAGGTCCAAGAGCCTTGTAATCAATGCCCAGCCCAGCACGTATCTTGACCTGTTCGGTGAACCGCAACATTCCCCCAAGAAACGTAGACCCAAGAAGAAGAGGGAGCAGATCAGAAGCGCCCTGGAGCAAGATAGCATCAGCACCACGAAGCAAATCATCCAGACGGCGCGTGGTATGGGTGCCAGTGGCATCGGCTTCACTGAGGTCATGTCCGGTTTCATCCACCACAACCCTAGTCTCATCGAGGACACTAAGGAGACTTATGAGCTAGCTCACCGGGTTGCCAAATCTTTGTGCGAGAGCGCCCGTTTCTTCCTGAGCGTTCAGGCCTTCAACACAAAGGAGATGGTCAACCACTCTCAGCACCGTGGCTTGCTTACCGGCACATTTGTCTGTCCCACCATTGTGGGCTCCCCCTTTATGGTACAGCGCGGAGAGTTCAATCTGTTCATCATCAACAACAGAGCCCCAGGGACTCGCAACCTCACCTATGACTTTGACATGACCGGCGTCAATGGCAGGAAGCTGCATTTCCACGGATACAAGGTTGTAGACTCGTCAGTGGCGCTGGCCCCTTTCCAGTTCTGGAAGGCAACAAGCACCTTGTATGTGACAATCAGCGAGCGCGGAGACAAGAAGCTTGATCTCGACGATGAGGATGCCTGGCGCGAAGGGAAGCCCATTGCCAAGGGCATCATGAACATCCAGCCCGCAGATTTTATTTCCCAGATCAACACCATGACCACAACTGGCAGCGGTCTTCTCAAGAGAGCCGTTAGCGCCGGTCTCTTCCTCACCTATTTCACTCGCAAGTCCCTGTCTCTGCTCCTAGCACCGCTAGCGCCTCTGCAGTACCCTACACAAACATTCAGCGGGTTTGTCAACAATGATTCCAAGGCGAATTACTCCCCTGAAATAGTGGCAGAGGATGGTGTCAAGTCTCGTTTGCACATATGGGAGCCCACCAATATTCCCCACGTCTCCTCGGGTAATGTCAAGAATCTCTTCATGATCCCCGGTGCATCAGTAGATCACCAGATCTTTGCCTTGCCCACCATTCCCTTCAACGCGGTCGACTACTTCAGACGTGCCGGCTACCGCGTCTTTGTCTCTGTCCACCGCATCGGCCAGACCATGATCCCCGGTAACCTCTGGACAACCTTTGACGCCCGTCTTGACTTGAAGGCCTGTCTGGAGTACATCCGCAAACACTACAGCGCTGACAAGCAAAACCCGGAAAAGATCTACACTATCGCTCACTGCATGGGTTCAGTCGCTTTTAGCTGCGGTCTGTTGGACGGCACGATCCCCGCCAGCTGGATTTTGGGAATCACCTGCTCCCAGGTATTCTTCAACCCGATCTGGGGTCCGACAAACATGGCCAAAGTCATACTTAAGGCCGGTTGTCTACCGATTGATAAGTTGTACGGCTTTGTTGCCGGTAGCTGGTTCAGCTGCAGCACTTCAAGAAAGGACACCTACCTCCAGCAGTTTTTGAACCAAGCGCTCAGGCTATATCCCCAAAGCTGCAAGGAAATGTGCAACAACGCAGCCTGCCATCGCACCAGTTTGGTCTTTGGTCGATGCTGGAACCATCGCAATTTGAACGAAGCTACCCATCGTCAAATTGATCGATTTTTCGGAGGAGTAAATATGAAGATGCTAAACTTGCTCATGAGGATGGGTTCAGAGGGACACGTAATGACCAATGGCCCGCTGTTTGATCGTTTGGATACCCGACAGAACATTCAGAGATTGAAGGGTATTCCCATCCTTTTGTGGGTTGGAAGGGATAACGCGGTTTTGTCCCCCGAGGCAACCGAGAGGACTTATGAGACGCTCTGTGAGATGTTTGAGAATGGTGATTATAAGAGAAAAGTTGTTCCGGGGTATGGACATTTGGATGGGTGGATGGGGAGGAACGCTTGGAAGGATGTATATCCCTTTATCAGGGAGGAGGTTGATAGGGTTGTTAGAGGTCCGGATTATCAGTTTGTTGAGCCTGATGATCAGTTTAAGAGGATGAGGCATGGAGATGAATTGTATGTTTTGGATGAGTCGAGTGGGAAGAAGTGTAGGCATAGGGAGGATAATAGGGATTAAAAGGGGGAAATCGGCTGTATGATTATGGGTGGCGTTTCCTATTTATTTATTTTTTTTCCCTTTGTTTCTTTGGTGCTGTTATCATACCCCCTGCCTTTCCTTTTGGTTTATCTATATATATAGTTTGGGTTTTCAGGTCTTTTGGATACTTTCCTTGCTTAACTCTTTTGGATAAGTTGGTTATGTTTCTTTAGATGTTGGATACCTTAGCTTTTTGAACCTTTATTCTCCTCAAATTTTTTCATGTCGAAGGAGATCTATCTATGTATTTATTTTCTACTGGCCTTGGGACAAATTGATGGACAACACACACAGACACACAAACTTGAAGTGCTGTATAACAAAGGGGTGGAAGGAGAAGATGAAATCAGTTTTCGGTTTAGTAGTGTAGTATGATATATCCAAATTAGATGGTATTTATTTCCTACACGACAATGGCTGTGTGACTGTTCGAAAAGAGAGCGTCATTTCACACTGATCGATGACCTCTAGCACTATGGGTAATGTGAAGAAAAGTTTCTTATCGGTACTGTTCACTCAAAGCTATGCTTATGCTTGATTATAAACATGCCTTTGTGAAACGGAACACGTCTATTTAAAATAAAATAGGCATTTTTATAGATAAACATCCATTTTTGAAACGAAAAAGGCCTTTTCGATATTAAAAAGATATATTGGTAATTAAAGAGGCAAAGCCTTTTCATCAAAACGTGGCTCAGGGTCAACTTCATAGGAATCATAATATAGGAGGTCACGAATCCTAGTGTGAATTGACGCTCTCAAAAAAAAGGTCGTATATAGAATTCCCCATTCATTCTCTAGGATGATATCAAACAGGATGTGTCGTTATATATGTAACAAATCTTGGAATTATCTGCAAGTGTCCACGCGGAAAAAAGTCCGAAAAAACAAGCAATCATGATCATGAGCATCATCATCCACCAAAGGTTTCCCATACTGCTGCGCCTGGCTAAAATTTTCAAATAAAAAAAGAAATTTCCCCAAAAAAGAAATCGAAAAGTAACTCCCCACCAATAATCGCCACCTCAACTATTCGAAGACGCCCCGTTGCGTCGTCTATCAGCAGCTTCAGCAGCCAAGAAACCTCTCATAACAGGGTTTTCGAGCATCCTCCGTTCCTCCCCCGCTCCATCAAACCCCCCTATCTTCCTCAAATGCCCAAACAGACAGGTCCAAAGATCTCCACCGTCAACAGCCTCACCCGAAATCCCATTCTTGCCCATCAGTTTTGTCAGATGAGCCTGTTGCATTTCAAAAGAATTGGCAGCATCAAGACTAGCATCATCCAACCCGGCCGGGACGGTTGGAGTAGCAGAGTTGGACTCAATTTCTTCTTCAAATTCTTTCTCCTTATGACTCGTCATGTGCTCCATCCTCCGCTTCACGGATAAATTATAAATCGACTCCTCAACCGTCCCGTCAACAATGTACAACCAAACCGTCGTCTCGTGTCCTTGCCCGATACGATCGACACGGGCAATCGCCTGCAGTTCCAAAGCGGTATTGAGAAGGGGCTCGCACAAAAAGACGTGACTTGCATTGACGAGGTTCAGTCCGCTCGCATGAGCGCGGGCAGACAAGAGGAATACTTCTGTGCTCGGGTCCTCCTTGAACAGTGTCACGCCATCTGCTTGGTCGAATGAGGTGAATCCTATGCGGTATCGACTAAAGGCTTCGGCCAGCACGTCAAGAAAGTCCTTGTACTGAGAAAAGACAATAGATTTTGCTCCAGGATCAGACTGTCGCAACCATAACAAATGTCGAACCAGCGTGTCCACTTTTGTAGTGAAGTTTGGCCCGTCGAGGTCAATGTTTTTGATCTCAGCGAGTTTCTCAGGGTTGAATTCTTTGTAAATGGCCAAAGTCTTGTGAGCGGTCTGTGAAGTTTGCTTTTGGCTCGACTGAGAGGTATCTTGTCCGTCGCCGGAATCTGCATGAAGTCTGAGCTCCTGCGGTTTCAAAGTAATGTCGTGCAAATTTGAGGCCTGCAATTTCCTTTTGCAAACTGGACAGTTACGATGTGCTTTGAACCATAGGGTAATGCATTCTTTGCAAAATTGATGACCACAGATGGTCAAGACGCCAATTGAGAATGGAGATTGACAGATAATGCACATCCGCTGCTCTTCTGTGCTGGAATCGGCTTCCTTGAGGTGCAGTACTATTGAAAGAATGTCAGCAATCTCTCAACATCTGAAGTCATAAGGGTATTGAAACCTACAATAACGGTGCTTGGCTTCTGCAGCCTCAACTTTGGACTGCAGGGAATCTTCTTGCTTTTCAATCGCCTTCAAGGCAGTCGCAAGAGCTTCATCCTCTTCTGAACCCTGGTAGTCTCCGAGTGTGTCTGAGATCTCCTGCAATTGCCGGTAGAATTCAATCCGAGCATTCAGCGTGTCATTAAATTTCTCCAACTCCTTCTCAACAGACGCGGTAGCCTTAGACTGTTCGGTCTGCTGCTTAGTCGTAAACTTGAGAAGTTTATTTACTATTTCCATCTCGGCAGCGGCTCTGGAGTTTCCAGAGACAGACTCGTGCAACAATTTTGCGTGTAGACTTCTCAACTCAGAGACGAGACCGCGGAGAGAACCGAGGTTGTAAGCCTCGACAAATGGTGGCTTGATTTTCTCTCGAATGTTGAGCAGCTCAAGAAGTTTGTCCGGAAATGGTCCGTCGCCTTCGCTCGCCATACGTTGAGCAACTCTTGTCTCGTGCTCAACCAAGAAGTTCTTCTGTCCTGTCACCGAAGCCGACCGGTCTGCAAGGGCCGTACGTAGAGACTGGAGGTATACCAGGATCTCGTCTTGTAACTTGGTAGATTGCTCGTATTCGTCGCCAGTAACCTCCTCGTTGTCTTCGTCCACGAGAGGTTTCAGTAAGAGTTGAATTACATGTTCACGCCACTCATCAAGAACATTTGCTTGATCATCCAGTCCTTCACCTATCTCAATCAAAGCCTCAACAACCTTGTGGGTTTCTAGACCTGAATGCTTGGTGAACTTGACTGGTGGAAGTTCGGCAAACCTTTGTTCTGCGGCCAGGCTGGCAAGCCGCTGCATCAGCTTGGTGGCCTTTTTGTGACTTTCTTGGAAAATCTCTTTTCTGATAACCTTTGCTTGATCATAGCCGTCAACCTCCAATGTTTCTAATCGTTTGAACTCCTCCGAATCGGGTACAACGTTCTCGCTATCCGACTTCATGGTAAAGTATGCATTTGCACAGAAAAAAACAGCCTTGTGTTGAATCTCTAGTGCGGACCGGAGTCGTCTTCGAGCCTCTCCAACTTGTGCGGACACGCCTTCATCTCTATCCAATTCATCATCGGTACTTTTTGTCAACTCTCCCACCTGGGTTGAGTTCAGCCTTTGAGACTCTTCTGTCGCTGACTCGAGTTTTTGCCGGCATTCCGACACCATCTTGGTAGTCTTTGAAAGTACTCCTTGCCAAATATCCAATGCATCCTTGACCCTTTTCTGGCACGCAAGTATTTTCCCCTTGGTCAGCTTGGCTGAGAGCAGGTTTCGTTGATCTGCCCTCAATGCAGCGTCGCTTTGCTCCAACATGGCACCGAGAACTTCCGACACGGTTCTTAACGGTCCAGTCTTCTGTCTAAGCGCCTTGCGATTTTGAATTCCCACTTCTGGATGCAAAGCAGTCTGACGAAGGCGATCAAGAGCAATACGCATGGCACTCTGGACTGAAGGATCCTCTGAACTCCAGCCTTCCTGAATCGGGTAGCCCTCAGCATCCAAACCGCATGTGGCAGCAAGTTCTTTGAAGAGATTCTGGTAGTGCTGCTCTTCAACGGCCGTAAACGGCATTGTAATCACGTAGCGTTTCTGGGGTGGTATTGCAATCTCATGTCGAACGAGAGCCTTGGTGTGGCGCATAGAGATCAAATGAAAGATTCTGGTGAAGGAGACTTTGTCAAGCGTCATAAGACGGTTCCAAACCGTTGTGTCGAATGAGTATATATTATAGCGAAGGAATATCAGGAGACCGCGCAAATCCTGGGAGATGCTGTCCTTTACAGGAGTGCCTGTTATTCCCCACGAGTTGACACGAGGAATAAGCCTTGCCAGCTGTGCAGCTTTGCTCGTCCAGTTCTCAACCATCTGAGCTTCATCAATACAGACGCGCCACCAAGACAGTTGAACGAGAGGCGACTTCACACGTTCATACTGCTTCTGATTCCTCATTGAACGTTGCGGTTCGTCGTAAACTGACCAGATATCAGAGCGCAAAACCTCGTATGTGGTGACTACGATGTCCTGGGCTGCCAGATGCTCAGCCGAATTCTCTTCCTCGGCCTGAAGTTTTGAAGCTTTTCTGAGACCCGGATAATAATGGATGTTGAGGCCTGGGGCGTGTTGCTTGAGTTCGGAAAGCCACTGCTCAAGGAGAGTTGAGGGAACTACGATCAGAGTGGCAGGTGTTGAAAGCAGCTCGCGACCGAGGAAAGAGTCGTAGACCATGACCGAGGATTCGGGGCGCTGATGGAGAAGGACCAAGGAGATAATCTCCAATGTCTTTCCTAGGCCCATTTCTTCAGCAAGGATTCCGCCCCGAAGGCGCTGGTAAGGTTGGAACAAGGCACCGCTTTTCGTAACCGCAGGAACAAGCGGACTGAAATAGTAGACATTTCCATCTATGTCATCAAGCTTAGTGAAGGAAGCTGGGGGCTCGGAATCGGCTGGTGAGCTGTATGGCTCAATGACTCCCGCGTGATTCTCAATTGTTTGTGACCAATGGACCCCTTCGCGCTTCAGCAGCCACTGCACAGCTCGACGCTGAAATGGGTAGAGTTTGGCTTCCAAGCCGGGAATTTCCATCGATGAAACTTCAAGATCAAAGGCCTTTCGATCAGGAACACAGGTTGCCTCGTAGAAATCTTGAGGGGACCAAGTGGAAACTGATTTTGGGGGCAGTTCCAGAGTTGGGTACCAGACACTGATGACTTGCTTGCGCAAAGCTTGTTGGGATTCGGAATTGGCCTTTTTACTGCCCCAGATGGTGGTCTGCTCGTTCCAATGGACTTTGACCTCCAGATTCAGGGCGAGGCTTGCTCCATCCACCTCAGCCAACACATCCGCTGATGCCCAAATACAGCCCTGGTCCTCGGTTTTGGCCCCTTGAATAGAAAGGACGGTGAGAGCCAGCTCTACCGCCTTGGATAACTCTGACTTGCGTAGCTGATATGAGATGCAGAAGTGAGGGCCGACTGAGGTTGGGTGAGAACGAACATGCAATAGCCAGTTGTCGTCAGAGTTTGAATCCTCAGTGAGATGACAAACAACGGCTCCTTGAATATTCTTCCGAAATGGTAAAAACGCATCGTCCAGATGAGAGAATTTGATTCCAGGCAATTTCAACGTTTCCTGTGCGACTGCAACTGAACCTACAGAGACTTTTAGGCGTTTCGAAGGACGGCCGGATTTATCGGATTCTGCTGGTATTGCGCGGAGGGTACCCAGCAGCAGTGTAGCGTTTTCGGCTTCGCTGTCAGGCACCACAAATGTTGCTGCCTTTAGTCGTCTGGGTAATGATTTTGTGTGAGGCATGTTGGAGATATATCAAAATATATATAATTTCAAGGCGACGCCCTTTTGTGGCTTTTGATAATACCGAGTGCTATCCTGGATCCGCAAATTGCCAGAACCTGAGAATAAAGGGTGCAGGTTGTTTTAAAAACAGCTTCTGGGCAGAAAAGAAAGATGTGGAAAGGTGAAATTGGAAACCTGGAAGGGAAGGAAGAAGGGTTGGTAGAAGGGGGACGGATTTGGGGTCTTGCTTTACAAGTAACTTACACGGGAGTGAGGACAAGGGAGCCCTGCATAATCTAGGCATTTTAATTGGTTAGCTGCCTAAAAAGCGGATCCTTTTGATCCTCTGGTTCGCCCCAGGAACCAACCTCAAACGCTCGGATCGCAATCTGGCTCCTGCTTCAGAATTTTAGCTGTTTGACGGAAAAACTTTCGATTTTGAGCTTGTTTGGCGGGCAGCGAAAGCGAAAGCGATAGCTCCTTGTCATCGTCGTCGTCTTGCCCTGCCATGACTGTTGCCCGCGGCTACTTGCGACAAGCAGTTTTCCAATTTCGATAGGTAAATAATTGACCTTAAAAAATAAACAAAATCCCTTCCAACACACGACGGCCTCTCTAATCGAGTACCCTCCCCCGCAGTACAAAATGAAGCCATCACGGATTCAGTCGGTACTAGGGCTGCTGTCTCGCCCATGCGCCAACACGCCAATCTCTACTTTTGCCCTTAGAGCCTTCTCAACGGGACCAAAACTACAGTCGAGCAAGGCAGACGCTCCACCACAGATCCCAAAGCCGATCCCATTCGTCCCCGACGTCGAGACTTTCCTCACCCTCATCGGCCGCGGCTTAAAGTCACATGCGTCCAAATTTCCGTCTTGGGAGGCTCTTTTCAGTTTGACCTCAGATCAGCTTAGAGAGCTGGGTTTGGAACCACCACGAACACGACGATACCTACTGAGATGGAGGGACAAGTTCAGACGAGGAGAGTACGGGCCAGGAGGGGACTTTCGATACGTCCAGGACGGTGTTGCTGAGCTTCACGTAAAGGAGGCTTCCCCAACTCCTATGTTCAAGCTGAGAAAGTGCGTCAATGTGCCCAAAGGCAAGACCCCGGATAAGCTTTCTGAGCAGGCACTGGTGTTCCCTAAAGGTTACAGAGTGAGTGGGACACATACCATTGTTGGTCCCTATGCTCTGCCCATCACGAATGGCGCCGCTCGTGTGACGGTGACGGAGGGTATGTGGGAACACAAGAGAGGACACAAGGTTGACGGTGGTGAGAGAAGAAGGGCCGAGGTTCGCTTCAAGAGAGGCGTTGCCGAGCGCAAGGCAAGGAGAGAAGCTCAAGGCCACTATTAGATGGGAGATGTCCTACGGTAGTTGGACTCTCACCATGTATAAAATCTGTACATTAATGGAATGCGACCTTATAGAATTCCAAGCACTGGCGACTGTTCATGATACCCCGCCAACACCAAATCCAATACCGACGAACATGTTTGGCCAAATTCATTGGTTATCTTGTCACAGGTCGCGGGTAGCATGCCAACCGCGGAACTAATTGCATCCGAAAATGACTGCAAAATTTGTATTTAAATAGTTGTGCCATGTACAGGTTGATATTTATTATCACTGCATCACAGATAGCCCCCACTGACGTTTTGGTTTTTAATAGGGGACCTTACTTTGCTACAGGGCAGCCTCGCTTCGGGGGGGGCATCAAATTCGACCTTCCAAATTCGACCACGGAACCCGCCGATGCCAAAGGCAAAGGAACGTGGCGTTGGTGTGTTTTTACACTGCATTGTCAGCTTTGACTAATGTGCTAATGGGATCGCTGTGAGGGGTCTTTTCAACCCCAAAAGGAGTAGAAGAGAAATACTTCATAATCTTTAAAAATCCTGGCGGCCGCTCCAATCCCCTCTCCAAGGCTGTGCACTTGGAAACTTTTTTTCTTTTGCAACACCAGCAGGCAGCAGAATAAAAATGTCGAGATCAAAAGCTGTGCTTGTCCCCTTTGTCTTCTCTCTTTTTCTTGACTTTTCATAGGTATGAGTTCCCCCTCTATCACTCACTCTACTCTCCCCTGCTCTTCATCAGTCATGGCCGGGCCATTTCAACACCGATTCACTCAACCAACCCCCACGGACAAACCCAAAGGCCGATTTCCCCAATCACACACAGCGACAAGCGATAGGACAAAATATTCCGGAAAATTGACTATTGAGATGCTTGGGGCTTCGTGAGAAGTGCTCGAGAGAAACATTGACAGATGCAGACACACCTGCATCGACTCTCGGCATGCCCGACGCAAAAAGAAAATGTATCGATGCAACTTCATTGAGGGGTTTTGGAAGAATTGGTTTTCGATAGCGCACCAGAAAGTAACGCGTATGGTACATGTACCTGAAGCGGCACAAACACACCACACCACCAAGCTAGCCTAGTTGGGAGTTTTTGTTGCATTTTGGCCTCTGCAGCACAATTCTTTTTCTCCTCCAGGACCGGACAGACGGGAAGCGACGATACGATGAACTCTCAACGGTGGGAGAGGTCTTGGCTTGCCAGGTTTCATTGACGGTGGTAGCGATAGAAATGGACGAAACTTCTTTGCACTTGTCTCCTTCCTCTCACCGGGAAGCACGGCATGGATAGAAGAAGCTGGGGAACGAAATTCGAAACAACGCCGCTTCGCGACGAACCTTGACGACCTGGACGGAGGAACTCTTTGCATCATCGGGGAAATTAGACGAGTCGGAGGAATCATAACCCCTGAATGTGTGGGCAGTACAGTTATGGGAAGGATGCGGCCCCCATTGTCCAACATAACCCCTTTTTCGAAACTCAAGGGCGATGAGTGGTCGTTCTTAGAGAGGTGTGTCTACTAATCAGAAATGATGTAGGTGGCAACATGGTTCAAGGAAGGTATCGACCATCATTGGGCTATCTTTCAGCATCAAATATGGTTCTATTCGCGGATAACTGAGAGTAACGAGGGAGTCCAGGAATTCTGGCTGGCTGGACAATTATATCCACGCCCTTTCGATTGGGGCTGTGAATATTGTCTACCTTCTGAAGCAATCCACAACCATCACACAAAATAGACACCGACAGATCCAACGACCGGGATATTGCAGTCCTCGATACCTGGAAACGTGGGGTGGCTTGTTAAGGACTGGCGGGGAAGCATTTGACGCTGAGCCTTATTGTGAAGCTATTCCAGGTGCCATCAACTCCGTCCGAGAAAGCGAGACCGGAACGACCATCCCATCCGACCATCCACTTTCCCCCTCATTTCGAGCCGCCGACGAGCAGACTCGATGCACGACACTGCCAGGATCTTGGAATTAGTTACCGGCGCTAAAATGACGGCGAGGAAGAAAGACCCATGATCCATCATTAGCACTTTCATCCTGCTATACTTGTGAGTGCGGCTGAAAGTTTTTTGATGAGGCAAGATGGTATTTCCGACTCGTCCATGGTCTAAGCCTCCAGATTTGATATTGAAGAGGAGGATTAAAGTGTGAAGCGATAACCGGATTGGGGAAGATAAGCGGCACAGCTGTTTCTTGCTCTTCATGATGGGGTGGCTTTGTTGAGAAAAAAAAATTGTTTCGGAAATCCGTTGATGAGGTCACATTTTCATACTGTTAGCTCTGCTAGCCTCAAGTCTCGGCAGGGCACAGCTCTTCTTTTCTCCGCGATATCAGAGAGGGATTTACGATATTTCTCATGGTAGCCGTTTGAGCTTATTGCTTTGTAAGTATTTGATGCGGGATATGAAATTTATTCATTTGTGTAGACCGAGGGCAGGCTGTGAGATCACCATCTCGATCTTCGGTGTGACGGGGCAGATATACATTCACTCACCGCCGGTGAGGTTTAGAAAAGAAAATATGCCTTGCCGACAATCATCAGTTCCTGCGGAATCTTTAATCTCGTCCCTGGTAAGCAAGCATCTATCAATAATGTTGTTTCAAGATTTGATGAGCTCGCAAATCTTGTGATCAAAATTCACAGCATTTTGACTGGGGGGGGGGGGGGAGGAAAGAAACCCCGCCTGTCCACTCACTTCAGATAAATTTAGGTTTCTTTTTTCGAACAGCTGAATTTTCATAGCCTTGTTTCGTGTTTTCATTATCCTTGTAATTATAGCAGAATACTTCTAATGATTTTTCATCCTTCCATCAAACACTAAAATTGCATTATCGCAATCTTCAAAAATCATATATGAGTTTTCAGTCTTGTGAGTTCTCGGCGAAAGGGGCCAAATATGGTCGGTACGAAGCTGGTTGAGAAACGGGAAGTTCAACGGGCGGGCGTAAAGCTGTGCCTGTCCTCGGCACCTATCCGGCAGATGGTCGTAGGGCTTGTGTATAGTTGGTGATCACAAATCACATTCTTTGTAATCGACAGCCTCACCGGCGCAGCTCCTTAGCTTCTTGGATGCCACATGGTTGCTATTCTCTCTGCATTGCCTCTCAAATCACCATGGTGAACAAAATACTACTCTACCCAAGACACACAAAATTCCTTGTCCCTGTCCTGGCGCCGGAGATACTGTTCAAGCTCGCCCACCTAACCTTACCCGTCAGCAACAATGCGATTGATACCCGTAAATAACTCTCATGTTTATGGAATACACACATACAAACATGGGGAAATTCGCACCCCTCCACAGAGAGACCGACCAAACCGGCGACCCCCATTCCTCAGATCATTGACATATCATTGGATTTTGATCTGTGATGCGGCGCGGTGATTTGTACAATGTTGCACAGGATAAGCTAATTCGGGAAGCAGGAAACGAGCAAGACAAAAGACCAGGTTTCGTTTGACGGCATCTAATTGGAGGTTAAATAAATCAGGTTCAGCTGGATAGCGAGGTCAAAAAAAGGACCAAGACCAAACAAACACCCATCAGCGGTCCGCTTTCCGAAGCCATCGGCATTGAGATAATGCTAGTGCCATCCATGTCTTTGGGAGTGAATCATTTTTTGTTTGATCCCAGCCGACCGCCGACAACATTGGCGCCGTGGATCCTTTCCTATTCTCAACATCCCCGGAGAAACCCTATGATGATTGATTGATCGTCTGAAGTAGAAGAGAGGGGTTTTTTTGTGGCAGTGTTTCTTTCCTTTAAGCTTATTAGTCCCAGAAAGAAACGACCATATGACAACCAGCCCAAGCGGCAGTTCGGAGCTCGGACTAAGGAGAAAAACGATGGCATGTTTTTTTTACCTGTCAATGTTATAGAGAAAAAGGAATATAGGGTTGCCATGTTTCGTATTTACTACCACGCACACGGATGAGGTGACAAGGGTTGCAGAGAACCGAATGGAAGTCGATCTTTTCTTGTCTCTAGTTTTGAGTGAGATGTAAGAATGCAAGGAGGCAAGAATACTCTGCCATGTGTCTTCTGTCACACGGCCGGGGAAAAACACATGGGTTTATACCATACCATGGGGTTTTGTGTATCACGCAAAAAAAAAAAAAAGCAAATGTCTGTGCCGTCTCCAGTAGAAAAAGAGGGACCGAGGAAGTGAGGGATGGGGGAGAAAGCACGGCCCATGGGAAGGAGAGACATACCCTTCAGCTCGTGATCCTTTCATTTTTGAGACTTGCAGACAACAGATTGAGAGAGTGACAGCGGGGCTTCCTGGTCAAGCCTCTCAAGGTAGCAGTCACCCAATTGTCGTTTCGAGATACCGAACAGATCGGCGGGACGGTTAGCCCGAGACACGACGAGGCATGCCACGGAAGGATGCCGTATCTTTCCATTTCGATACGTTGTTGATCATGTTTCTTCTAAATCTGGCAAAGACGTGCAAACTTCTTCTGGTTGTCCGAAAAAAGAGACCTTTTCTCATTGCGATGAAGGAGGAGAGGAAGATGAACAGGGAGAGGTGCGGATAGCGAACGGTTGCAGTGGATCCTCAAGAAAACGGGTTGCATTCCCCACTAAACTTTAGCTGGAAATCGCGGATCAAGGATGGATGATGGAAGTACCAAAGTACCCAGGTACCAAGGTACCCCACCTGCCAATCCGGAGCAATGATTGGCCGTCCCTGGCCAATTACCAAATCTTTCCAAGTTCCTGCCACTCGCAACAGTGAACCAAAATCCCCTCTTTCTTTCTCTCTTGTTGGCTTCCCCGGGGCCGGGTCTCACCGGTATTTTTTTGATGGGATTTCGTGATCAATCATCCTACGTACACTGATATCGTCATTCTTCTTGCGTCTCCCTCCTCACTAGGCTTCCAAAGTCGAATACATACATACGGATTACATGCCTACCTAACCCTGGATGCCTTTTTCCCTCTATTCTTATCCTATCCCTGGTTCGTGACCGAGTGCGGGGGATCCCCCGACCTTGTAGATACGCAGCTACCGTTCTCCACCAAATCCACTGGTGATCACCACGGTGCCGCACATCCTCGAGCTTGGTTAACTCGCCTGGCTTAATGTTACCGAGCTGCTTTGCCATTGGCAGGCAGGCTGGGCACCCTGGGCCATGGGACAGATAAAAAGATCCTGACTCGATTACTCTGTCGATAGCAAACATTTGAAAGAGACCCGATATTCGACCTGGAGGCCAGGACTTTTTGACTCGATTTGGAACATTATTTTTATCTTTCTCTGTTTCTTCTCTGTTCGGATAATGCGTATTTCTCGCTTTCTAGTAGCGGATGATCTGTAGCATATCCCGGAATACATCTCAATTCAGCTGGATGGCTTGGTTTACCTAATCGACGGCTGGCTAATCACGTCTGCCGTAGCCATTGGTCACACTGCTGAGAAACAAAGTCACATTTGGAATGAGGCTTGGGCCGTCTCGAGCGGAATAGATTGCACATGCGCTATGAAAGCAGCTGCCCTCACTTTGCTAATCCCCGTTGGATCGCATATGGGGACTGAACAACCGTCCACACAAATGAGTGTCGTCCAAGGTGGAGCAAGGGGGGTGGAGGGAGTGACTGGAGAAAACAGGGGGGGAAAGCAGGACAGATGAACCGAGTCCCGTCTCTACACTCTGACCACCACCCATGCGTATGTATGTACATGTACATGGATCATGTACCAAGGTACATGCTCCCTTCACTACACCCTACGGATGAAGGCAGTCCTGGGTACCTGTCCGACCTCTTTACCATAATACCCTCCGCAGAATCTCAACGTCCCTCGACGATGTGATTAACCACCCGTCCTTATCCCTGTTCTCCCGCTCGCCATGAGAAAAACACACTACGGGGACGGGTGCGCCACCAGTGCCATCTATCCCCACTCGAACTAAGCCCTGTCCCTGGGAGTAGTGTAGTGTAGGTGTGTAGAATCAGAGACCACCTCTCTCGTGGAGCCCTTGACTCTCTCCCCCCCGGATCAGCCCGCTCCACATGGGAAGAAGAAATGTCAGACCTCCTTTGGCCCTGGTCACCGATGCCGATTCTAGAGATATACTTAACTGGTGATTGCCCGTCTTATAATACGGCACTTGTTGATGTGGGCCTGCTTTCTGTTCAACGGCGTCATTCCTTCTTCTTCAACAAACACATACACCCTTACTCTCCACATCCATTTCTTGTTTCGTGCCCTGTATCACGGACAAACGCCGCACCAGACGAGGTCATCAACTTATTGACCTTGACTCAACGCTAAGCTCTAAGCCCCTGGCCATACTTCCAAGTTTGGGTTTTGCTCAAGGCATCAAACGCATCTAGACTCATGACAATAGTGTCCCTTACTGTTTGTGGACATCATCATCATCATCAGCATCGTATTGCGGCTCTTCCATTGTTCACCGAGGACCGAATAAACCATCGTCGCCATAGTCTGTTGAGACTGAAGACTGTTATATAAGACTTCAAGACGACGCCACCAAAAAGCCACTTGAAGAAACCAGACCAAGCAGATCTTGAGCATCATCTTCTGTTTATCAGATATCAAGAAAAGCTTGAACTTGTGAGAACTCCCCTTTTATTTCTTTTTTACTTTCTTTTTTCCCCAGTTTTCCCCTTTGATACTCTAGAGAAAATGTACCAACACCCTCAAGACCAGGACTACGAAGTAGACTACACAGGAGTCTACTCTGAAGCTACTCAGTACTACTGGGACGAAGAAGGCGCCGACCAGGTTGAAGATAACACCAACCAGGCGCACACTCCCCGCGGAGGCACTCAACGTTCCGGTTCAGAAACAGAGAGAGAAGGTAACATGTCTTCACACTCATCCAAGTCTTCTGGCTCTGGTTCACCAGGGAAGGGCGGCAAATCCCGCTCAAAGAAGAGTGACGACTGGTCCGAAGTCACGGAGCCGGAGGAGAGACGCAGAATCCAAAACAGAATCGCTCAGCGCAAGTTTAGTACGTCTTACCACCCACCCTAATTTATCCATTTTTACCGGGTACACACTAACACGCATTTGTGTAGGAGAAAAAGCCCGTGAACAACGGGATCGCGCTCAAAGAGACGTTCAAAACCAGCAACACGCAGGTTCTTCATATCATATTGCCGGTCCGGATGAGTTGCAACTCGACGACGGGGGTGATTTGAGCGGTCTTCCTTGGGGAGGGCTCAACATGAGGCATGTGGTGGCTAGGGGTCACGCTTCTGCCTCTGCGAGCGCCGGGAGCGATCATTATGCTCAGCACCAGCAGTACTATACTCAGCAACCACATCAGGGCACGTCGGCCATGTACAGCATGAATCCGTATGCTACCTCTGGCGCTGGCGGGGGGTATTTGGATCACAGCGCGGCCATGCCGATGGATATGTCTGGAGCCGGTGGGGCGTGGCCCAGTCCGGATATGAGCAGCAGCGGGCTGGACGCGGATAGTATGAGTATGGGTGGGGGGTACGGGTATGAATCGTCTTATGGTGGTGGGTATGCTGGGGATGGTCATCATATGTGAGAGGATTTTTTTTTCTTTTTCCTTTCCTTTTTGGGATATGTATGGGTTTCTGGGTGCCAAAAATGTGGGGCAAATGGTCTTTCGGTTTGGAGGGTTTCTTCTTTTCTTTCTGCTGGTTTTTTTTCCCTTTCTTTTGGGTTTTGTTATGGGTGGTTTAGATTTCTGTTTGGTTTGGTTTGGTTCAGTTTGGTTTGTTTTCCTCATGACATGTTTTCTTTCTCTTCTCTTCTCAACCCCCCATACTTTCTCTTCTTCACTTTTTTGTTTTAGATATACCCTCTTCTCTCTCCTTTTCTTTCTCTTCTATCATGTTTTTTTTTATGAAAACATCTTTTAGAAGTGCCTTCTTTTTTGGTTTCTTTTCAGCTGGGATTTTTGTTCGGTCCTTTTTTACTTTTTTGTTGTTTTTCATGAATGGTTACAGTTACACTGGCAATATACATGGCAGCTGTGTCGTGTAACTTGAGGATTTCTTAGAGGACACCATTGCGAACTCTTTTTCTTTTACTCGGTTCTTCTCTTATGATATGATTGATGCATTTTACGAAAGGAAAAAAAAAAGGATATTCTTAGATAGAATATGTTTAGAATAGAGTATACATGTCTCTTTCTTCTTCTTCTTGTCGCAATGGATGTACAATTTTGGCGGTGAATGTACTGCTGCTGCCTGATGAAGGCTTGTTGTCTTTTTGTCATGTCATTGGGAAGCCACAAAGTATGCATGGCTTACCATTCACACATTTAACTCTTTGCTGTTAGAGAGGCTAGTAGAGATGATCGTTTTACCATATAAAAATTAGAGTTCACTAACAGCCATGAGACTGACTGAAAAGAACCCCACATTGGCCATTTCCTATGTGGGAAATAACCCAACCATCCCAATTGGCTTGTAAAAAGATGGTGGTGTAGACTGTGCATATTGCGTACACGACATACGTTATTCTCTCGTAACTGTCGTACCGCATGCGTCTACCTCTTCTTCTTTTGTTTTATTGATTTTCCAATCTTCAACATTCATCGCTAACCTGAGTGGGATAAACTATCACCCCATGAAAGAGGCTGACTGTCTGCTTCTCTTCGGAGTCGGAGTGACTTTAGATTTTTTTCTTTGCTTCTCGTGTTTGTATCTTCAGGGTAGGACGCCGCCCGCCGCGATCATGCAGTTTTGATCGCCGACCTGAAGTACAGAGACAGAGTAAAAAGAAAACGTGATGCAGTTGCATTCAACGCATGCAGGCCAAGTTCCTTGTGTGGGTGGTGGTGGTTGCCGAGCGAGTGGGACAGTACTTTACTCAGGTGAGAACTTCGGATAGAGTGGTTTCCCCCGATTCTGCCTGACCCAGCTCAGAGGGTAAAGTTATTACCGTCCCTACTTTGACACAAATTGGGGTGGGAAAAAAAGGTCGTCACAGCCACCCAACCTACTGAGATGAAGTTTTTTTGTGTTACAGGAGATTTTTACATAAAATATATTGTACGGAATACGTTCAAGCTCACCGAGGATGATAGGTAAGGTAGGTGCTGGTAGGTGGTTTACCCGAAACATGGCAGGCGAAGCAAAAGCACACTCAACACTGTATTAAGAACCGACAACTCGGGCAAGGGAATTTAGATTGTGCTGAACGAAGGTGTGAACTTGTGTGGGTGGTATTGATTCCTTCTGTTGTAACCCCCCCTCAGGCCCGAGAGTTTGAATGGGAAGCGGACGGCGGGGGAAAATCAACTCTCTTTTCAGGTGGAGGTACCGATACATTACAGCTAGTTTACCCCGGCCCCGCTCCTTCCATTCCTTCCATCTGACCTTCACCGCCCGGCAGATTTGATTTGGCCAAGAAAGTGGAGCGGGTGGTGGGGTGTCTCGAGCTTGAACTGCGTTGGAACGTCTGGAGTGTCATTAAACCAAGAATCTTCATCACACCAAAAAAGACCGGCTGGGCAATCTATGGAAGACGCATCGAAGGCTTCGGCGAAGCCCGTCTCTGTACGTGACCCGTTCCTGCATATTAGTAACGCGGGACAACTTTTATTCGTTTCGTCATGGGATACAGAATACGGCACAGTTTTACCCAGTCACGCTAGACAAGGGCCGAGTTAACGTTTAGACCATCCGTGGATTGCCCTGAGAATATTCGGAGAAAAGGTAGGTATAGGTGGAGGATCTTATGGACAACCGATGCAGACGTTGTTACCCTTCATGATCCAGGGGTGTTATCGGTAAGCGCATGGCATGGCATGGCATCCATCCCATGCCGTTCGACACGCGGGGCCCTTCCGCTTCGGTTTGTCAACGACTCCCTATCTCCTTGTTTTTTACTTCAACCACTCCAGCTCTTATCACCGCGGGGTGACCACTGAACCAAGATCAAAGGGAACCTGCAGGTATGACCTGTTCAGCGCTTACCCCTTTTCGTTTGTTTGCAACGTTTCTTGCAGCCGAGGAACCAAGATATGGCGCCACTGATCTTCGGCAGTTAGCAGTGGCTTGCTTTTTGGCGCAGAAGCGCTCGGAGCATCTTGATTTTTTCTGCTAGTGCGAGAAACAAGAGATCGCGGCCGTTTGTGGCGTGACCTGATGCGGTTAAGCCTGGCACGCTGGAGCGGCTATTGCCAAGTTTTATTTTCTGTCTTCAAGCCGTCCTTCCCTGGATGATCACAGGGAGATCAGAGGAGATGTCAAATCTCCAACCGAGCGAACGCAACACAAAACAGGCATATTCCTCGTGGACAGGAATGATCGCCCCGGCTAGATATGAGGCAAATGAAGCGACCATGGGGTCTAGTGTAAACAATAAAGACAGCGCGTGGGGGAGAGGGGGGGAGAAAGGGGGGCAACGAATGGTTGCCCCCAGATTTCATTGATACCAAACTCGATAAGGTGTGTCTTCCGATGAAATTGAACTCGAGCGCAACATACAAGAGGCCGATATACCGGGGCCCCTTGCCAAAAATTGGCACCTGTTGATTTTGTTGAGTCGAGCAAGGTTGATAGAGGACTGGAGACTGCTGCAGGTGATTGAACAATGGCATCGAAAGGTTTGTGTGGATGGACTGACTGCCGCCCCCTGCCCCCCTGGAAGATCGTCTGATAGCCGGTTCAAGAGGTTGCGCTTCAAGCTTGGAAAACCGTATTGGTCATACCCGCTTCCGACGTTGCTTCAAGTCCACCCTGTGTGTGCCTATCAATCTCGACATGGCCATACACACTCTCTTTTCTACACGTCCTTGGCGACCTTTCGGTTGCATTAGCGCTGGTCCCTGGTTTAAACCGTCACTTCCCGCAAGATTCCTTTATTCCGCTCTCTGATGAGGATCTCTAGTGTAGAAGTCTGAGTTGATTAGGTTCAGGGGCCTACAAGACTACTGAGTATGTGCCGAGGATCCCACTGGCTTTCGCCGACTGGACAATGTGGGGATGGTCTTTTCTGATAAGGATGGGTTATCTGGGGAAGCCGTTTTGCTGTTGGTAATATATTTACATCGAACCAAAGATTGGAATACCTACACAAAAACAAAACAGCCGCATTCGCTTAATGCATGGAAACCTTCTAGAAGGATGTGAAGCTGAGTCTTCGGGCAATGAAGCGAGTGTCACATGGCTGGCTTCGAAGCTGTGATGCAGTGGTAAAATATATTGCCGTTTCACTGGTGATGGACACGGTATATTGGCGCTGGATTTGTGCGAAGGACCTTGGTAGACAGTGTCAGACTACGCTAGACTAGGGAAAGATAATCGAAAAGTGAGCTTTGATGGGCAAGAATGTAACATCAAGTCTGGATTTGGGGGTGGGCAAATCTTTCCGCTTTTCCCCTTTTCATTCCTTGCTCTTACTCCACATCCAGCCAATAATGGAACACTGACGATGCAGGCCTCATGCGCAGAATCTCGATCAATGAAAAAACGAATCCACAAACCGTTCTGAATTAGTTTCCTAGGGAAGGGTAGTCAAGTGAATTTGGAGAAAATTCCGATATGGTCAAAGCGGCGATAAATGTGTTGAAGTAATGGAGGCTCCTCGTCTGCAGATGTCACCAATATAAAATATGATCCAAATTGGAAGGTGTCACTGTCTTTGTTTTTTTAATTGAGCAAAAAAAAAAAAGAAAAGAAGAGGGAAGCTGGGGTTTCCCAGGTTCAAGCGGGAATCCGGCGGGAGCAGACCGACGGGATCGAAGATCAGATGGTGGGGCCGTCGTTTGTCAAAAAAGGTTTAAGATTCTCACCAATTTCTCCATTTCTCCAACCGCCCCCACTCGGATTGTTTCTTCCCCACCCTGGCTCGCCCCCACCGTACCCCTCTTTCTCTCCACTGTTTCTTCAGTGAGGTTGAAATCCTGCAGGGGCAACTAAAAGCACAGACATATGCCAAGAGACTTTGGGTAGCTCCCCAAACGTGTTCAGAACTCGGAGCTTTTAGCAAACGGCTTGAGGCCTCACAAACACCCACACATGCACTCACCACACACCGGTACACATACAAGCTCATAATCAATTTCACCGACAAAGGTCCACGGGCAAAACGGTAAACGGCCATGAAACAGTAGTCTCTCCTTTCGGATCTTGTTCCCGTAGCTTCCGACTAGAGTTACAACGATGGCGTTGGGGCGTCAATTGAGATTGAGCAGCAACAGTTTGCTCGCTGTTCTTTTCATTTCATTACTAGGCATTGTTTTTGCTTCTTCTTCGGGGTCCGCTCAAGCCGCGGCCGATGATGGCGAGTCCATTCTTCACTCCGAGATTGGCCGACAAAACAACCAGAGTCTGCTATGGGGTCCTTACCGCCCAAACCTCTACTTTGGAGTCCGTCCAAGGATACCCAAGAGTTTGATGACTGGATTATTGTGGGGCAAAGTTGAATCATATCAGGAATTCCAGCACAGTATGTTTTGTTCTTTGTCTATCTCTCTTACACAAAGACATGGGCTAATGAATCCGCAGCTGTGCGGTATACCTGCGAGCAAAATGAGGGTATGAAGGGGTATGGTTGGGATGAGTACGACACTAGAAATGGCGGCGTTCAGTCTATCCATGATATTGAAAACGGGGTTGACCTTACAACCTCTTTCGTCAAGATCCCGGGTGGTGCCCACGGTGGTAGCTGGGCAGCACGGATCAAGGGTGTCCTGAACGAGGACACCCCGAAGGATCAAAAGACCACTGTGATTCTCTACGTCTCCCAGGAGGGCGGCGGTGAGCTTGCTTCTGCCCCTGACCCGGATAATAAGTTTGGCTACGATGGTGATGTTACTATCAAAGGTCAGTCAGAAGGCCTCGGCAAGTACAAACTCGTCGTGACCAAGGGCAAGGGCGTGCAGCCCAAGAGTGACCACCCTATCTCTGAGCGTTGGGGACCTGGCCAAACTGTCGTGCAGTCTCTCCAGTACGCCGACGATGTCGCCTGGCAGGCAAAGCCCATCATTTTCAAGCAGCTCAAGGAGGGCGTTGACTGGTTGGTTGAGAACAACTACGGTTCTGAGAACACACCTCCAGTCTGGCAGGTATTCAGCCTGACCAATCATCCGGGCTCTGGAAATATCCAGGTTGTTCAGAAGGTATTTGAGGGCGACTTTGAGTTTGACATTCTCTTCTCAAGTGAGTCTGCTGGTAAGGAAGTCACCAGTGATGATTTGACTAGAGAAATCAGGGAAGCCACCGAGTCGTTTGGCGAGCGCTTCGCCAGTGTGTTCTCCCTCAAGGCCCCATTTAATGTTGACCAGTACAAGAGGTTTGGACGCAGCATGTTTTCCAACTTGATTGGAGGCATTGGGTATTTCTACGGTCAATCAGTTGTCGACCGGTCTTATGCGCCAGAGTACGAGGAGGAGAACGAGGGCTTCTGGGAAGAAGCCGCAGAAGCTCGGGCCCGCAAGCAAGAAGCTCTCGAGGGCCCTTACGAGCTTTTCACCAGTATCCCCTCTCGGCCGTTCTTCCCCCGTGGATTCCTGTGGGACGAGGGTTTTCATCTGCTTCCCATCGCGGATTGGGATAATGATTTGGCTCTCGAGATCGTCAAGAGCTGGTTCAATCTCATGGACGAGGACGGATGGATTGGTCGTGAACAGATCCTCGGCGCTGAGGCACGGAGCAAGGTTCCGCAGGAATTCCAGACTCAGTACCCTCATTATGCTAACCCGCCCACCCTGTTCCTCGTTGTCGACCAGTTCGTTGAGAAACTGAAGAAGACCAACGGAACATTGCCAACCGGCAAGGAACGTCTCTCACAAACAGAGACCCTCGCAACTGCATCTCTGGATAATCCAGAGATTGGTCTCGAGTACCTGCGCAAGCTCTACCCGCTTCTTCGCCGCCAGTTTGAGTGGTTCAGAAAAACTCAAAAGGGTGACATCAAGACCTACGACCGGGAAGCCTACTCCTCCAAGGAAGCTTACCGCTGGCGTGGACGTACCGTCTCTCACTGCCTCACCAGCGGTCTGGACGACTACCCGCGCCCTCGCACTCCTCACCCGGGTGAGCTGCACGTTGACTTGATGTCCTGGGTTGGCGTGATGGCCAAGTCTCTCATCAACATTGGAGATGCCCTCGGCTACGCAGAGGACGTCAATGAGTTCAAGAAGATTTTGGATGCCATCGAGCACAACCTCAACGACCTGCACTGGTCAGAGAAGGCTGGATGTTTCTGTGACGCAACCATTGACGACTTTGAAGAGAACGAGCTCGTCTGCCACAAGGGATATATCTCCCTTTTTCCTTTCTTGACTGGTCTGATGAAGGCTGATGACCCCAAGTTGGGCAAGATTTTGGAATTGATTGGTGATGAGGAGGAGCTGTGGAGTCCTTATGGTCTGCGCAGTTTGAGCAAGAAGGATGAGTTCTACGGGACGGCGGAGAATTATTGGCGAAGCCCGATCTGGATCAACATCAACTATTTGGCTATTTCGCAGTTGCGGGTAAGTTTTGTTTTGTTTTGTTTTTTCCAAGCCTCTTGTCTAATTTGATTACTGACACGGTTATGTTTAGAACGTTGCAACCCAAGATGGTCCTTACATGGAGACGGCGCGGGATTTGTATTCACGTCTGCGCAAAAACGTCGTTGAAGCCGTGTATAACAGCTGGGTTGAGACTGGTTTCGCTTGGGAACAGTATAATCCCGAGACTGGAAAGGGTCAGCGCACCCAACATTTCACTGGCTGGACCAGTTTGGTGGTCAAGATTATGGCCATGGACGATTTGGAAGCGCCGACGGAGGGAGGGCAGCATGTGCGTGATGAACTTTAAAATAGGAGAAAAAGGGGGGTTTATCACATAAAATTTTGTTTGTTTTTTGGTAGGCATATAAAAGCGACCTATAGATAAAATCATCTTTCCCTTTGCCGATATCAAATCTCGTCAAGTGCAGACTGTGTACCAAATTGGACCAATTTGGTACACAGTCTGCACTTGAGTTCGCTCACGCGTGTAAATAATTGTAGAGGGACCGCATATCCTATAGGGATGGAGGCACCGCCTCCAGCGGCGTAAGATGAATAATAATAATCAAATCTCGTCCTCCTCTTCATCAAAATCATCCTCACTCCCAATATCATACAAAATCCTTCCTCCCTCACCTCCTCCCACCTCAGTCTGCGCATCAAAATACGGCAAAACAACTCCTTCCCTATCCCTTCTCTGCTTCTCCGTCAAACCCAAATTAAACGACGCCTCCATTTCGTTTTCCTCCTCTGGCTCAGCAGTAGCAGGAGCAAAAACAGGATGATCACTCATCAGCATCAACCTCCCCAACTGTGCTTTCCCTTCCTCACCGCAATAAACCACAAACTTCTCCTGAACAATCCTCCCGCTCTTTCTTCTCAACTCCATATCAACCACTATTCCCCCTCTTAACCTTGGGTCCATCTTTTCAGGTCTCAAACCAAATGCTATACCCGGAATTCCCTCGTTCAGACCATACTGAGGCGGGACTTTACTCTTGTCTAGATACTGTTTCGTCTCTGCGGCCTGCCAAAGATTTGAGACTTTGAGTATTGCAGTTGCGATATGAGTTAGTACCGTCAAAGGCTGAGGGGAGTAAGGTGACTGAGAATGAGCATGAATATATGGAATATCCGTGTGATAAACTGCTATAAGTGAGGTCGTCGAGGGTGGAATAATATATTGAAAGAAAGTAGGCAAATACCGAATTTCGGATGGTGAAGAATGATTGATGAGGTTGTTGATGTTATCTATTATTATCAAGTTTTTTTGTTGTGTGGGAGGATTATTGGAAGCAGTAGTGGAGGATGGTGGTGCGACGTGAGAGGCTATTTCGATTGCCAGGTCTTTGAGTTTGGGAAACTTGCGGGCCTTGATAAATATGTCGACTTGGGGAGGTTTGTGGACTGTTGAGAAGGAGACGAGGACTATTTTTGCTTTGGAGATTTTGGCGCGGGTGGTGAATTCTTGGAGGAGGGGTTTGGCGGGTTGTTCAAGGGTGTCGAGGATGAAGGTCAAGGGAGAAGCTGTGTCGCGGAGATTGAGGAGTTTTTGGAGGAGGAGGAGGCTGTGGGAGCGGTGATGGGCTTGAGCTGAGGGAGCCATTTTGTTCCCTTTTTTCCTTTTCTGCTTTTTGAGGGATGTATTGTGTGTTGATGAGATTTCCCTTCTTGAGTTGTGAAAAGTGATGAAAAGTGAGGGGCTCAAAAAAGTGTGACTGTGAAGTGAAAATGGAGCCTGAAAGTTAAATTTTGAATTTCATATATACAGCCACAACTCAAATACGGATCAAATTTGACATTAATTCTGACTCTTATATTTGGGATGTATAGCTAGATACCTTTTCTTTAAACCACAAATTTGGCCATATATATGACCCTTTGTCTTGATATGCCTGCAGGAAAATCAATATAACCCTAACCCAATTAGACGAAAGAAAAGAGCCTCTTGTTAGCCCCCATAACGCTTAGCGTGTTACAGGGGACAAACCCGCTAAACGAATCCCTTCCCGCCTTATCTCAGCCGCATTTTCAACAGTCTAGAAAATTTCAGGCGGCTTTCCCAACGTCATCGACGTTCACCACAAACCCCCGAATCGAGTCCGTCGAACTCAACGTCTTTTACCCACCTGCAATCAACCAGCTGCCATAAACAAACAGTCATGGCTGACAGAAGAGACGGCAATTCCTCCCGCCGCGGAGGCAACAGATCACATTACGACAACCGAGACCGTCGGCGCGATCACGGCAGCGACAGGGACAGGGACAGAGACAGACATCACCATGACCGAAATCGCGATTACGGAAGAGACAGGGACAGAGATAGAGACAGAGATCGCGACAGAGACCACAAGCGATACCGTTCCCGCTCCAGAGACCGAGACAACAACAGGGATCGCAAACGATCGCGCTCCCCCGGACGCGAACGAACCCGCGACGACAGACATCACCGCGACAGAGCAGATGTAGACAGGAGACCATCACATCGCCGAGATGACAAGAACCCACCACCGCCACCACCAAAAGATCGGGGCGACAGAGGTGCGAGAGAAGACACCGCAGGACGACTAGATAGAAATTCCATCACGTCACCAATCGAGAGACCCCCTAATAACCTACCACCCCCTCCACCTCCCCCTCGTCACACAACCACTTCTCCCCGTAGATCTGAAAGCCCCAACACAGGATTTGACCACCCGATTGGAGGAGGGGACCCACTTCCAACTCGATCAAAACCATCCACTAGCGCATCTGCCGCACCCGTATCGTTTAAAGTCAAGACAGGCAACAACGAAGATCAAAGACCGGTATCACGAGGCTGCGACGAAGAATTGGACACCTCGCGAGGCAGGTTCGACGACGACCCAATGGATGAAGACGAAGAAGAGGACGTGGTGGTAGCAGACGACGGGCTGGACCAGATGGCTGCCATGATGGGTTTTGGCGGGTTTGGAACGACAAAGAACAAAAAGGTGATAGGGAATAATGTCGGTACTGTCAAAAAGGAAAAGAAGACGGAGTATAGGCAGTATATGAACCGGGTTGGTGGATTTAATAGGCCGTTGAGTCCTCCGAGGTAGATATGGGGACGAATTCACGAAATGAGATTGCTATACCCTGAAAAGCAGAAGAAAAGAGAGAAAAGAGGCTAGTCGGGGATTTTTGCTAATGTTCCCCGCCCGTTAAATTTTGCCAGATTAATTAGTTTGGTATCGATACCCTTAGTTTCAGGAAGTCCGAAAAGACATGATTTTTGAGGAGAGGTGGTGTTGCCTACCAAGTTCCGCATTCTTTGAGTGTTGACAAGTTGGATCATGAATCCATAGTTTCTTCGATTTTCCAATTAGAAAGTGACAAACCTATCATCTCGCTCTACAAGTCCAAGGCCTCACAATTGGTCACCGGTCCGTCACTTCTCCCATTCGAGGCAAGAAGGGAGGGGAAGAGTCCGTCATTTCAAATCACTCAAAAAGAGCATTACTTCAATACCTTCTTCCTCAATCTTTCTTTAAGGCTATCTAAACCCATCCAAACTAAACAGTCGCTCCTTGCGCTGGTCCCGTCACAATTTTTTTTTTAAAAAAAACACCAATTCTCGCTAATTCCACGATTCATCAACGACCACGACACGCTCGAACAAATACTCTTGAATCCTCACCGTTTCTTGCGATATAAATCCCAAACTGCCTCCCACCCACACATAGCCACCAATACCGACACCCTCATTTCCTTCCCCTTTCCATCCTCAAGCTCCACCTCCAACTCTTTAATCTTCTCCTTGACCATCTCCTGACACTTCATCTGCTCCCAGACCTTCTTGCAAGCATCGCCCCCCCCCAATGCTTCTCGGTTACTTGAGAATAACTGAGCTGTGTGTCGTAGGCAATATCACCATGGTCAATACTCGACAGTAGGCCCTTCTTGCCGCCGCCTTTTTCGGTCCAATCCCGAGAAAAACCAGTCGAATTATCCATGGCAACCCCTACTTCATCAAGGTCGTAAAAATATTTCTTCTTCTGGACGATAGCGCTGCGTTGAGCAACCACAGCAGAGCCACTGACGTTTTTCTTCATTCGGTATAGTAGAATCTTGATCCGCAGAGGAGGAAGATCAGGAAGGACAAATGGATTCTCGTCCTCATCGACACCATCCTGACCGGCACCTCCCCTGATTGAAAGCGTTGCATCCTGAAGGATTTCTACAAGTCTCTCAATCAATGGAATCCATGCCCATTCACAATACCGATATATGAAGCACTGCGCCATTGATGCCCAAAACAGTAATACACGAACAACTTCGTACATTGCATCTGACCCTTCAGAAACGGCCCTACCCCGAGACTCATAGGTATCCTGACTGTTAGATGGCTAGTCCTGCCTTTCAGAACCCTCAACATCATCAGTGTTCTTGTGAGACCGATCCTCAGCACTCTGGTTTGTCCTCTCATCGTCCTCGTTTGGCTCCTCGCCTGGCAGCGTAGTCGTATATTCTCCCTTGAAGTAGTTATTCATGAATTCGTCAAAACGCCCCTGTTTGTGCTTCTGCTGCG
Organism: Podospora fimiseda; assembly: GCA_033297215.1. Classification (NCBI taxonomy): domain Eukaryota; kingdom Fungi; phylum Ascomycota; class Sordariomycetes; order Sordariales; family Podosporaceae; genus Podospora; species Podospora fimiseda. The sequence goes on along the minus strand of MU865299.1, from coordinate 90,159 downwards.
CAATCCATGCCTGCCGAAGCCATTTAGGCTCGTGCATGCCATCTTGCATGTGTGCGAGGTATCTTGCACAGTCGTGTCTAAAACGGTCATTGCTAGTAAGCTTGACGAAATCCGGGCGTGTGGCATCTGTATTTGCCTCCAAGATGTGTTTCTCGTTTGGGAGTTTTGCCAGAATGCTCTTCTTCGCCTCAAGATCCAAGACGTCCCAGGCTTGGGAATTCAGAAGCATTGCCTGGAAGAAGAAGAGTTAGCTTCTCTTTATAAGGTTACTAGATACCAGTATACATACCCTCAAGAATTCGGGCTTTTCCAGAGGAGAGTTCTTGTTGGTCCATAAATACGGCCCTGACCACTTCTTTTGCGGTTTTGGTGGGTTTACGGTCTTGGCTGTTGGTTTGCCTGTACCAGTTACTGCTTTTTCATTCCTTGGGGACCCTGACGCTGTGGGATCTAAGGATGCTCTCCTCTCCGAGGACACCTTAACTCCCGAGGACACCACAGCTTCCGAAGGTACCTTAAGCGCCCGGGCCATCATATGTTCTGAGGACATGTTCTCCCCAGAATGACCGCTACTGTTCAAATCCCCTTCCTTACATGGGATTTCAGTAGGGTTGGATTCTCTGTTTTCTAGGCCAGAAGTTGCAGTAGGTAAATTCCCGAAGGGGCGCAGAATGGGAAAGTTCTTGAGGTTAGAACGTCTAGCCTGGTCTTCAGAAGACTCTTCTCCCGAAGCAGCGCTCGACCTCGCGCTGCTTCCAATGTCGCTGGTTCGAAGTGGAGGGGGTCTCGGAGCTCCCGGGGGGGAACTGTCAACCTGAGGCCGAAGGCGAGGTGTGTTAGTGGGAAGAGAGGCCTCAGTCAAAGGGGATCTACTCTGGTCTCTCTGATTATCATTGCTGGCTAGAGATGGAGACGGAGCCTGAGACTTGCCGGCAGGCGGGTGAGATTCGGAACGATCAGAACGGGTGTTGGCATTAGATGGAGGCGGAGGCGGAGGCATGTCGGGAATATCATCGGTGTAATCAGACTCATCAATATCCATCTTTCTTGACATTTTCTTTTTTGGAGAATAAAAATCAGCTTATGATGAAAGATGATGATGATGATGATGATGATGATGATGATGATGATGGGACAGACAAATATGAGGTGATGATACGGTTTAGCCAAAGTCGATTGAAAAGAAGAAACTTGAAGAAAGCAGAGGACAAATGCTGGGAATTTCAAGAAAAGAAAGAGACGGAATTTTGGGGTGAAAGAACATCGACAACGACATGTTCTTTCCCTCCTTGGATGAATGTATTACAAGGCTGGGTTGTCACCTGCTTTTTTATGCCACCTGAAAGAGCCGTTGGGGATGACCTGCACCGAGGGGCTCATGGTGATTGGCCAGCCTTGCTCCCAATCGGCATTGGCCCCCTGCTTGGGAAGATGAATGCACTAAAAAATAGCCCGAAGGGTGGCGTTCAGAGCCGATCATCATCACGGTTGATTCTGTGCGTCCAGGGCATCACAAAGAATTGTTTTTGTTTCTGCCTATATAGCCAGCAACCTACTTTTACAATACCCCGTTTTTTTGTTTTGTTTTTTGCTGAAATAACTTCTCACGCGACCACCGAAAGAAGCCACGACATCATCTTCTCAAGCCTTCGCCCAAAAGCCACGTAACTAAGCACCTTTGTCACCTCGCTATCCTTTGAGTATCTCACAACAGCTGCTTCAACAACCTCTCCAACCACCCAACCATAAATCCCACATCACACATCAGACATAAACCCCCCATTCCAAATGATTCGCTCAACCCAAATCGCCCGGCTAGACGGTAACTTCCCCCCTCCCCTCCTCCCCCTCTCCCCTCTTAACACCCCCGTCAACTAACAATCTCCCCAGGCCTAATGCTCTGCGCCTCCGTCGACGAAGACACCAACTCCTCCCCAGCCCTAAACGAAATAAAATCCCAAGTCAAACTAATCCTCCGTCGTCTCTCCCGAAACTCTGAACCCCAAGCCTCCATCGAATCCGGCACCGCTTTTACTCTCCACTACCTCATCCAATCAGACATAGTCTACTTTGCCATCACAGAACGCGCATACCCTCGCAAACTAGCCTTCACTTACCTCTCCGACATCTCGACAGAATTCTCAACCACTTACCCTCAACAACAGCTCATGTCCCCTGTCCTCCGCCCATACGCATTCATGGAATTCGACACATTCATTTCTCGAACTAAACAAACATACAGCGACTCAAGGGCAACGCAGAACCTGGATAAATTAAACGATGAACTGAGGGACGTGACAAAAGTAATGACTAAAAACATTGAGGATCTGTTGTATAGAGGTGATTCATTGGAGAGAATGGGCGAGTTGAGCAGTAGGCTGAGGGACGATTCCGCCAAATACAGAAAGGCTGCGGTCAAGATTAATTGGGATTTGATGCTTAAGCAGTATGGTCCCTTTGGGGCTTTGGGATTGATTATTTTGGTTTTCATTTGGTGGAGGTTTTTCTGAGCGAGCGAGGGGGCAACAAGAAAAGAAGACTTATGGGGAGGGAGGGAGGAGGTAATCATATGTTATGAAGGTAATAGTTTTTTAATGACCTCTATATGTTTTTTTCCCTTTCTTCTTTTTGCTGGCATGGAGTCAAAAGGTATTGAAAGGCTGGCATACGTTCAATGTTTATTGTCTAAGCCATTCGGACTTGGAGTTCATGCCTTGATTCTCAATGAAATGTTGGAGCAATTGCTGATGAGGAAGGGATGGAATATCTTGGATTAATCAGCGACCAAACCCACCTCAACCAGGGAATGAAGTATATATGAGTTCTAAACGAGGTTCAGTCACAGACAACTCTTGATGGCGGCATGAATCTTAAACTTGCTATTATCAAAAGCATATTTTGAGCTTCGATTTTTTGTTGCTTCAAGCTTCAGTATCATTTATACGATTAAGAGAACAAGAGCCCCTTTAGCATCATCCTCTCTTCTCCATACCCCTTTCGTATATTTCTGATCCAATATAATTTCAAAAAGCCAAAAGAAGCCCCGCTCTACTTCCATGACATAAATAAAAGCAAAAAAAACTCCAAAACGCCATCACATAATCCTGCAATTATCAGCCACCGCGCTCGGAACAACATTCGTCACCAGACTTGATATAGGCGGCAGACCCATGGCGGTATGATACCACTCCAGATGCGCCCTAAACGCTTCCAAGTCAGGAAATCCCATCTCATCCTGCACGTATTTCACCTCTGAACTGTCTTCCCCTTCGTCTAGGTACGTATCCTCCTCGCAGTAGGGACACATCAACCCAGCCTGCCAATCCCCCGGCTCGGGAGCCATATGGTTTGCTATAGCCAACGGTGGGAACACTATAGTCCTTTCTTCCCCAGTCTCCGCGCTTATCCCCGTCGCCTGCCAATGGGGATACCCGTTATTAATCGTTCTGCTATTTTCAGGAGGTGACGGTGTTGGCGATCCAGTCGTAGTACTCCTAGCCCCCGTCACAGGAGCCGGTAAAGGCGTCCTAGCAGAAGGCATGCCCTGTAGGTCTGGCCAAACAACAAACCCGTTACAAAAATCACAAACAAACGCCACATCATTTTTGGACTCCCCGTCCACTCCGCTCCCTAATCGCTGAAACTTCCCTACAGCATTGCAGTGCGGTATCAGTTCCTCCATGCTCGACCTCCGCCTTAAATCCCCAGGTAACTCCCCTCTTTGCCTGGCCGCTTCGTCTTCCACCGATCGCTCGTGCTGTTGCTGCCATGGAGGCAGTTCTTCCCTTTCGCGCTGCCGTTGTAACCGCTCCGCTTCGTTGCGTTTTTGTTGTCTATAAACCTGAAATGCGCCCAAACACCTCAGCCCGTCCTGCTCGGCAGCAAAGATCCTCCGCGCCGCATGACACTGCGCCAAATGTAATTCTCTTTTTAATTGTGCGGTATCTCGTGCCCAAATCGGGTTTATTGGTCCACCCTGTCGTGCCCAATTTTTTAGACTCTCGTGGTGTTCTCGAACATTTTCGAGCAGGTTTCGTAGTTCAGCTAGGGATTCAGCTAAGAAAAAAGCCTGTCAGTCAGAGCTTGGGAGTTGGAGAAAGAGAAACCAACCCGTCCTGTCATTCTCATAGTAAAACTGTCCATGAACCAACGGCGCCATCTCCTGAAAGTCCTTTTTTGCTTCCTCCAAAGCGTCCTCCAGCGCTCTCGTCTGTTCGAACTCGTCTGGACCCCATTGGCGCTTGTCGGCGAACATGAGTATACGCAGCGCATCGTTCAAGGCGTTGGCAATGGCTGCCAGTAGTGACCCGACAGTTTCTGAACCCCCTCCTCCTCCTCCACCAATGCTGCCTTTGCGGCTTGCGCCGCGGGCAGCACTGTTCATTTCTTTCCCCTCCTTTTACTCCCCCAAGCAAAGCCGCCTTGTCCAGACTGTGTAATGCGTATGTGATTGTGTAATTCGTATGCGCCGAGGCCGTGTTCTTCTGCGCCTAAAGCTTCGGTGATTATCTGTCGTTGCTTCTGTCCTATATTTGTGTCTATACTCTTTCGAATTCGTCTGGAGGTATATGCAACAAAAATGGCAGGTATTTGTTCGGTTCAGCGGCACCAAACCGTGTCGCAAACTCGTGGACCCAGCGGTGATGTCGATTTATGGGGTCCTCAAGGCTTGAAAGACAACGAGGGTCCTGGTTAAAGTTTCTCTTGGCGGTGGACACCTACAGGGAAGCTGCGGTGGATTTTGGGGAGGCCTCGGACGCTAAGATAAGAAGAGATATGAAAAGAAAAGCCGGGGAAAAAGGTTCAAGGGTCGGAAAGAAAAACACAGAAAGATCTTTCGGGTTTTTGTATACATCCTTGGATATAAAAAGTCCTGGGAAAAAGGGGGGACACGAAGGTCTGTGGGAGGCACTGTGCAGCTTACCCCCAAAAACAACTGCGGGGGTTTTGGGTACAAAGTTGGACAAGATTGGCGGGGCTGTTATCCATTTCCAGACGCGGGAGGTCAAGTCGGGTGTGCATCCGAGACCCTGTTTTCATGAAGAATCTGTGAATCCTGAACCAACAAGCTTTTGATTTCTCTTAGATCTGCTTGCATGGAAGAAGCTCTCTATTTCACCACCTTGGGCCATTGGGTTTCGGAGGAGGGAAAAAAAAGCACCTGCCAGAAGAAGAGATAAGTGCGATTAGTTGAGTTACGGAGCATCAATGGAACGCTCGGAAGCGGATGCCATTTTCCAAAAAGAAAAAAAAGTTCGGATTTGGTTCTAATGGAACCTTTCGGATCCCTGCTCGCGTGCTGCTGAACCTGCCGTGCCGTGCCTGAACCCCCAGCTGTCATTCAGCCCTACGGATTTGGGTTTCAAAATGTTGCCGTACCTAAGGTGCAACTGTCTTTTTTTTTTTTTTTTTTTTTTTTTTTTTTTTTTTTTTTTTTTTTTTTTTGGTTCCAATTTAATAATTTTAAAATGAGATTTTTTGTCCCAAGACATGTTTGTGATACTGACGAGGTGGCTCTGTCAATCTGTCAATCCTTTCCCGCACTTTCTGACCACCATCTCCCCAACCTCGACTCAGAAGGTTAATCCAACGTCAATCATTACTTTTACAACCACCGTCCTCTTGCATCACAGCCGCACCCTCTTGAGGCCCTTTTCCGTCTGAGCGCTTTTATCACGAAGTTGTGCACGGCAGACTGCATCAACAAGAAACCAATCCCAGAAGAGCAGACGCATATTTCGGCATCGAAAATGCAACAATGATCGACAGTAGTGTCCCAAACTGGACCCATGCCGCTGTACTGCAACATTTGACGGGAGCTGATTCGACCAGGTCGAGGTCTAGACGCGGGATCGTGCGAGAATCATATTTGCCAAGACGACGACGCCGCAAGCCACCCGTATATAGACCCCCATGCTTGTGTCCCAACAAGGCTAGCATTGGCGTCACCGACTGCGAGTGGGCGACCTGAAGTCAGGGATCACGGACCGCTTCAAAAGACCTCCAGTCTCAATTCGGCATTTGATCCTCGAGCTGAGAGACAATATATCATCACCGGTCGCGGGAAAAAGCAATAGAAAATCCAAGTTAGAAATGAGTTCGCCCCTTAACCCCGGTCAATGATTGGTCCAGACCTTCAGCCAACACCCACGACGCCTTCATGTCTCATTTACACAGCATTTTTACAATGTTGTGTCACCATGGGACAGCAATCATGTTTGACGCCAAATCTGTCATCTCCGCCATGCATAGACTGCGCCAGCCACTATCACCGAGTTTCAAACTATCAACCAGTAAATGGTGCAGATCAAATTATCAATCAATGATGCTCCTCCGAGACATTACTTCGTGGGAGGGAACCGTTCGGGTCCGCGTGACGACTCCTTTCCTCCTCTTCTCGTCTCGAAACTATTTCAACCTGATGAAACCTTCTCACCCCTCGGAACTGAACTCTTGGTTCTCGACTAACTCTCAGCCCAAAGCGGTTTGAGTAATTCGCCAAGCTCTCTCATCGATCCGTGTATCTCACGAGAAGTCATCACCTCTACAACAGGTTTTTGGCCAACTGGTCAGGGACCCCTGGCTCAAGTATCAATAGCCTGACCACGCTTCATCTCTATAAGTATGTTGGGGTTGCGCAAGACCTTTACCAGTAGGCTCTAATTTCTTCTGTTATCAATGTTTCCTATCAGGAGAGCAATTTCTGACGTGTTCTCCGCCCCCTCAGGCAGAAGACTTTCGAAGCGCGCCTCGTCATCGTCTGTGTCCTCCGACCCGGTTAAAGACGAGGCATCGTCTGTTGCGTCCGATCCAGTCAAAGAAGAAACAGCAGACACTCCCAGCCGACCAAGCATGGAGACCATTCGTGCTGGGCTCCAAGAGTCCTCCGCCGGCCTCGCTATCAAAGGCTACGTCCAGAAGCCCTCAGAGGTAACCACAGTCACCACCACCAGCATTGACCAACAGGATGATGGTTCCGTTGCCTCAGGGGGCGATGACTACTCAGCAGTATCGGCAATCCAACACAGCCCCATCTCGTCAGAAAATCTCCATGTCTCTCGGGTCTTCGAGGTCAGCAGAGATGTTCAAGCCAAGATCTGCAAGCTCGGTGAATACAACGAGTCTTTCTTCAGCAGTGTTGACTTGCAGTCATACCTCGAGTACATTTCAGATGAACGGCTCATCCACATGCCACGCCGCGGAAGCGCATGGGATCGTGTGCTTCGATCGGCTCAGTTCTTTGGCCTTCAACTTGCAAGACTCGGAATCAATGTAGCTCGCTACTGTCCTGAGGCCGAAGTGGCATCCATCACTGCATTGGCAAGCACCCAGATTCTTCTCGAGGTAAGAAAGCAAACTCCACAACATTGGTCAAACGCACAGCAAACTGACCAGTACCACCAGATTGGCCCTCAACAAGCACAAGCTCTTGTCCCTACATTCCAGGCACTTTACGAGCTCGGTCTTCTTGTTTCCTACGTCAGCCAGATTCATGAGGTCTTCCGTGCCTCTCGCGAGATCAAGGAGAACGTTGCTCATCTTTACTGCGACCTCGTCGCTCTTGTTGGTAGAATCTCAGCTCTCTACCGGGAGAAGATCACCAACCTTGGCAACAGTGGGTCGGTTTCCATCAACTTTGAGCGGGCCTTTGGCTCTTCAATGTCCAAAATCTACGAGCGCCGAGATTCGATCACTGCCAAGATGTGGGCGCTCAAGCTTGGTCATAGCACCAGTGGACTGAGCCTCCAGTCTGTCCGCAAGCGACTTCAGAACGACCGTTCCGCCAAGGGCGCCTTCTACGACCAAGTTTCCGAGACCATCAAGCGTACCGAGGGCACCTGCGAGTGGTTCAAGACCCCTCTTGTCGACTTCTTTCGTGGTAACGAGAAGGCATTGACAGTAACCGGTGACACTGGATCTGGGAAGACTGTCCTCGCTGGATGGATCAAGGAACGACTTCAGCGACCTCTCGACCACCGGCAGTATGCTACCCTCACGTACAGCTTTCCATACGATTACCCGGCTCGATGCACCGTTCTTGCATTCCTCAAGAGCGTGCTCTATCAGCTTCTAGAGAGGAACGTCGGCGACGTCCTTCTCTTCAAGAAGCTATCTGGGGCATTCGAGGCGTACGACAAGCATCACAACACTGCCAAGTTGGAGGCTTCCCTATGGGAAGCTCTCGAGTCCGGATTCCGTTCTCTCGATGACCGCCAAAGCCACTTGGCCATCGTTGTCGACGGCTTCGGTGAGATTACTGGTGGGCCAACCACTCAGGAATTCCACAAGAAGTTGCGTGACATTATCGCCAAGTTCAAGACGATTCGTCTCATTACGCTCTCCCGCGCCATTTCCCATCTCTCTGATGGTTGCAGCCACTTCACCATCACTGCTCAGCACCTGCATCGTGATTTGAGATCTTACTTTAATCTCTCATTTTCCAAGTTCACCTGCTTCTCTCAGTTGAGCTCGGAGGCCAAGGAAAAGGTAGCTCATGAGCTGACCCACAAGGCCAAGTCTTCCTTCCTCTGGGCCTATCTCGTTGTTCGACTCCTGAGCAAAGATGCCCCTACCATGTCGCCGGATGCGTTTGTCAAGGCTGCCCATGCGATCACCGGCGGCTTGGAAGACATTCTCAAGAAAGTCGTTTCCAAGCTTTCATTGAAGCACGAATTCGTCCAGACATTGTTGTCATTCATCCTTGCCGCTGAGCGGCCTCTTGATGTCAACGAGCTTGCTGAGCTCTTGAGGCTTAATCTTCAGAGTCGCAAGTTTGGCACTGACATTGACCTCGTTGCCAACATCAACTCGACCTGCGGCGATATCGTGATTGTGGAGAATGGCAGTGTCCACTTCAAGAGCAAGTCGGTTCGCGTCTACCTTCAGACCTTGATGGGCAAGACGCTGCCTTCACCCCAAGATGCTCATCGCACCTTGACTTTGGCTCTCCTCCTTTACGCCAAACTGACGTTGCAGCACGTCTCGGTCCCATCCTTCGATCTTCTTGATGATCGCTCTGTGGAGGATTACTTCTCCACTCACCGACTGCTTGCCTACTCTATCAAGCGTTGGCAGCTGCATCTTCGCCAATCCAGCTTTTACTCTGCCAAGGGAGACCTCACGCTCAGCAAGGACTTTATTGAGGTGTTCCCAACCTCGTGCCACTTCGCATTGCTCGAGAGATCCAGCTTGCATGATCTTCACGGTTCAGACCGCTGCAAGCACCACGAGTTCTCCCTCAAGGTTCAGGAGAAGTGTTTGGGTGAAAAACACGAGCTTGTTCTGCAGACATTGATCATCCTCGGAAACCTCCATTCCGCTGATGGCTTGACCGCAGCCCACTTCTTTTACCGAGCTGCTTCCCTGGGCAAGGTCGTGTTGTCCGTCAACAACGCCGTCGTCGCAACTTGCACCCATTACTTCCTGCAGTACACCGAGACAATCACAATCACGAAGCGCACTGAGCTCGTGACTTACCGCGAGGAGATGATTCTTCTCATGATCGAGATTTGCAAAGCCAAGCACGGTTCTCACAGCGATCAAGTTATTCGCTGGTACAAAGTGCTCGCCAAGCTCTACGTCGACATCAGGGAAGACTTCCGCGCCACTGTTATCCACAAGCTTCTTTTGGAGATCATCGTCATTCGCTTCGGCAAGCACTCTGATGAGTATCGAGGTATTACCGAGTACATCGGCGGTCTCGACATTGAGCTGAGGGGTGGGCCCAAGGTTGAGCATCCTCAGGAGTACGTCGACTTCTTCTTCGAGGCAAGCGACGGATATCAGGACTTTGCAGACGAGCGCCGTGTCTCCATCTTACTCAAGCTTGCGCTCTTCTACGTTTCGCAGAAACAGTTCTTCTATGCCGAGAAGATCTACATCACACTCTGGAAACGCATCTCTGAGCTCTGCCGGCTCAACGCTACCCTCGAGCTGCACATCACCAAGATAAAGATTGCCATTGAGTATGTGAGGTTCCTCAAAGAGATTGGTCGTGGTCACGAGGCTGCCAACATCCTGATCTGCCTCTGGGTTGAGTACGAGCACCATACCTTCGATGACAAGAGCATCATCCTTCTCATTCGAGACGTTGGCGTGCTTTTCAGGTCATTCGGTCTTCTCAAGGTTGCCATCGATGTCTTGACCAAGGTGTGGGGTTGGTTCAAGAGCAAAGGCAATGTGACGGACAAGGATGCAGGTGAGACAACCATCTTGATCACAGAGGTGGTTGAGGAGGTTATCGAGACAACGCGTGATGTCAGGATCATCACGGACACCACGACGGAGGTCACAGAAACCGTGAGCCGCGAGGTCTTCATCACCCACTACGAGAGATGCAAGAAGAGCAAGGCCGATTCTGCCTTCTTGACCTCATGCTTGGCGCTCATTAATTTTTATCTCAAGCTTGGAAAGTTTGGCCAGGCCGAAATTGTCATCAAACAGTCCCTTGAGATTACGTGGAAAGCCATTCTCACTGCTGATGTCTCCATCAAGCTGTCGGAGCACTTCATCTCAGAGTGCATCGCCATCGCCACACGTCTGGCTATTTGCTATCGCGGACAGCATCACTTTGAGAAAGCCGAGGCCATCTATCTCCGCATCTTCCGCTCGTGCCTTGTCTCCTTGGACATTCAGGATATCAGGATCCAAGAGACTCTGGCGTTGTTGGTTAGCTTCTATGAAGAGCACCATCGCCATGAAAAGGTGATCGAGATCTACATTGAGCTCCTTGGCGAGTACCGGAAGAGATTAGGCCACACGCATCAACTAACCATCAAGACCTTGTATCTCCTTGCTGGACACTGCGAACTCATTGGTCGCGTTGAGGCTTACAGGTACTACCTCGAGATCGTTGAGACACTCAACAAGGGCAGGAAGCACTGCCATCACGATGCCTTCCAGGCTGCCGTAATCTTGGTTCGCTATTACCACGAGACACAGAAGTGGCGGGAGCTTCAGCTCATCTGCTCAGTTCTCTGGGAGACCTTCATTCACTGCCACCACGAGATTACTTTTACCGAAGAGATTGTTCAGCTCATCTACGAGAAGTACATTTACGTTCTCGAGTTCCACGCCAAGGTTGACATCTCTGTCCTCTATGAGATCTCGATCAAATACCGTGAGACCGTGACTGTCGTCTTTGGTGCGAGCGCCGACATTGTCATTTTGGCCATGATTGCTCTTGCAGGGATCTGCGAGAAGCATGAGAAGCACCACCACGAGGCTGTCACGATCTACGAGGAGGTCATCACTCGCACCACGACAACCAAGACAATCACCAAGACAATCACCATTGAGACCATTACCACAGTCAAGAAGCGTCTATCCAAGGTCTATGTCACTATCATCACCAAGGGAGGCGGTTCAACCACAACAACGATTGACAGGGCCATTGAGCTTTGCTTGGAGGCTTACGCAATCCTCCAGGTCGAGTTTGGCTGCTGGCACGAGAAGACTCTGCTCAAGCTCAAGGAGATTGTCATTCTTTATCAGAAGCTCGGCAAGGAGTCCCATCACAAGATCGTTGACTTGATTCAGCTTGCCTTCATTGAAATCTCCTTCGCCAACTGTGGTTCCATTGAGCTCTACCACGCTGGTCTGACACTTGCTTCCATTTATGTGGCGGCCGGCATGGCCAAGTATGGTCTCAGGCTTGTGCATCAGTGGAGACATCTGATCATCTTTGGTCGTGACTTTGAGTCTACTTTGGATGTGGTTGTGAAGGTTGACAAGGTTATCAGCAAGGTTGCTCTAGTCTTCCTCGTTGCTTTCGAGCACTGTCTTGTTGAGAAGTCTGTTTTGAGCTACTCTGAGCTTATGGCTGTGACTCTTCTCGAGATTTCCTTGTACGAACAATACAAGCGCGTCATTGAGACCGAGACCAAGATCGAGATTGTACTCGAGTACGGTGCCAAGCTGCGCACTTTCTGGGTTGAGCAGAGACAGGAGCAGATGGTCGCTATTCTTGACCAGAGACTTTACCATGTCTTCAAGACCAAGTATGCTGGCTGCATCACCACCCACGACGACTACACTCGTATCTTCTATCTGGCTCTCCTCGGCTCACTCGGAAGAGATCTCACCAAGATCGACTTCCCTGCTCTCGTGTGCAGGACTGGCAACGCCAAGGTTGAGGCTCTTCTCGAGGCTCGCGAATTCAAGAAAGCTTTCGAGGTGGCCAAGTGCACTTTTCACTTTGCGCACAAGCAACACTTTTACAGCGACCTCGGCCGCGTTCAGTACGCGTACAAGCTGGCTGAGTTCATGGCTGGCATTGACGTTCACAAGCCGACCGACGCCAAGCTCTGGGAAGAATATCTCAAGTTGTCCAAGGAGATCACTACCGAGGCTCTCACAATCTTCAAAGCTCACAACATTGAGTTTGTCCGTCTCAGGTTCAAGGATCTCAGCGGCATTGTCAGGTTGCTGGGTAGCCAGCACAACTATGTCGAGCTCGAGGATTTGCTTCTCAAGCTTTGGCAGTCTCGCGAGGTCCAAAAGACTTGGGGGGCTGCCAGGGTTCTTAGCGTTGGCAGGCTCATGGTGCACGCTCACGTCGCAGCGAACCACATCCCTGCTGCTATTGACTTGTGCGAGACCATGTGTTACAATCTGCGTCGCAGCCGTGGTGTCTTGGATCCTGTTACGGTGGAAATGTTCCAGATGCTGGCTGCTTTGTATACCTCTGACAAGCGCGTTGATCGATGCATGTCGATTCACGAGCAGATCTTGAGGGAGATTGAGGCTGCATTGAGGGATGAGGAGGAATGGGGTTCATCTGGACGGTCGAGCAGACTTTATGCTGGTGCGAAGACAAAGGCTCAACAACAACAGCCGCCTGAGGCTCTGGCCAAGGTTGCGTGTTCACAGCTTGAACTGTTGAAGAGGGCGCATTATAGGCTTGATGGGAAATGGGCAAAGCCGGAGCAGGAGTATACTGCGTTGTATCAGAGATTATTGGCGAGGTTGGGCAAGTATGGACTGCAGCAGGCTCCGGCGCCGGAGACTTGGGATAAGACTGCTGCTGCCAATAAGGATAAACCTGATGATGTGGTTGGGAAGTATGTTGGACCGAAGGAGTGGAAATTGGAGGATGATGAGGATCATAATGAGCCGCATGTTCATGGGGTTAATAATGGTGGTGGTCGTGAGAGGCTGGCGTTGACTAATGGTGGTACTGGTACTGGTAGGTTGAGTGTGGATAAGAGGAGGTCGGCTAGGTGGAATAGGAATGTGGATTTTGTGAGGGTTGCTTCTCAGGAGTGGTTGATTATTTAAGGAATTAGGACGGATTGATATATGATGAGGGTATGGTGTGAAATGATTTTTGATGGGATAATTAATGGGATGATGATGGGATGGAAAGAAATTCAGGGGTAAAGGAAAACAAAGGGTATGATGGGGATGGGTGGGGCCAAGTTGGCTGGGCAACGACAACGTCTATCTTGACGAACTTTTTTTTTGTTCTGCTTTATTGTCCCACACTCGTTGGTACCTTTTCTTCTGTTTGGGATCGGTTGTATAATTGTTTTGGGATCTTGTTTTCGTTTCGCTCGTTTTGGTATTTCTTCTTTTCGGCTTTTGTTTGGCTCGAGTTTTGTGTTAGTATCTTTTTATGTGGTCTAATTAATTGCCTGAACGGTTGTATTTTTTACTTGCTTGTTTTTTTCGAAATTAATTTCTCGTCTCGTTTTGTCATTGTATTGGTTATTTAGTTAATTGTCTTGCTGGTCTTGAATTGGTGTTTTTGCTCTTAAACTTTGTGTCCTGATCTGCCGTAAACATGAGTCTGTGCCTGTCTGCTATCTTTTGTTAAATGAATTGAGGCAGACTTGAATGACTCTTATATTTGGTAAGTGTTGTTAGCTTAAATTATCATATTCAATGACTCGGGTATTGACTCTTTTAGCTCTTTGGCAAAAAGGTTTTTTTTTTTTTTTGTAAAAAAACAAAAAAGAAACTTCGTTAAAAATAATAATACCTGCCTCAATTAGAAAGACCATGTTTCACTTTTTTAGATGGTGTTGTCGAAAGGTGAAACGGCATGCTTTTAACACAATCTGAAAAATTGAAAAAGAAACATCCTAAATCTCCAACTAGGATAGGTATCGCAATAAGTGCGAGAAAAGCGATGTCAGCCGGTCAGGTGTCAGTGACTGATAAACCGAATCATACAAAAATAAAAATCCCTCTTTTTTTTTTCCTTTTTCCCTTTTTCCCTTTTTCCCTTTTTTTCCCTTTTGTCCTTTTTGTCCTTTTTGTCCTTTTTGTCCTTTTTGTCCTTTTTGTCCTTTTTGTCCTTTTTGTCCTTTTTGTCCTTTTTGTCCTTTTTGTCCCTTTTTGTCCCTTTCCCCCTACAGCCCGTTTATTTTGTATTTTTTATTTTTCCCACTCAGGAAAACGGCCAATTTCTACATCATACCGATCGTTATCTATGAAAGCACATATTCCTTTACCAAGACAGACATCATACCCCGAGTTTCGGATTGATTGTAGTACATGTTATCGAGATAGATTTTTCCATGATTTTCTCTGCCTTTTCCAACCCAAATAAGGATTATTGTCTCCGAATCCTTTTGTTACAACCTGCACCGAGTTCGAGCACAGACTTCAAGGCAGTACGCCAAAGGGTAGCTTGACAGGATAATCGAAGGTTGTGGCAAGCGTCTCAGACAAAGTGTTCACTGTCAACAACAGGTTGTTCTAACAAAGAGCTACTGAGAGTAGATTGTAGACAAATAAACTTAATATTGCTTGCGTGAGGAATCAGATTCCTCGGGATGGGGAGTGCCCGGCTGTGACAAGGGCTTGAAGGTAAGGGCTTGAAGGTAAGGGCTTGGAATGGGGCTTGTATTCAAATCAATGTAATAATCTGTTATGGCCTCAAAGGTCCTTCCTTGCCTTCCTACAATCTGAACTGGAAGATCAAGGCCTACTTATACCCATAGAAGCCCTTCATGGCTTCCACTGTCTCCTGGGTCCTTCACTCGACCAGAGGCCTCCTTTGGGCTTGGTCATGATTGCTAAGAATACAGGTTTTCTGACTCAGAGGTCCTACTGCTTCCTTCATGCAGATCCATCCCATGTCGCCGACCTTCCTGACCAACCATCCTTCAAGATGCAGTGCTTCGGGCACCTGGACGTGCAGGAGTCGGCCGCCCATGGGAACCCTACTATATTGGTAGGCTTCCTGAGGCTTCTTGGCCTGCTTGTTGTCCTGTTTGCTGACCTGGCACACTGTGAGCGATGCAGTCATGGAATGCCGTGTGACAATTGCTCATGACAATTTCCTTAAACGGCACCCGGATTATATGAACTGTACGGAGCAGATTGGGGGGGGGGGGCGTATCAACTTTAAAGTTGTCTGGCTATATAGATACCGCCAAGTATCGCCCCCCCCTCTCTTTTTTTCCTTTTCTTTTTCTTTTCTTTTCCTGTTGTGTGTGTTTCTGTTGTTGTTAACATCTCACTGACCTAGTCAACAAATCATGCAGCATTTCCGAGGTCCGCTGGTCCGACATCTGGACGTTGCCGGGGTTTCTATTTTTTTGTCCAATTAAGTGTGGCGATACGGGAAGGGAAGTGGCCTCGTGCTGGTTAGTTCTGGGAGTTTTGAATTTGTATTTCTTTTACCCCAGATCTAGGTAGTTATACAGGTACTAATTTTAGAGAAAGGACACCGATTTTGATATTCAGTAATACGTCTTCTAAGTGACAGGACATTTCCTCAGGAATATGACACCTGAGACGAAATAAATCAGTTGATAGAGCCTTTATAACCCAAATTTCGCTAATTATACTTACATGTTGATGTACTCAATCCACCCTCCGTCTAAACTGCACCTCCGGCCCTTCCCTCAAAGCAATATACGCATCAAACAACCCAAAATGCTCCTCCTCCTCAACACCTAATCCATACAATCCAACCCCACCACCTCCTTTTTTAGATCCAGGCATCCTCCTAACGTCAAATAACCACAACGTCCTAGCAACAACAGTATACATCTCGCTCAAAGCCAAATTCCTCCCTGCGCAATTCCCCGGTCCCGATAAAAACGGATGAAAAGCTCCTTTCTGCTCCTTAGTCATTGTATCCCATCTATCTGGGTTATATCTTGACGCATCTTCTCCCCATATTTCTATGTCGTTTGCTGTAACAAAATGCGAAACACCAACTGTTGTTCCCTGAGGAAAATATTGATTTTGAATGGTGATTCCTCCTGGTAAAACGGTTCTTGGGAGTTCACATGGACCGGGAGTTATTAAACGGAGGGCTTCGTTGATGCATTTTGTTAAAAACGGGGTTTGCGTGGGAGATGGATGAGATATCTCCGGGAGGGTTGGAAAAGTAGTACGGATTTCATGGGTTAGGTTTCGTAGCGTTTGGGATTGAGAGGGAGAAGTTAGATGGAAGAAGATGGCGGAAAGGAGGATGGAGGTTGTGTCGGAGCCTGCTACTATTAGGAGATGGGATTCGGCTAGGAGTTCGGGGAGGGTTAAGGGAGGGGAAGAGGTGTTGGGTTGGGGGGTGGTGAGGAAGTGGAGCATGTCTAGTCGGGGGGGATTTTCGGAGGAAGAGGGGGTTTGAGAGAGACGGGAGGTGACGGTTGTGGTTACGAAGGAATCATATTGTTTAATTGTTGAGGGAGCGAGATGATAAAAGAGGGTGTCTAGACCCAGAGGCTTGAGATAGAGGAGGCTTGTAGATAAAGGGGAGCGACAGATTGGATAGTAGAATTTTAGGTATTGAGCTATGCAGTGGGGGATTTTCTTTAGGGAAGGGTTCGGACAGGTATCGTTGGGTTCTTTGATTTGAACGGATTTGCCGAAGCAGAGGTCGGTGAGGATGTCGAGGATTAGACCGTCGAGGCTTTCGGATATTTCTATGGGGTCTGACCATTCGCTTTGGTTTGTGGAAGGGACGAGGAGTTGATGCCATCGGTCGATATGGCTAGTGATGAAGGGCAGTGCGGAGCGGAGGGATTTATCTGTGAAGCAGCGGTTTAGGATCTTGCGCTTTCGGGCGTGTTCTGCTGGGTCGATGGCGTTGACAGTGTTGACGTCTTGGGAGTTGCGGCACCAGAGTTGGTAAAAATTGCTTCGTTGGACGTTGGATCTCTCTCCGTAGATGGCTGAGTATGCCTCGGGGTCGCGGAAGAGGACCAAGTTGGGTTCGACACGGAGGATGTTTGTGTTGAAAACTTGGAATTGCTGGTAGAGCCAGAGATGACGCTTGCCCGTGCGGGCTTGAAGCCAGGAGGGAATGCCGCTTGCTCGGGCCCAGAATGGTCCGGGGATATGGCGAAGGGGGTGAAAATAGAGATTGTAAACGATTTGGGCGATGAAAAGGATGGATATGATGGTGGAGATGAGAACGACGTAGCTGGTGAGGTCCGGGACCTCTGGAACTGTTAATAGACCCATTCTTCAATTTTAGTATACTTTTATTCAAGAACAGAGATTTGGAAAGGGAGATTGAGATGGGGAGAATGTTTCCTTTTAGCCACTCGCAAAGGTAAGACTGTCTCGGATCCCGGCATCAAAAATACACCGATCCCGTCACGGCGATCACAAATCGCAATGTCTTGTGGAGAAGGATTGTCACTCACCTAAGGTTGCAAAATCGTCTCTCTGCCAATCATATAGAATCGCGGGCATATCACACAGAATAAGGGTGGCAATACACAGTAACACAACATGATACCATCTCTGCGCCACGATAATACGAATGTGCAAATTAGGAAGTTACGTGCATGAACAGTCACATTAGCCTCAAATAATATTCAGTTTAACCAATCCCGAATTGATTTGGACGAACTGTCTCACTACAATTGAGAACAGCTAAACGGAGCCTCCACGCCCATGCTGTATAACTATAAATATGTACATGATGAAGATAAAAAAGTACCAAAACTGCGGATCCAAGCCCTTTTTAAAATAAAGAAACAATGAGACATAACCAGTCCAGAGAGAAACATGCTCAACATGCCTCGCTGGTTAAAGTCTCAATTGTACGTATAACGAAACAAGATGCAATGCTCTCAAAGCCTTTTGCGGAACCTCTTTATTTCTTGACAACGACGACGGTGCGGCGCTTCTTTCCAGGGCAACGGGTGGGACGGGTGACGGGGGCAGCCTTGGTGGTGGTGGTCTGGCGGACCGAGGTCACCAATGTGCTTGTAGGACGGACAGCGACGACAGAGGTGGTAGTAGGCCGGACAGCAGCGACAGAGGTGGTAGTAAGGCGCACGGCAGGAGAGGTGCTAACAGGAGCAGAACCACCAGCGCCAAAGTTGAAGACGGCAGGACCGGGAATGGGGTAGCTGGTGACGGTTCTGTAAATGTTGAAGACGATTCCGGGGTCGCTGTAGGTGTAACCAGTGTTGAAGTTGAAGTTCTGGGTAGGAACGACGGTGCCAGAGCCGGTAACCTCGAACTGAACACAGGAAGGATAAAACTGGGCACCACGGGCGGGGACGGCGTTGAAGGCGGCATCACCCTCGTGGAGGGCAATAATCTCCTGGCGAATCAGGTACTTGCCAGCCTTTAGGGCCGCGGGAAGAGTGAAGGCCTGCTTGCCGTTGTTCCTCTTGATTTTGTCAACGGCCCACACACCGTTAGAGAAGCCGTCCTCGGCAATCTTGGTCCAGATGCTGCCGACACCGTTGCCCTCGGTGTAAGGAGCAACATAAGTAATGATGGGACCCACGTGGGAACCGTCAATGATGTCGTCGTTGCGGTTGTCGTGGAACCATTCGAATTCGATCTTGTCGCCGGCGGCAGCCTTGACGAAGGAGGAAACAGCACGACCGCCGTTGGGGCCGCAGACAATGTCGGGGCTTGCGAGGTCCTTGACAGGGGAGTTGTTGGGGGGCGAGCGGATATACTTAAAGCGACCGTCTCCTTGGTCCTGGCCGTTGACGTGGACACCAAACATGGTGGCGTGAGCAGAGACGCTGCTGGCAAAGGCCGCAATGGCAAAAGTGGCGGTGAGAAGCTGCATCTTGAAGGTAGTTGAAGTCTTTGTTGAGTCTTGTGTTTCTATGTTGAGCCGGGCTGGCCGGATGTTGTGCAGTGGACAAAAGAATGTAATGAAAAAAGCTTCACAAAAGTTTGATACAAGAAATGAATGTCGGGGTCAAATCGACTGCCCAAGATTTGAAGGAATGGCTGAGTGAAAGAAAAGCGCGGAAGGCTGGGGAAATCAAGACTTGGATTGGGAGAGGGCATCATGGCTTTTAAAGACAAATTTGATGGGACCAGAAAAGGGGAACATATTGGTCAGGGGTTGTGGTGCTGGCACATGCAAATAGACTAACGCCGTCTACCAATGTCTGGAGTTTCATTGAGATCTCTTGAGGTCCCGGTTTTCTGGGTGGAAGCTGACGGGCGTGTCGGGATGCGAGTGCCGAGTGGGCTGAGACCAGGTGGGATGGCGCCAAAGTATGAGAAGCGAGCGGGGAGTATAATTAAAGGGACAGTGATAAAGAAATCTCTTCTTGTGTCATGATGAAGGAATGCTGTCCTTGCTGTCCTTGTCGTCCTTGAATATCAAGCGACTTGACTTGTCATGATTTTGGTGACATATCAAATGTTGATAGTGGCATATCCTGTCCACTATTCACCGCCCAGCTTGTTGATTCTCGATGATCTACAATGATTTTCACAGGCACAGGGATGATGATCTACGGAATGATCAGACGGCAGCATCGTTCGACGGCATTCTTTCAAGATGCCCCCTTCAACGTTGTTCTTGGCGTTTCATATGTGTATGGCTGTGGAGTAGGTCTGGTGAAAAAGATGAAGCTGGGGCATAATCATGTGTGGCACATCCACCCCTTAGCGCAATCTGCTTCCCCTGGGATCGCTAAGACTTGTCAAGTCCGCCGTTGTTCAACCGTTGACGTTGTAATCATCAAAATCTGTTCAGGGTCCGCCGGGGTAGATGGCGCATAGCATGTGCTTCCAACGGGGGATGGAAATGGGCTTTTGATTGGCTGTGGTTGACCGCATCTCGAGGATCTGAGGATCTGTATCATGCGGCGCGTGCGGACCGGATCCCCGTAGGTGCGGGGACTGTCAAGGGTAAGCACTGCAGAAGAAAACGTCTCTTACTCTTATCTCGAAGCGATGTCAAAAGTGTCAAAGAGTTTGATGAGGTTCCGCCATATGTGGTGTCTATTCCCGATGTCTGGGGGTCCCCTCTCCCAGGGGTCCAGCGGAGGAACAAGCTTTAGCTTCTAGAAGGTTAACGTCGAGAAAAAATAGGAAATTGGTGTGGTATTGGTAAAAAAAACTTTGAGATTTGAACTGATGGAACCTCGGCAATATACCGAGATATATAGTGATGGATGACAAGATGGGAGAATGTCTGCCCGTGAGAGTGTGATGCAAAGCGGATGCCTGCAGAGGAGTGGAGCAAATTGAAAGGGCGGCAATTACGGAGGGCTACAGCCCAACTGCACTTATCAATATGCATTGAACTTTGACACAGTTGAGGAAAAGAGCCTCCGTACCAGTCCAACTGCCCACGGGCACAATCGGATCTCTGAAATCAAAATTAGTGGGGCACGCCGAAGCAACAACAACTCAAAAGCCTCAACCATCAGCAAAAAAAGAGGGACGACATGTAAATCCTGGAGATCGATTACAAAACTACTCCTATTTCTTTTTTCCACGTGCTCGAAGCACGAGCGAGCAAGGATGCCCCGAAGCGGCAGTGCTCTCCTCCAGGATGACGACGACTACCGCCATGGCCCTGGCCGCCGCCGTTCGCGTCCGCTTGGCTCGAGAAGAGCATTGGCAAGTCTTTTGAGCCTGGTGCTCATGGTTAATCTCACCATGAGTCTCTACCAGCTTCCGCTCAACCGCGTGATCGAGAGACGTCTCTGTCGGGACTTTTATGCCGCAACGGACCCTTCGGTTTTTGGTCCTGACGGCGAGGTCAGTGAGGAGCTCTGCAAGATCGACGTCGTCCAAAAAGAGCTGGGATGGATTCAAGGTGCCATGGAAACAGCTTGGATCGTTGGAGACTTTGTCATGGCCATTCCTCTCGGCTTCATTGCTGAACGATACGGACGGCGGACTGTTCTTCTGCTTAACTTGGTTCCCAGGCTCTGTTTGCTCGTCTGGGCAGTTACTGTGGGATATTTTGAACACCTTCTGCCAACCAAGGCCTTGTTAGCGTCACCCATGCTCTCAATTCTTGGTGGTGATTGTGTGTTTAACTCGATTGTCTACGCCCTGGCATCCGACTTGACCGAGGACCGCCTTCTTCGTGCGAGCTACTTTGCATACATGAGCTCAACCTCCTACGTCGTTGCTCTCGTCGGGCCTGCTCTGGCTTCAGCAACCATGACTGCTCTTCTGTGGCTCCCCTTTTACATCGGTATCACCCTCTTGGTGGCATCCACATGGGTTATTCGCACTCTGCCACCTGACCAAGCCCTTGCTGTTGGACCAGAAAGCGCTGGAAGCTCCGACAGCAGCAGGCAACCACTTATTTCTTCCCCGGTCTTAAAGGCCCTTGATGCTCGCCATTCCCCCATACAGGCAATTACAAATCGCTTCAGGACGATGAGAAACATTCTGACCACCCGACCCCACAATTTTGCCCTTTTGCTTCTGAGCATGTTCCTCACCTCTCTAGCCAGCGCCGATACCAAGCTCTTGGTTCAGTACATTTCCAAGCGCTACAATTGGACCTTTGCATCGGCCGGCTATCTCCTATCTGGAAAGGCGGTCGTCAATTTCGTCCTTCTCACCATCATCATTCCACGGTTGCTGGCGTGGAGATCATCGAAACGTCGCCAAGACGAACCTCAGGACGCCATATATCTGACCTACACCAAAGTCTGCATAGGAATCTCCATACTTGGTGCAATGGCTATCGCCATGTCCGACGCGATATACCTCCTCGTCCCTTCTCTGTTCCTCTATGCGCTCGGCTCTGCTCTACCGATATTCACATTTTCGCTCTTGAAATCCCCGGCAGTGTCACCTCCTGTTGACACAACAAGCACGATTCAAGAGGTGGCAGGGTTGGCCGAGGAGACGCAGGTGTTTTCCATTGTCATGTTGGTCAAAACCCTAGGGTCCCTTATCGGAGCACCTTTGGTGGCTGCTTGCTGGATTAGGGGAATCGCGCTCGGAGGTGTCTCACTTGGCCTTCCATATCTCGTAAGCGCTTGCTGTTATGCATCCGCTATTCTCGTGGTGTGTGGCATGAGAATTAACGAATGATGGGTGTGATGCTTGTCATGGCCATGGATCATCTGGGTTATCGAAGCGATTATTTTAAGGATAATATCCAGTCATGGATCTGTTCTGTCGGATGTTTCGGTGAATCTGGCTTTATTTCGAATCTCATGTTTCATCAAGGATCAAACTGCTCATCACCTCGCTTGCTCCCTTATGTCGCTGCTCACAAAGACAACCAGGACAGCAGCATACGCTGCAAAAGCACCGAATACCTCGGCACGTTTGGCGTTGGTGAGCAACGATAGGCAAAGGCCGTTGTATATCCGGCAATTATACCCAGTCTTTTCGTCTCCGCCTTGACATGGTACAGGTTCAAAATGGCGCCAAAGAGGAAGGTAGCAGCAATAAGGATGTTCACAACAGTAACTGCTGGCTGGATATGTAACGGATATGAGAGTTCGACCCTCGTTGTACCTGTGTGTGTTGAAACGGTTACCATTTGCTCACCGCTTCTCCGGATCTCGACCTGACAGTCGTTCGGCATCTTCAGCACTTACCTTGAAAAGAAAGCCTATGCGTTTGCGAAGGAACCCGGTTAGTCGGTCTTCTTCTGCCGGGCGTTTTAGTGCAACGAGATCCTCACGGTTATCGTACAAAGTCTCACTGGCTCCGGCGAGACTTGGAAAGCCAGTAGCGCTACAATCGCGGTTCATAAAGCAATTGTGGAAAGCCTCGTGGGCCTGTTTTGTAGGCGGACGCAATGATAGAATCGCCGACCCGAGTAACAATGTCTCCTCTGCTCACAGTAAAGATTAGGAGGGTCTCTAGAACGGCGGGAAAGATGTCTGTATCCTACTATACATCTTGAGTGCCTTTTGGGTTCTTTCTGCCAACTCTAATCTGGCCTGGTCCCTCGTTACCCCGCTGTGGCCGCGTTCTTTAAATAGTCGCCAGTTGTACATGCTCTCCTTTTCCGACAGCGTTCCGCCAAAGTTCTCATGATCAAACACTTCCTGCTCTGCCTCTAATTCTGCAAGCTCACTTTGCAGGTAGAGGAGATTTCTCGCAGATAAACGGCCGAAACGCTTAAACATTACCGGACTGTGGTCGGGATCACTTGCGATAAAGTCTGCCAGGAAAGGAAATCCTGGAAGGGGTTGGGTTTCGTCTTGCATGATGGCATAGAAGGTTATATTTGCTGCTGTTGCATCGATTGAGCGCTCGGTACTGTGCGGGAGTATATCTACCTCGCTCGTGGGCCAAAGCACATGCGCAAGGCACCCTCTTAGCCAGATTCGAGGCACGGACCAGGTCGCGCACGAACTCGACACAGCCTCACTTGCTCCCAACCTTCATCTTCCGGTCAGCGTTGGAAATTGTCATAGCTCTTGCTTTGCAAATCGTCTCCGAACTATGTTTCGCCCCAGACTTCAACGCAGGAGACTTACCCGCCCCAGACGCCATTCTTGTGTATCATGTCTGGACAACTTCCTCCGGATCCTTGGAAAGTTCTCGGGGTCGATGAATATGCCGACAGGTCTGAGATCCGCATTGCGTACAAAAGACTCGTGTTGAAATGTCACCCTGACAAAATTCTGAATCTATCACCCAAAGAGCAGAAGCAAGTCGGATTTGAAAAGGTTCAGCAGGCCTAAGAGATTATCGGTGACTACATTGAACGTAAAAAGTATGAGGCCCGGGAGGCTCGTCTCACCAAGCTTGCGAGTGGCCGAGACCCCCTTGCAAAGCTCGAAAGTTTAATAGAACGGTGTGTGGCCGATAGTCGCGCCTCTGAAGCACTGCAGCCTAGAGGAAAGCCTAGTGGACTTGGGCTTCCAAACCCCACCGATATTATGAAGCATGGCCCAAGCGATTAACGTACATGATAAGCGAGTCGCGCGGATAAGCGAGTCGCGCGTTTTCCACTACCATATTACACAACCACAACACTAGGAAACTATTTGTATGGGCTTCAAGGAGATTTTGGTCTTAGCTTTGGACATGTAAAGTAAGATTGTAATGATTGCCCTTTCGGATTACCCGCCGGGCGTTAATAAATATCTATCTATCTAACTAGGAAACTACAAAACTGAATTAGAAACAGATGAATCAGATGATTCTGCAGCCTCCTTGCACGTACGTGCATTGTGGCCAGGCTTGCCGCACACACCACAACACCGAATCTTCGTACGAGACCCCCCTACACCACGACTATTTTGACGTCCTTCTTGAGCTAACTGCTCATCTGCAGCCTTCTGATCTAGTAGATCCTGTGCCTCTTGTACAGTGAGTGACCCTCCAAGCCGTAAACGTGTTTTTTTGGCTCTCCGTCGCTTACTAAGCCCCTCATTGGCCTTGCGAAGTGCTGAGACCTCTGCGCGGAGAAGGGCCACCTCGTGCATCACAACCATCGTACCTTTGGCTAGTCGGTCCACAGCATTTAACATAGATGTTGGAGAGCTACCCTGATGGTTGGATATCCGAGTTTTGATAAGTTCTGACTGCGAGGTGGTTTCTCGAGGGTTGTGGGGTGTTTGAGAGAGCCAAGGTAGTGCTGTACCTGGGCTTGAGGCTGGTGGTGTTGGGGTCCGAATGCGCACATCTAGCTTAGATATCACCCTCTCTGGGTCGTACGGCACAAGGCCGGCTCCGGCAAAACCCCCCTGGATATTCTTTTCTGTGATGGAAGCAAAAAACGCCTCTCTGAACGCACAGAGAAATTCTAACTTGCTGATGTGTGTGATGTTCATCCGCATCAACTGCTCAATTTGGCGGCTATATGCCTTCTTCAACGGCGAAAAACAACCAATATCTAATGGCTGAAGTAGGTGTGAGGAGTGCGGAGGCATACAGAGTGTGATAATGTTGTGCTCCTGGCAGTAGGTCTCGAATTCTTCCGAGTGGTTGTACGAATCGTCGTCGAGGATGCCATACTTGGCCTTGATATTGTGTACAAGTGCAAACCACTCGCGAATAATCTTTGGATCTTCGCATTTGGCCCTCTGGTAATCGTATTTACGCGTAAAACTCGTCTGAATTTCTGGCTGGCGCTTGACGAAGTTGTGAGCCCATCGTATGCCAACAGGGGGCGCGTCGCGTTCGCGTATTAATCGGTTGGCCATATCTTCCACGTACGAGAGCCGAGGATGGAATGCGCGTGCACATAGCTCAATTATATATTGAACAATCGTTTCTCTTCCAAATCCGTAAGCTTTCACGAGTTGGCTAGCATATCGCGTCGTACAAGCCGACCGTCGCGTCGGTCGCGAAGAGTTGAAGGTGGGACGTTATAATAGCGACCTGCAGCTGCGATGCTAAGTTTCGTATCATTTTCGATAGCTTGAAGAGCAAGAAGGATTCTGGCCTCTTTGGAAGAATTTTCCATTGCTGGTTGTGGTGGAATTTGCTGTAGAGGTGGGAAGTACGTGTCATGTCAAAAAAAACGCGCGACTCGCTTATCATGTACGTTAACGGAATTCCTATAATGATATAATCAAGGTCAATACGTTGAATCTCTGTACATAGTGAAATTAAACGAGCTTGACTCACTTCTTTAGCTCTCAGTATATTTATCGCCCGCTCAATCTGATCATCACCAACCTCCAAATCCTCCAAGACTGCATCTTCAGTTTCAGGGCGCAATGTCGGCAATCCTGCTTCCAAAGATTCAAGGGTGATCTTGGGTAGACCTGATGTCGTGGCATCTCGGAGTCTGAGTCTTTGGGCTGAAGATTGTAACTCTGTCAATATATGCAGGATATCCGACAGCCTATCCAAGATTTTCATGTTAGTGAACGTCTTCAAACCATTACAGAATGCCCAACACCCTTACCGTGCAGTGAAATAGGCGTGGGATCTGTCGCTCTCCACGACAGCCTTAATTTCGTCACCGTCGTCTGCTACTCCTGTTACTTGGCGATAAAGCCCGGCGATCGCCGTGCGCAAAGATAAAATGATTTTGGGAAGGCCCGCGATACCCTTGTTAGATGGTTCAGTTCGACGAGTTGCTGCGACGATTTCTCCTACTGTCTGGAAATTCTCGGCCACCAACCCGGCAGAGTGATCCGATTGGCCATTTTTGCAAAGCCAATTCTTAACAGCTGCAGTTTCTTGCTTGTATCGTAAATATTGGGCAATTGCCTCGCTGCGTGCTGTTGATGAAGTCGACGACATCGTTGCTGTGATGATTGTGACGTGAAGCGACGTTCACATGCGACGATCGAGAATTGTGACTTGTTTTTTGTGGAAGCTGTCTGGGTTCGAGTTCCCAAAATTTCGAGCTCTGAATTTGACCCAAAAAAACTCACGGTGTGGCGGATGAGCCTGCCTGGACAGACAGTGCTTTCCATCTTAGTAGCCCGTTGCTGTCGCAGTAGGAAGGCACGCGTGGACCACTATCCCACCTTCCTGCCTCGTCGCTTAACTGCCTTTATTGTTTTATTTCAACCGTTTTATATAAAACATTAGCTTTCAATCTCAACTTTTTTTTTTTTATTATTATTATTGGCGTGGTTGCTGCGCCAATTCTCGACCCCTTTTATATTATTATTGATCTTACACCGCTGGAGGCGGTGCCCCTTTTATATATATCTTTGTTTTTGTTCATCATCAACACATCCCTAATAATTAATGATCCAAGTCCAAACATTGCAACCGTGGACTAATACCGGTTGCGGGAAAATCGGACTTTAAAATTCGGAAGCACGTCTTCCAAGTACCGACAGCATTTTCCCCAGAACATCTGTTTTGTTCTTTTCAAGAAACAAATCACATTGACTTGGGTTCATCAATCTTCCACAACAAAAATATAAATCAAGGCAAGGGTCATAACTATCTATAACTAAAGCTATTTCATTTCTTGGTTTACATATTTCTTTCACGAGAGCACCACCAACCCTGGACCCATCCATTTTTCAAGCTTTACAACCAGAAATATCAGTCAACCTAGACGGACATTCAACAGGTTTATAAACAATATCCCATCCGTTTAGTTCCCCTCTCGCCCAGTTCCACCTCCAATAACATCCACTCCATAAGTTCTTCGGGAGCTTCTCACATGCTTCTCTGTTTTTGACTCCTCCTTGATTATTTCCCCTTTTTTAAAAACAAAACTCAAAATCAGCCAAACCATTTCTATTTTTTTAAGTTCAGGAGAGAAATAAAAAAAACTCACCAATTATACGAAGTCCCATATTGATTAGGACATCCATTACTCCAAGGACCTAACCCACCGCCCGGAACCAAAATAATCAAATCATTCTTCTTGACTTCCCCGCCTGACCCACCGGGGGTAACGACCTGTACTATCATTGTCTTGTTCGCTGCTCCCCCCGTCAACCATTGGACTTGATAGCATTTACAGCAGTTTGAGTTTTCGGGGGTTTGGGTGTCTGATACTTGGACTGCGAAACCATATGCCAAGTCATTTGATACTGGGGTGGGTTGGTATGTGTCGCAGAGGTAGGCTGCGTTATTTGGGTTTAGTTGGGGAGGGGGAGGTAAGAAGGGGAGAGGGGGAAGAGGGGGTGCGCAAGAGGATAGAGCGGCGATGCCAGGTTGCAAGGAGAGGGGTTTGTTGGATCTGTCGCAGACGCGGGTTACGCCGCGGGAGGAACGGGCGTTGGGGGATGCGCAGATTGGTTTGCAGCTTTGGGAAAGGTGTTAGTAGAGAAGGGAAGAATGAAGGAGGCTTTTGTGAAGGGTGGTTGAAAGGGAAAAACTTACCAGTCCCAGCCTGTGTAAGACTTGGCTACTGTTTGGGCCAAGGCTTGGGTGAGCAAGGAGGTTAGGAGGGTGATGAGAAGAGTTAGGAGTGCCATGATTGTGGGTGGGTTGGGGGAATGGGTCCCATGCCTGGGAAGGAGAATGAGTGTACTGCTTCATGGTCTTATACTCATATCCCGAGATTCAAAACCGGTATGTATGAGCTAGAAAACCCCTTTGTGAACTGGTTTTCAATATCGACTTGCAGAAATGGTCTGACAAGATTTCTGCATGCAGTTATTTATATCAGAGTTTATTGATTACCGTGACGCCGGCAGACAGGATAGCCCCAAGACACGTCTCACCCATTGGCTCGCATGTAGTTTTGATGATGGCATCCCAAAATAATGGTAATATCGACTTAGAGCATGTTCAAGACCGTCCCGTGTCTTGGTCGCTAAGGAAAAACCCCTATTGGTTACCAAGGGTGGGGGTGTTATAGAGATGCCGGTTAAAACATTTAATGTAGAACCTTTTCCTGATATTTATATCCGGGGATGTGACATTGGACCCGGCTTCTGTGCCGGGTACCGGGCAGAGGGGATTAAAAGATGGTTGATGCTTTGAAGGATAATTGATGATTAAATGTTTTTAAGTGGTGAAAAAGAGATATGATTATAACGTTTGTGGAGAATTTAACTATCTAAATGCTCCCAAGGTTCGTTCTTTTCTAGTGCGAATCTCAACCAACTGCTCTGTGTACCTAGAATCCTCAAAAGGTTAATGTCATAGTAGAAAGTAATCCATGTAGCCATTCCGTATGAAACCAAAACGCATCATTGCCAGAATAAAGATATTGAACAGGCAGTAGCATGTGATCCGTGTATATCGACTCCATAATCTCATCTATATATAGAGGTTTGAATCTTTTGTGGAAATATCTTGGAAATAGAGTGTCTCTAAATCTGACGGTGTCACTGTCAGGCTGGCTTTGAGACCTGGCTTGATTCGAACTGTAATTGTTAGTACCGAGCATGTGGAAACTGGATGCCGTTCAGGTTAATGTGGATTGATTCACGGGAAGAATCTTTGAAATACTGTCGAGTATCTTAAGCAGAAACTTGTTCTTGATGGTTGTAAGTCTTCAATCGTGGAACTTGAGGGCGGCGTCTTAAAAGTTTGTTCGAATTCTGAGGCCATAAGTATTCAGGTGGTCAGCGTGTTAGCGAAAAAGTTCCGATGGACTGGTGCTGGTCATGTACGCGAAGAAAGGCTTTAACTCGTGCCATAGGTAAATAAGTCGTTTTCAGTCTCTTCTTTGTTTGCGGTTGAGTTCGAAGTCTAGGGATAGCGATGGCATGGAATTGGGTAGACGAGATAAGCGAGGAGAAGAGAAATTGATGACCGCATTTTTTTTGGGGCCGCTAGAGATTGATCGAGTGATCGATAATCTGACATACCCCTTTCCAATCTGGGGTTGGTGACGGGAAGGATCATGATGCTTGCTTACATGGTATGGTTTGTTTTCGTGTGGGGGTGATCGGTGATTATGTGGCGCCTTTTTTTCGTTAGAGAAAAAACTTTGTTTGCACTACACTTTCTTTTTTTCTAACAAGGGAAAGCAGATATTACCACGTTGCGTACCGTATTTGTACTGTTGGAGGTCTAGAACTTTATTGTGCAGGGGGGCTACAATGGCACTACTCAAAGATTGGTGGCGGTTTGCATCTTGCAAAGCGAAAACAATTAATAACAAGAATTTTGATAGGTTGTAAAAAGATTCAGGGGTAGTGAGGGGTTTGTTTGCCTTCAAGTTTTCAACTGTGCCAAATGCCTGGTGGGTTGAATTAGGAAAGTGATCCGTGACAAGGGGAAGTGCTATAAGTCTTGAACACGAGATGGATTGGGTGTGTGGGGCAAAATGTTGAGAGAGAAAAAGAAAATAAACATTGGAGTTCTTGTGAAAGCTAAAAAAGTGTAGGTAGGTATCTAGGTATTCTAAAAGGCAGGATATGTCGACGCATTCTCTGATAAACGCCCTGATGATCATAAAGAAAACAAAAACATGAGAGGAAAGGAAAAAACAAACAAGAAAAGCAAAGTTCCAATCCAAGAAGAAAGATCATACAAAGGAAATAGTCAATGACAAAAACTTTTCCTCCCAACTACCATGGCTCATGAGCCTTGGCAGGCTGTGCTTGTGATATCTCAGAGTGATGCTGACTGCTGCTATCCTCAGCAACGTTTCCTCCCAACTACCATGGCTCATGAGCCTTGGCAGGCTGTGCTTGTGATATCTCAGAGTGATGCTGACTGCTGCTATCCTCAGCAACGTTAAACTCTGTATGCACGACGATACCCTTGGGTGCCAACGAAGTCTGTTGTCCATTTCCATGCCCTTCACACTTTGCATGGCCATCTTTATCCGCAGAAACAACCGCGTTCGTCCTTATCTTCAAGTTGCCCTGCTTCATCTCATCCATCATGATGCGTTCCTCACTCTCAGTAAACGTGACATTCGTCAGAGGATTCGTGCTGCGTGTATTGCGTGTGTTTTTTGTTGCTTTGCCCCGACTTCTAGACCCATCCTCGCCGACTCTGCCGCCGCCAATCGTCTCAAAGCCGTCCTTTGGCGTCTTGTAATTATCGGATGTGCCGCGGCTGAAATAGCTTCCAAAGATGGGCTTGAGCCAGCTCTTGACGAGAGGAAAGACCATGGGGAGGTTCGTGGTGATGACGGCGACAAAGGCCTCTCTGGTACCCCATGCTCCGGCCAGTTCGGCACCGTTGACATCGTCAATGACGACAAACACCGTCTTGAGAGTAGCGCAAACGAGGACAAAGATACCGGCTCCCAGAACCAAAGTTGAGCCAATCTTTTCCATTAGTCGAAGTCTAGAACCCCAGAGAAGAGGAAGGGGAATGACGATGAGGTAGATATCTGTCGAAAGGTTGGCGGCGAACGAGGCCCAGACGACTGAGGGGGAGATGGCGGGCTGGCAGAGCATGCCTGGGTTTGGGTTAATCTGCCAGTACTTGTGGAAGGGAAGGCAGGATAAAAGGACGGCGCCGACGGAGGCGATGTAGCCAGCCGCGACGAGAGCGAAGCCGGCGTGGACGCGCAGACGATACTTGCTACCCAAGCCGTTGGTCAGGCGAAGGTAGAAGAAGAGCATGGCAAACTTGAGCACTGCCATCAGGGTCGAGTAAGACGTCCAGCCGGCGACTTGGATCTTGGACCCTATCACTCGCATATCCCATTCTGGGTCGAGAGGTGATAGGGCTGCTCGTTGGGCATCCGTCATGCCATTGTTGGCCATGCCGTGGGCGAGGTTACCGATCTCATATCCTAGAGTTGTTTGTAGGGAGTAGAGCAGAATAGCCACCCAGGCGAGGTAGTCATCGACATCAAAGTTCTTGAAGCCGACCTGCAGGAAGCGGGAGTAGGTCCTCAGAGCTGTTACCAGAACACCAAAGGCGTACAAGGTCCAGAGAGTGATGTTGAAAGTGCGGGCGGCGGCCAGTGCAGCCTCCATGGCGGCTGCTTCCGCAGCTGGGTCTGACGATTGTGACGCCATTTGTTGTGGTGGACTCAGGCCGGGGGGGGGGGGGGGGGATTTTGGTTTTCGGAACTTTTTCAACTTAGGATCAGACCAGAAATCAACAAAACAGAATCCCAAAGAGGACGAAAAAATTCCTGCGCCCCGTTTTATATATCCAGTCCATCAAAGCAGCCATTAGGGTGGCCGCTTCCCCTGTGATCTTGCAGCATTAACAAGGCCTTGTAAGTCCTGCATGGCCCCCATGATAAATTACATCGTCTTGTTTTTTTCTCTTTTCTTTTGTTTATGGGAACTCGAGACTGCCGAGTGAATATGCGGTGTCCACTCCTGGTTCCATTGATTGGCTCCGAGTCCCCCAGATAGGGGTTGTGTCGGGGTTGTGTTTTAGATATTTTCATTTGTTGAATTACACGTGCAGGACTAACGGTGTGTAATGGAGTTGAGATGGAGACTGTATGGAGACTGTATGGAGACTGTATGGAGACTGTATGGAGACTTTATGGAGACTGTATGGAGTCTTGTAGTCTATAGCCAAGAGAGGTCGTCGGTTTCTGGGCGGAGACGGCCGGCATTAGTTCAACCCGGATGCCATTCCCCTGTCCCCTAATGCGACGCTATTGCGTCCAGTGGCTGGTTGCAATTACCGGGACACTAATTGCTTCTTTTTCGCTGGTGGGACGGCACTTGGGTCTCAAATCTCTTTCCTCCCCACGTTGGGGGGCCACGGGGGATCATGGGGGTCAAGCAGGCGTTGGAGGACTACTTAACACTACCACCTTGGTCGGACAAGGTCGGAATGTTTGCTCCCTTGGAGGCTTGGATGGGGCAAGAAACCAGGATGGTGTCGAAACTATTATGCAAAAGTAAAATTGGCATGAAGCTGTCTAACCATGTTGAGTTTTGCCAGAGGTTTGAGAATATTGGAAATATTGAAGCGGTGGAGGAAATGTTTGTCGACTTTACCACGTTTGTATGTTGGCGCATGCACTACAACTCTGAAAGCCCTCAAGGGGCAAGGATTGGCAGCCCTTGCCCCTCGCTCACGGGATTCTGGTTGCAGCGGTACAGGTGGGTTGCGTTTTCTCGCGTCGCACCGGACCCGACAACATGGTTCTTCCGGGTTGCCGGATGGGCCTATATAATAGTGCTGCGACCTGAACTCTCTCTCGATCGGCCTGAACCAAAAGAAAGCCACCCTCATCTGTGGTTTCTTCTTTCCTTCTCCCCCCCCTCTTCCTCCTCCTCTACTCACACTTCCCCGAAATGCGTTGGTCTACCATCGCCGTGGCGGCACTTGCCACTGTCGCCCAGGCCCATCCAGGACATCACCACCCTTCAGGCCCCCCAAAGGGCCCCGCTTGTGACTGGACAGACTTTTGGAAACTCGGTAACCAGCTGTCCAAAGACGCTGAGATCTATCTCCCCGAGTCAACAGAATGGACGTCAGTCTCCCAAAGATGGTCCAACGTCGGAACTCCCACTGTCAACATTACCATCCTCCCGGCCAACGAGAATGATGTTGTCGAGATCGTCAAGATGGCCCAGAGGTGCGATATCCCCTTTTTGGCGTACAACGGAGTCCACGGTGCCATCACCACCCTCAAGGACATGACCTGGGGTATCGCCATCAACATTCGCAAGCTGAGCAGCGTCAACATTGCCCCCAACGGCCAGACCGTCACCATTGGTGGTGGCACCAACTCCAAGGTTGTCATTGACACTCTCTGGGCTGCGGGCAAGCAGACCGTCACCGGCACTTGCGAGTGCGTCAGCTACATGGGTCCCGCCCTCGGCGGTGGCCACGGCTGGCTCCAGGGTCACCACGGACTCATCTCCGACCAATGGACGTCTCTGAGAATCGTCCTTGCCGACGGTAGTGTCAAGACTGTCTCCCCCACAGGTCCCCACTCGGACCTCTGGTGGGCCATGCGCGGCGCTGGGCACAATTTCGGCATTGTCACCCAAGTCACGGCCAAGATCTATCCCATCCAGCACACCAACTGGGCCATCCAGACCCTCATGTTCACCGGTGACAAGGTCCAACAGCTCTACCAAACCGCCAACGATGTCTTCCTCCCCACCAACGGAAGCGCCCAACCCGTCGACATCATCAACTGGTCCTATTGGATGAACGTTCCTCCCGTCGACCCTACCGGCCCCGTCATGGAGTTTTACATCATCCAGGAAGGTGTCACCGCCGTCGACCCTGCCTACGTTGCCCCCTTTGAGGCTCTCGGTCCCGTTGCCTCCACTCCCAACACCGGAACCTACCGTGACGTCTCCGCTTGGGTTGGCATCAACATGGATGGTCCCCCATGCCAAAAGACCGGCGCTGCCAACCCTCGCTTCCCCGTCTACCTTGAGCGCTACAATGTCACCGCCCAGCAGCAGGTCTATGACGCTTTCAAGGCTATCACCAACTCGTCTGGTCCCTTTGCCAACTCTCTCTTTTTGTTTGAGGGTTACTCCATGCAGGGCGTCCATGCTCAGAATGCTTCTGGCTCTGCTTTTGCCTGGCGCGAGGACAACCTCCTCACTGCCCCTTTGATCACATACATGCCCGACCCTGCCAACCCTGTCCTCCACGAGCAGGCCCGCCTCGCCGGTGACCAGCTCCGCCAGATCTTGAAGGGTGGCAGCGGCAGATCGGAGCTCCATGCCTATGTCAACTATGCTTATGGTGATGAGCAGGTTGGTGATTGGTACGGTCACGACTCGTGGCGTTTGACCAGACTTGCCAACCTCAAGAACAAGTATGATCCTGAGGGACGCTTTAGCTTTTATGCTCCTGCTGCTTAAGAAGAGACGATAATTGTGAGCGAAAGGAGAAACAAAGGATGAAAGAAATAATTTGAGAGGGGGAAAGAAAAGCATACATACTATTTTGATGATAATTAAATATTAATAATATCCCGTTTTGTACATATTGCCATGTAATAATCTTGTTTTATCCGGTTACTTCGTCTTGGGGGCATTGATGTCCCGGATGCAAATTTAATGGTTTCCCCCCAAATCTCCACGGTGGCTTTGGCTGCATTTCTTCGGGTCGTGTTCGAGAATCATGGCAAGCAATAGTTTCCGACCGGGCGGTGTTGGTATTCTGCGGGATGAACTGGAAGCGTTTGGAGAAGTGGACAAGAATCGGCGTATCCACAAAGATGTTGTCGGGAAAGAGTTGAAAGAGATTTCAGAAATGGGTCATGGGGGATTGGGTATGATGGGGCAGAAGGTTTATTGGATCTTTGAAATTACTCATGTTCAAATCCGGAAAATTTTAAAGTTTTGCTTCGGCAGATCGGATTCTGGACAAGCGTCTTGTGCCTGCCAATTGTACAGTACCAGACTGCTCCCTGGATTCTAAAGTGTCCATGCCAGGCATCAAGGCACCTTATCATTGCCTCCATATGCTGTTTGCTTGTCCAGTAGGAAGGTGTTGGTCCGAATCCATTTCTGGTTGACCGCCGGGCTTTCTTTATTCTAGTCTGCTATATCCGGAACGGCCTTAACAGCCTTTTCATCTAAACGTGGCTCAGGATCAAGATCAAGATCTTGACTTTCATTGGATCAGCTGTGAGCCTGCACGTGCGAGGATGAATTCTTTTTTATGGCGCCAGATATGCAAATTGCGTTAATTTTGTTTCTGTTGCCAGGAGGCTGCGTATTTGGGCAGCATCCAAGGTACCGTATTGGTCGGAAACAAAATGGAAGTTCGAATTAGCATCGTTTCAAGCATCAAACACATTTAGATGACTCAGAACGCACCCAGAGATTTCAATGCCTCTGACGACCAAGATAGTGCCACATCAATCTCTGCCGAAGCGTTATTGAGAGGTGCAATTCTATGTCGTGTTTCCAGCAGCTGTTGAGCAACCGGCTCCATTCCAAGCGCAATGATGGTAACAGCTGCGAGAACCGAAATGATTGGGTTGGCGCCAGGGGTCCGGATCAAAAGGTTAAAGGCTCCCCAAGGCCCACGGCTGCAGTCGTCGATGATATCTAGATGATGAAGCGGATTGGCGCGGACCTTGAAGTGATTCCACTTCAGTTGACTGATGCAGGAAACCACTGAAACCATCATTAAAGTCGCAAAGATGGCCATTACCGTGTTTGGTTCCACGCCCAGTGTCCATGTTGATCGCCGCCTTTGGTTGATTCTCATGAGGAAAACAATAAGAAGCCCTATGAGAAGGACACTGAGAAGGCAAACACCAATCTCCCAATACCACCAGAAGTTGCGAGTGGGGTTCAAAGGGTTTTTGTCTGATGCAACTTGCTTGATGCCTTCTTCCATGTCGACACATGATGAAGAATATGATGGCGGGTCAGGGTCGGTTGAGCGTTGGGTGGACGTTGGTGTTGATCTCGATCTCATTTTGATGGCAAATACGATAGACTCGTCGAGGGATCTTGAAAAAGGTGAACGAGAAATTGAGGGATGGCCATGGTGAGAAAGTTGTTGAGTTGAAGGCGGAAGATTGAAATAGTTAGAGAGAAGTAAAATGATATGCCTTTTGACCGACCGAAAAACATGATGGGCTCTTCTTTCCTGCTCAATGTACAGTACCTAGACTCCACAAAGGGCGTCACGTACTTCCCATCTCAGGTCGAGCAGCCTCCAACAATACGTATAAAGCCTTGTGTCTGTAGTCTTAAAAATAAATGATTCGGTCAAACCGAATGGGAAGACCTTGCGAGAGCCTTACAGCTGGAACTCTTTTATCATCAATTGAAAAAGTACTAAAGTTAAAATATGCATTGTCATTGAAGGTATCCGTAAAGAAAAGGGTAAAATACTGGACCACCAATCCTTTCTCCTTCATATACACAATTCCTTGTACATGGATCCATCATAATATTGTATTCTCCAGATGTCAAGGGCCAATGGTCTAGCGGTATGATTCATCCTTAGGGTTCCTTTCACCTCCTGGATGAGGTCCCGGGTTCGAGTCCCGGTTGGCCCCTATCTTCTTATCTCTTTTTTTACCCTCCAATTGTTCATTCTATTTCTCCCTCATTAATAAAACGAAAAAACTTTTCTTTTCTTTTGCCTGTTTCACATCTGTCTGCGAAACTTGTTTCACACATTGTACCTTAATCCCTGCCAAGAGAAATAAACAAGTCAATAAATCAACGGATATCCACAATATCGATACCCAAAAACAAGTGCAA
Organism: Podospora fimiseda; assembly: GCA_033297215.1. Taxonomy (NCBI): domain Eukaryota; kingdom Fungi; phylum Ascomycota; class Sordariomycetes; order Sordariales; family Podosporaceae; genus Podospora; species Podospora fimiseda. The sequence continues at coordinate 53,524 of MU865299.1, read as the reverse complement.
GAATAACAAACACATTTCATTTTCAATCCCACCAAGTTATCCCTTCAAAATAAAATAATAATACTTCTACATGTATTGTGTGTGTCTGTTCCTCATGCACATGTCCCCTGTTCCCAAACCTGCCGCTATTTTCTTTTTCCTCTTTCATCCCAGAAACCAAACCATTCCATTTTTCTATTTATTCCTTTACATTCCCAAACAAATCCATAATCTTGCATTTTCTCAAATTCATGATGCGTTCTGGAGGGTTGATCGATTTTTGTAAAAAATAAAAAAATAAAAAAATAAAAGCAAAAAAAAGGTAAAACATGTGCATGATGATGATAATGGGGGTATCCTTAACGAAAAAAAAACTAAAAAAAAAACTAAAAAAAAAACTAAAAAAGCCAAAAGGGGTATGGATGTGCGCAAGAACGAAAAAAGAAATCCATCGTAAATCTTTCATATCATACATGAGAAATATCGCCCACAAAAGAACCAGAAATGAGACGTGAGAAGTGAGGAGGATGAATAGAGAAAGGAAAATATGCAAAATGATGCGGCTGGCTGGTCCCCGAAACGGCTTGGACATAAATAGTTTTCGACGTTTTCGAGTTTTTTTGATGGGTAATGGTAATATGAATAAAGGCAAGGAAATAGTAATAAGGAGTGACTAGGGGTAAGTATGATGATTTTGTGATATAGACGACAGAAAGGAAATGTAAAATGAGTGTGGGAGTAAAGAACGTGTGTTTGGGGTTCAGCCAGTTATCCGCAACAAGTGCATATTCTCCTTACCTGTCATCCTTTTTGGTCCTCGACTCTTCAGAGAATCTCAGATCTGGAAGCAGAAGCTGACGCCAAACTTGCCCGCTTGGTATCAACGGACGAGCGAGGACTGATGGACAAAAGACGAACGCTACCAGCACTTACTCGTCGGGCATTACCCTTGCCGAGGTTAACGCTTGTAGCTCGCTGGACGCCGGGCCCAACATCTACAGGGCTGCCACCATCGGTACTCTCGCCAGCCTCGAATTCTGCTGTCTTCTCTTCACCTTGCTCTCTGTAGCTGTGTAATAAGCCCTCGCGGCTCTTCATTCTGTCGGCTCCGTGTGCGTGAACAACGGTTGGTTGTTGTCCTTGTACAGTGCCCCAATGGGCCTCCTCTTCCCAATCGCTGGAGGCCCTTGGCTCCCCGTTTGACTTGCGATTCCAACTAGATCGATCGGCTTTGGAGGGCGTCAGACGTGACAAGTAATCATCTTCTGCTATTGACATGTAATTGTCAACCTCGTCAATGCGCTCGTTGTCGGATTCGGGGGTAAGCCTCCGAACGACGCCTGATGTCTTTCGTTTCTTGGCTGCCTTGCCGGAGAACCATGAAGCCTCCGAGTCAATTGACGCGAGCGACATGCTTTGCGGTTCGGGTGAAGGGCCCTGTTCATCCGGATGACTGAACGTTGATGGAGTGTCACGCATGGCTTCCAATGCATTATGATCATAGACAGGCGTGTCAGGAGTTTCACCCGGTATTGGTGGAGGAGCAGCCTCGGCGTCGTCTTGAGCAGATGGAACATCCGGCGAGGTCTCGATTATGGGTGGTATTGGATCAACCTCGGGGGATTGGAGCCGTGACTCAGGAGGCGACCGTGGAAAATCTGGTAAATCTTCGCGGAAGCGAGACATTGTTCGTTTTGGCACGCCTGAGCTAAGTCGGCGCGGCATGAGAGTGGCAGGTGGCGTGGGCACCTGGGGCGTTGTGTGCATCGAATCTCGGGATGTATTTGAGAAGGACGATGGACCCTCAGAGCTGTGTTTGTTTCTAACTCCCCATCTGAAAAAGGACGCCCAGGAGAGCGGTCCTCTAGAGCTGCTCGTCTCTGAGCCCTTTCGTAATGATTCGGACTGTTCTGTCCGGGTGATAGATTCCCTTGGCGACCTAGATCGTCTGGCCTTTCCGCGCAAGAAGGAACTTCTCGACCTTGGACTTGATAATATGGAGCCAACTTGCTGCTTGGCTTCGGATGTTGTAAGTGGTATTTCCTGAATAATGCTATCCACCCTGTGAAACGCGTCTACTGGGCGCGGACGAGGGTCACTCTCAACTGGCTTCTCGGTGTGATCCTGTTGTTCAATGGCCTGGTCGGAATTTCTGGGCCTAGACGTCGTGACGACAACAGAAGCTGGCTCGACGGCCAATCCGATAGACTCTCGGCCAAAGACACCTCGTTCCAAGTTTGGTGGCGATTCTCTGCCCTGCTCCTGAGCAGCCACATCGATAGCCTTTTGTTTCTCTGCTCGCCTAGCCAGTTTCTGTTCAATCTTTTCTTGCTCCCGTTGGCGTTTTCTCTCTCTCCTGCGCTTGTCTCTTTCCATGAGCTCCCGCAAATCGCTAGCCGTAAGGTCGTCTGCAAGGTTGGCAATGCGCTTGTGTGCCTTGAGAGTCTCTTCAGGAATTGGCGCTGATGGCGACTTTCTCTCCCGCTGGGATGGACGCCTGAACAGGACGCCATCGGAAGGAGAGTGTGTTGTGCACCGCAAGGTGGGACGTGGCGCAAGAGCCTCAAGAGCAGAAACCTTGAAAGAGATAAAGTCCGAGTCCGATGACAGGGCAGAGTCAATAGACTCTGGGACAGGCAATGAAATATCTGAAGATCGATTGTGCTTTTCCCAATCTGATCCCTTGAAGCTGAACCCCAAGCCCGTCTTGACCTTCTTGGTATCTCGTCTCATTGGTCTTCCGGCCGTCCAATCCTCTGCGGCAGGGCGTACAGGTACAAAGGCACTCATGGCCTTGATTTCAGCCTCGCGCTGATGATCGTGCTTTCTCCGTTTTTTGCTAGACTTTTTTCGTGATAAATCATCACCATCTCTTTTGTTGTGTAGTGTTGGAATGCGCCACATCATTTCTTCGTCCCCAGAACTCAAGGGACCACTGTTGTTTGCCGGCGCGGCGTTGGCCCGGGTGCTTTTGGTGCGGCGAACCCATATCGAATCCTGGCGATCCGGCGAGAAGCTGTAAGGACGGACTCGACGCTGGAGCTTGTTTGGTTCGGTTCGCTGCTTCTTGGTACCCTGACGTTCCAACGCTGGAGCTAACATGGCCATGGCTGCGTCTGGTGCAGTCTGGCTTCGCTGGTGTAGTGCTGGTTCGATTGGCCGTCCACGGGATTCTTCCGAGTCCAGAGTATTTGACCGAGTGCGCTTCCTGCGACTCTTGCGTCTAAAAAGCCACAGCGCCATGTTGCCAAAAGGGAAGACCTTTTACGATCGACAACAAGAGGTGCGGTGGGGTTGACTAATAAGATTTGACCGTGAGAGCGACTGGGTTCGAATCATTATGAATGTGTCGATTACAGACTGGCGCGTGAACGCGAAAAATGTGCGACCAGCAAATTCGTCGCAGAGTGAGATGGTGTCTCTAGAGCATGCTATGTGAAATGGGGGTTGTGTCGGAGGATCGGAGCTGGAGGCCGGACGTCGATTCGTAGAGCACGGTGGAACAACGATTCGTTGGAATTGTCGGAGGCTTTAAAGACGGTTGGAATGGTGGCAATGGCGAATTATCGCGTTACGCGAGGGGTATAATAGGTATTGAAGAATATAGAATGGGGGAGGGGAAAGGGAAACAAAAATGGATCACCCTAAAAATGTCTAAAAAGATCTGAAAAAGAAGAGGAGGGTGTGTGTGTGTCTGGGAGGGCCCACGTATTTGAGACTGAGACCAAGTGATGCAGAGACAAAAAAACTAATAAGAATCGAAAGTGACAAGGGAAGGGGGGCCGGGTACCTTGCTTCCTGGGCTGGGCACTGGGCAGAGGTTGTTCCCTGTGATCGCTCTCCACTTCAAATGGTACAGAAGGACACGGCACCGGCAGCTGGACACGAAGTGACAAATTGCGGAACTACGTACGATAGAGAGAAGAGAAAAAGAGAGAAAAAGAAAACGGAATCCGGAAGGGGGTATGATTTCCTGGGGGGTATTCGGTGTTCGCCAATCACATCCTTCAAAAGGGCCCATCATCCCGTGGCCTCCGACCTCGAGACCTCTGGTTTAAAACGTCATTTAATGGTCGGTCGAAACTCGCATTCAACCCTCAAGGCCATTGGTCGTACCAAAGTTCCCCCTCATTGACCTTCATTTCCTCTTCAGGCTATCACGCTCTCATGATCGGAGAGCATTGGAAAAGTATCGTGACTCCAATGGCTCCGTGGCTCCGTTTTCTCCTCCACGCTCCACAGACCCTGCAGTTTCCTTTTTCCACCGTTGACTCTAGTTTGGGCCCTTGGGGGTGCGTTTGGCTTGGCACACGACCCACCTCAACGGTTTTTTTGTCGTCAGACCCCGCAGGGGGGGGGGGGGCAGGGCGATCCAGTGGACCTTGCAGTGACAGGAACAGAGGCCGGTCGCCCTTTTTTCCAGTCCTCTCATGATGGGATGATCTTACAAACACCATTTCAAAAAGATATGTTTCTGTTTTATTATTGGAATACCCCCGGCGCTCCCAGACATCCACGAGCGCATTATCGACATGTAAATGCTGGGGTTCCCGATGGAATACTGCAGAACTCGATAGGTAAGGTACAAATGAGAAATGCTCGTATCCGTCCTTCTTCGCTTTTGAGGCTTGGCGGTGAACTTCGTTTGCATCCCCGACTCCCCCGTCAGTGCAAAAAGTTGTCAAAACGGAAAAGTTCGTGCAGCTGTCTGTCGATGGATCGATTTTGCACCCCTGTGCAGAAACTTCTTGTTGACCAATTATGTCATAGCAGGATTGATAGGGCAATTGCCACCTTTTTCATCCCCCCATTACCACCCACACCTCCTTCATCAGCTACGACGCTACGAGCCACATTGTCGTCAGTTCCGTCGTCAATTTCCTTGGAGTTGGACCGACGATCATCTTTGAGGAGAATACCGTCATGACCTTCATTCATTTTTTTGCTCTTCTCCGTTTGTGATGCTCTTTTTTCGTCCAAACATTATTCGCGCGCAGTTGCACCACCAGTGAGTGACCACCTGCATAATCCCCCTCACACTTCCTGCGGGACAAGGGAGGTCCGCCGACCTTGCCGCTGTCTGTCAGCCTGACACGTGTATTCATCCACATTTTTGTTTCCCTTCTTGCCCAAGACATGATCACTGCAGTATTCCCCCTCATTCCCCTAGGTTGTGCATGATAGATAGAAAAAAAAAAAGAGTCCGCATTCGCTTCGGCATCTTTTACACCAGATATCTTTCGGCACTACCCGCCCAACTCCCACGCTAAAAAACGCAACCATCTACAAGTGTCAAGTAGTGTACTGCAAACTAGTAACAAGCACTAACAAAAAGCTGCCCAAAAAGCTTGTGGAATGTGTGTGGCTCGATTTTTAGATGCGGGGAAAGGGCAAGGAAACACAAGTGAATGCGGGATGCCGATGAATTGTCCAACAGGGCCTCATCATCGGGAGGGAGGATGGGGAAAAAGGAAAAAAGATCAAAATTTTTCTCTCACCGGAGGTTTTCGCCCAGGAATATTTGCTGCAAGGAACCAATCACGTATGTCAGGACGAGAAAGTTCACCCGACGGACCTCAACTGTGGCTTGATGGACGAACGCCATTGCGTTTCATCATTTTTCAGCCCTTACATCCAGTGTAAAAGATGCCAGGTATGGTTTTTATTTTCCCGTGTTTTTGTTTTCCTTCGGGTTTCCTATATCCCGATCGGTGGTATATAGGAAACATCGGGTTGCCGGGAAAATTGTGCTCTCTGTCAAACTCTGAACACGCACACAAGAACGGCTACTTGAGTCTGCATGGAAGCTTTTGAGGAATTCCTTTCACGTATCTACCCGCGAAAGATGGGTTGATGATTGATGATGGGCCAACATGGTCGTACCAAAAAAATTAAACGGGTATGTGCAGATTTCGGTCATCTTAGACCTTGGGCCTACCGATGGTCTGTCTGCGATCACAGCAATCTATCGATATGTTGTGTAAAACTTGAAGCCAGGGACAAGGTGGTATTCTTTTTCTTTTTTGCTGGCCACTGGGCCAGTTGGTCGGTCTTATTATTTTCCAGGGGCCTGTTCGTTATAATTCAGGGTCTTACAAGGGGTCAGCTGCTGTCAGCCGGTAAATGAAATGCAACACGAGGATCCAGGTTTGGGTTCATTCGGGATTCCGGTTTTCTTTTTGTCTCTTGTTTCTGGGTTGTACGAAGATAACAGAGAGTGTATTCCGTAGGTATTACAGGTAAGGACATCAGCTATAGCTCGGTCTCAGCCTTCTTCAAATCCCTGTATATTCCATCAGTTGAAGATCATGCAAGGAAGAAAAATATAGTAGAGTAACATCAAGGGTATTTCAGCTTGGGAGTGGCTGAGCAGATAGAAGAGAAACCAACTGACGCGGCAACCATGAAACACTCTGGTGGTCACCAAAGGTTGTCGGCCAATTGACCATGCTCAACACATGCATTCTTCTCATCAATCCATCCGCTGCAAGTCGTTAACCCCTTTTGTTTTTCCTTTATTCCTGCGACAACATATGCCAAAATAATGTCCTCTCATAATAAACCAAAACCAACACTCTCAGAACTCGAATGCTGTGATGCACCTCCTCCGACTCCCAAACCCGAAAAGAAAAATACTGCTGCTGCCTTCACCTTCACTTTTCAAGAATTAAAAACATATTGTACACGAGCAGCTCCAATCCTATTGAAACTTTTAACTCTAGCGACTTTTCTTCTCGCTACACTGGCATTATGGCCTAGCATAGAGTCCGCAGCGGACACGAAGACGAGTACAGGATTAGCTGAGTGGACTAGCAGGAAAGAGTTTATTGAGTTTTGTGAAGGTGTAAGTCCGTCATTACAATGATTAAGTATCGTGCTGATTATGAGGATGGTGAAATAGCATCAATGGCGGGGAGATTCGTGTGAGAAAGTGAAAGGGTATGAACTTGGATCGCCGCCGGGGTTTTGGGGGAGGTTGAGGGTGCGTCGTTGGCGGCGGTCCGAGTCGTATATGAAATGGAGGGGAGGTGAGATGAATGGAGTTCCAATGGGTGAAGCTCCTGGACTGGCGGGGGCGACAGCAAGTTCTGTGGTTAAGGGGTCTAAAGTGATGACGTCCACGGTGATGCCGACGAGGACGACGGAGGCAGTGGTGCCTGGGGGGATGAGGGAGGGAGAAAGTGAAGTGGATGAGTGTCCTAATGAGTTGTTTTTGGCTAGGAGGATACTTTTGGGGAGGAGGGCATGTCAGTCAGAGGTTGAAAGGAGAAGGGAGGGAGAGGAGTGAAGTGCCACTGCAGTGGTCGCGGATGTATATACTCTGTAGAGATGTTTGGGTGTATAACTGTATCCTTTTGTGGCAGGAAGAAAAGATACTCCTGATTTCTGCATCTTATTATTAAACTTAAAAAGGCTTTACAAGAAGAAATTATGGGTTCCCTCCTGTTGTTGAAAGGTGTGGTATGAGCTGTCGCTGTCATGGGTTAGGGTTCTGGCAGGTTCAAAGTGATCTTGGCAAATCAGTTTCCCGAGCAACGTGGAAGCTGCCCCGCCAGTTTCGTCAACACTCCACTCAAATTATCCAAAGGCACCGTCGCAACTTTATTTCATGACCGCGCTTTCCAACAACACGAACCCGCCAAATTCAACAAGACCTTCAATACATCGCCGGCGAGATACACCAAACCGTCAAAATGTCTTACAAACCCCGAATGTCCATGATGCCACCCCCCGCGCAACAGCAATCGCGACAGCGCAAAAAGGAAGAAGAAGCAGCCTACGCCAACATGCGGCTCCCAGACCACGAAATAGTCGGCTGCATCAACGAAATGGGAGTCTCCTTCACCATCCCCGACCTCCAAAAACCCAACCCAATCCAAGTCCAAATGATCTTTGAATGGTTCGGCGAGCTTCTCATGAACAAGACCAGAACAACAGTCGACCCCGCCATGCGCGCAGCAGCCGAAGACATCTGCGGCGACTTTGGCGACTCTCTAATGCCGCCCGACACGCGTAACCTCATGGGATTCTTCATGTCCCTAAGAAAACTCATGTTTGACTGCGGCGTCACAGACTTTAGTTTTCTCGACCTTTACAAACCGACCCATGATCGTCTGGTAAAAATCTTTAGCTACGTAATCAACTTTGTCCGGTTCCGCGAGAGCCAGACTAGCGTAATCGACGAACACTGTAATCGCGCAGAGAGCACAAAGACGAGGATAGAGCAGTTATACCAGGATAATCAAAATATGGAGCAGCAGCTGGAGGATATGCGCTTCAACAGAAAACAAATGGAGGCGCAGGTGGCTGAAAAGACGAGACGAAACAACGAATTAAAAAATCGTTTGCTCGAGTTGCGCAAGAATCAAGAGAGGGTTGCTGCACGACTAGAAGAAGCAAAGACCAAAAAGGGCGAGCTGGCTGCGGAGCTCGAAGAGAAAACAGCACATAAAATCGCTTTGAAGCAGGAAAGCGCCAAACTCCGTCCTTATACGCTTCAATCCCCTTCTGCGCTGCAATCTAGTCTCGCGGAACTGGGCAATACCCTGGCGAGCGACAAAGGGCACATTGATTCTCTTGATCGACGAGCAAGGGCTCTACAGACTTCTTCAGACTCGTTTGCAGTTGTTTCGAGCGATGTTGCGTCGTGCATTAAGCTTTTGGAGGAGATTGCGATAGAGCTGTCGAAGGAAGAGGAAGAAAATGCTAAGAATGCTAGACAGCGGGATGCGCTTACGGAGCGTGGAGCAAACGTCCGCGAGGTTGAGCGGACAGAGGCGCTTTTGCAGAGACAGTTGGCGAAGTGGACTGAGAGGACGGAGACGCTCCGGGCGACGAGTAAGGAGAAGGCGCAGAGGGCCAAGGAGAGCATGGAGGAGTTGAGGTCTGTGCATAAGAAATTGACGGAGGAGAGGTCGGAGAAGGGTAAGGATATTGAGAGGAGGAGGGTTAGGATTGAGCAGATTGAGAAGAAGGTATGTGTACACCCTGGGCCCGGACTGTATATGTGTATGCTTTTGCTAACGATCTTCTTTTTTTTTTTTTTTTTTTTTTTTTACAGATGCTTGATCTCAAGGAAAACATTGAGAATGAGGTACATGCTGCGTATGATGAGTACCTCAAAATGGAGTCTCATATCAAGCTGTACATCACTGAGATGGAGCAGGCGCTTTGAGTCGAGTTAATCGGGGGATTATGATGTCGTTAATGCTGTAATGCGGATTTCGGGTTAGTTTGTGTTTGGTTACGGGTCTCATATAACGTAGAATACCACGGGAACGGAGTTTGGGCGTTTTGAGTTAAAAGAGAAAGACCGTTTTTTTGGTTCCACCACACAGAATGTTTTTGTGTGGCATGTCGGATACCAAGTTGTACATTCTCTGTTTACATGTATATATATTTTTGTTCTTGCACACACAACACAAAGAAGTCGTCTCACATCGGACTTGTAGCCCCCTCGTGGTTTTATCCTTTTGCCACGTTTTTGTCATTCAGTGCTGACCTACCTCCCCTTATATTATAGATCTCCCAAGTTCTCTCGTATACGAAACCATCTCCTAATCACTTTGTTTAACTCTGCTGTTTTGCCCATCCAACCAGCTTCTCCTGCTGCATCACGACCTAGTAGTGTTCTTTTTGAACTCCCGCTTAATACTGGAATCTTTTCGGTTAGGTCGACGGGAGACGAGTCAAGAATGATTGCTCTCAGTCCTTCTCGATTTGCAGCTTCTATCAGAGCTGAGGCTGTGTTACTTATGCCTTGGATGCTCCATTCGCTTGTGTCTCTGTGTGACGAAATGACATTGTATGCCAGAAGCATTTTGGGAGAAGAATTGTGTGGAGCAGGAATTTTGCTGTCGTGTATGGAAAAGACGGATAAGTAGGCACGTAGGTGAGACACGGTTGGGATGAAGAGGGTTCGGATGTGACGGCTTATGGATAGTTGGGCGAGTGATGGAGGGGATAATAGATCTTCAGCAGAGGGGTCTTGTGTAAGGGCGGACAGGAAGTCGGGTTGGGTGAGACCGCAGATCAGGAGAGTTGTTGTTGTTGTTGTTGTTGGAGAGGAAGGGTTTAGGAGGTGGGTGAGGAGGGTGGATGGTGAGAGGGGTTGTGTGAGGAAGAGAGGATCCATTTTAGATTTCATCAAGTGTTGGCTGCCTATGCAGTGTTGATGACTTAGTGTTGTGTGAGGGTGTGGGGGTTTTTATTTGTAGGATTGGATGGAGATCAGCGTGATGTGTGTAATTTGGGTAACATCTCACAGGGCCGTGTTAAGGAGGCCATATTGCTTTCCACCGGGCTCCGAGCATGCCCAGGTGGTGACAGGACGGTGACAGTTTGAAGGAAGTCACTTGTGGACGGACCGATCTGAGACTTTCAACATCTGGATGGAAAATTGACCCACATATCTGAGTGAGTGCCGCCCCGCTTAAAAGATTGGATGGGTTTAGCTCCATAACGCGTGCACCCCGCCAACATCCATTCCCTGGCAGCTCTGTCAGGCTGGTCACGTCACTTGGCTGCCCGCCAAAAGCCTCCCAGTTCAGCGCTGTCAATCCCGCCGCCGCCACGATCTAGGTTAACGGCGCCTCTGTGCGTGTGCAACGAAACAAGCCGGCCAGAGTAAACATCATGGAATCAATAGCTCGGATATCGTCTCTACTGGAGAATGGTAAGCTTAAACCCCTTTCAAAAACTGTGCGCCCCCATTCGCTAACAACAACCTGGTTCCTTGAATGACAGCTCGAGAGCTCACCCTCGATGCCGCATCGGCCGCACGAAGCTCTCGAAGCTCCTCCAAGCCCCTCGACCGAACCCAGATAAAGAAGCTCCTCGACAGTCGCAATGAGCGCGAGGTACTTGATGGATTGCGGCGAGCCATCTCTGTATGTCTCCCTGCAACCGCTGTGTGTCCTGGACTGCCATTGACCCCTCTCTTGCCAGATGATGTACCGCTCGCAAAAAACACTGCCCCTGTTCTCTTCTGTTGTGAAGAATGTCGCATCTCCGAACCTCGAAATCAAGAAGCTTGTCTACATTTTCCTAATTCACCATGCCGAGCAAGAACCAGACGTCGCCCTGTTGTCCATCAACACCATACAAAAGTCTCTGTCCGATACGAATCCCCAAGTACGAGCGCTCGCCCTGCGAACCATGTCTGCAATACGTGTGCCGGTTATTAGCCAGATTGTTTCATTGGCAATCAGGAAGGGCGCTGGAGACATGAGTCCCTATGTTCGACGTGCTGCTGCCTTGGCAATACCTAAATGCTACAGGCTGGACCCTTCTCAATTACCTCAACTCTTGGAATACCTGTCGACACTGCTCGGAGATAAACAGTATTACGTGGCCGGCGCTGCCGTAACGGCTTTCCTCGAGGTTTGCTCTGAAAGGATAGATATGATTCACAAACACTACCGAAATCTGGTCAAGGTGATTGTGGACATGGACGAATGGAGCCAGCTCTCCACTTTGCGCCTGATGACGTTCTACGCAAGAAAATGCTTTCCCAGAAGGACACGGTTGGGAAAGAGCAAGGAGAAGGATGTGGATGAGTTCTATGGAGAGGCCACAAAGTTTGGTTCTGAGGGAGACGAAGTGGTGATCCTCGATTCAGATCTCGAACTCCTCCTCAACAGTATCAGGCCTCTGCTTCAGTCTCGCAACTCGGCTGTCGTTGTAGCAGTGGCACGTTGCTACTCGGCCGTTGGAACTCCTGCATATGTTCAGAGTGCCGTCGGGCCTCTCATAGCGCTTCTTCGCGGAGCACAAGACACAGAGCAAATAGCTCTGTACAATATCGTCTCGATATGTCTCAACTACCCCGCAAACTTCGTCAAATACGCCACGCATTTCCTCGTCCGGGCAACTGACACACAGCCGGTTTGGGAGTTGAAGCTAGAATTACTTACTTTAATATTTCCTCACGCGCCACCACATGTCAAGAGCCTTATTCTCAACGAGCTGGAACATTTTAGTCGGGGCTCCGATAGGGGTCTCATCAAAGAGGCGGTTAGGGCCATTGGGAGGTGCGCTCAAACAGATACTGCCACCGCGCCTCGATGTCTACGTCTCCTTCTCGACCAGATCACCAGTTTGGACGGCACCCTTGCAGCGGAGAGCTTAACAGTCATTCGCCACTTGATTCAGCAAGACCCAACTGCACATGTTGCGACAGTCGTCCGTTTAGCCAAAAACCTCGACTCTGCGACGGATCCTCAAGCTCGTGCCACCATTATCTGGCTAGTGGGCGAGTTCTCTGGTATCAACGGCAAGGACAATATTGCCGCAGATGTTCTCCGAATTCTCCTCAAAGACTTTCCTTCAGAATCTGAAGTTGCCAAACGACAGATTGTCTTGCTTGGCGCAAAGGTCTACTTGCATTACCTGAACCGACAAATGGAAGAAGCATCCTACTCTACGTCAATTTTACCTCCTGCTGGGCCCAAGCTTGCTGAGGATGACGATCACCCAACTGCCAAGCTATGGACTTATGTCATGTTGTTGGCAAGGTACGACACATCATACGATCTACGAGATCGTGCAAGACTATACAAGTCGCTGCTTGCCGTCCCTCAGCTGGCAACTCTGATGCTACTCGCCCCGAAACCGGCACCTCACGCACCGAGCCCATCGGAAACCCGAAAGGGATTTACTCTTGGGTCTGCTGCGTTGGTTTTGGCTGGAGGTGGTGGAATCCATGGACTCAGAGGATACGAGGATCTCCCGGAGTGGGTTGAAAAAGGCCAAGAGCCAGACTCAAGACTCCGGGATAGGGAAGGAGACGAAAATTATGGCGGGAGAGGAAGCGTCCCAACACCTGCAGCTGATAGGATTGTCGACTTTTCTGGCGCAGGAAGGACATCCTCTGTTTCTCCAGCCTCAGGTGTGTCGTCGTCGAGGGAGAGGGCTGGCAGTGCTAATGGCGTCGGAGCCAAGACTCTAGACGACTGGTTGGCTGAGGATGAAGGGCTGGATGAGAAAAAGGCTGTGGCGCAAGAAGAAAGCGAGGAAGAGGAGGAGGAGGAAGAGAGTGAGGAAGAAGAAGACGACGATGAAGAGGAGGAAAGTGAAGAGGATGAAGAGGAGGAGGAGGAAAGCGAGGAAGAAAGTGATGAGGATGCTAGACTTGTAAAGTCTTGATAGAGTAGATTGGTCGATAAAAAGAGGACGGCTAGAATTGAATAGAAATTTGGGAGTATCATCAAGGAGATTTGTGGAGATCAAGGCGAAGTTTAAGAGGTGAGTTCAAGCGGTAGATGGGAAATACGTGTTGCTCCAAATACCGTCCCGGCTCATTCGCAGGAATAGAGACGATAACACCTCATTGCAACCAAAGTTGGCGATTGTTCGGGCCGGCACAAGAGGATGGGGCACAGTTTGGGGCTGGGTGCTGCAGTTGAGTGGGGTTATCTTGAACGGGGAAACATTTGCATAAGATATATGCATGTTTGGCCAAGAATGACAAAAAGGACGCAGAAAGGACCTCAGCCGGAGCTCAGCTTTATGTCTGATTGGTGTAAAAAGGGTCGAAATGGTCAGACTGGGGAAGGGCAGCAGACGAATATTGGGTGCCTTTATCAGTGACCTTTTTACCTTGGTTGCTACCCGGAATCGGGACGATTGTTGCATGCAGGTCGCGGCCTCCATTCCCCACAATCCGCTTACCATGCAGTGGGACACAATGTTTAAGAGAGGCGCAGCAGCTATCATAGCCGAAGGAATGAACTACGACCCCAACGGTTCAAGGTATCGCTTGGCAGAGCCGGGGGATGCGGCCAATCCAAGGCCATGAACAGGTTATACGCTAAGAAAGTGGTTACAATGAGGCAACCCCCCAAAAGAGGGGATTGGGAAGCCTTAGGATACTCACAGCATTTACATGGGGAGTTTCTGTTTTCCAGGTTTGGTTTGACTTGGAATTTTGTTACTTCAAGATTGTCCTGCAATATCTATATGTCAACATCAGATTGGAATACAAAATGGATCCATTGTCAATCAGTGCTTCTGTCCTGACGCTTATTCAAGCAGCTGCAGCGGTATGTATCCACAGTTAAAGTTGATATGAGAGGTTTTACTAACATGCTTTGAGATTGATAGACAACTTCATATCTTCAAAAGTTTATCAAATCAGTCCGGAAAGCCGACTCGAGATTATCTGATCTCTGCAATGAACTCACAACGCTTGCGGGGTTTTTCGATGCCATTGATCGGTCTGTCAAGCAGTTTCAGCAAACTAATCCTTTGCTTTCGCCCATCAACGATGATATATGGCGGCAAAGTCTTATCGCCGTAGAAGACTGTCAGGCATCACTTTCAGAATTGGAGGTATTGGTCAATAAGTTCAAGAATGGCAGTGATCTGTCTCGGTCGACTCGGCTTTGGCGGTTGACCAGGATTACGTTTGCTATTAGTCTTGACAGCCATGCGGCGGATATTGATCATTTGAGGAATAAGATCCATAAGTCGAATTGTGCTTTGCAGACTATGCTTTCGGTTTTTAATGTGTAAGTTCTTTTTCCATTCAGAGATCAATGTCAGGAGGAGATATATTTGCTGATAGAGACTAGTTCACTTTCCCTGAGGAGCAATACATCACAGGACCTGATTCTATCTGAACTTGCTAAACTGAAGGATTATATCGAATACTCAATCCATGCCGCCGGGGTTCCTAAGACTCCATCCGGTCTCAACGAAATATCCGCACGACAACTGGAATCACAATCACAAGTCGCAAGCAATCTCAAGAGTCTCGCTCAGGCGGCAAAGATCTTTTACTCGACAGCGACTACCACAGCCAGCAGCATGTGTCGTTCATCTATAGGCGGGATAATGCCCTCTTTTACAAAGGAAAGAATTCACGGGTTTATTCACATGGATCATCCAGACACCAATAGCACTCGTCGTCATACAATGATGATTTCGGAAATGGATTGGAGTTCGACTTCAATGACACAACAGCAGAGTCAGACCAAAACAATCCCTGCTGAACCGCAATCAAGACCTGAATCAGAATCATCAGTGCACGTGACAAACCCTCCGGTAGTATTCATGGACGCAGATGCCGATATCGATTTGGAAATCCTCTTTTTCAAAGGACTAGAAGACCGCGCAACAGAAAAAGTCCGAACAGGGGATATTGAACAAGCGGAAATGCTTTTGGAGCAAGCGATATATCGACATGGAAACAGCCAGAGAAACAGAATGGACGTTAATCGATTAAGGATTCAATTGGCCGTTTGTTATATTTATTTGGGGAAGTTCCGGGAAGCGGAACCGTTGGTACGACAAATGACACAGTTGAAAATGAGTACTAATGAGGTTATTGCGGATTTATTGCATGCTTTGTCGGTGGCTTTTGTTGGTGCGTCGTCCTTGGTTGAGGCCATGAGGCTTTGCAGACAGGCATTGATTATGAAAAAGAGGTTATTGGGGGTGAATAATACGAGCTATTACATGACGATGGGGTTGCTGGCGACTATCTATGATAAGTCTGGGGAGAGTACTTATGGGGATATGATTAGGGATTCTTTGCCATGGGATTTTACTTATAGGCATTCGGAGGATATTAAGAGTTTGGTGGTGGAGCAGTTGGGATTGTTTGGGGAGGTTTTTGGGGTGGATGGGAGTGAATGGAAGAAAGAGGAAGAGGCAAATTCTACTGCTGTTGAAGAGTCAACACAGAATACGGAAGTGGTCGAGGAAAAAACTGTTGAGACAGGAATGAAGGAAGACGCCAAAGCCGAGAGTCCAATCAACCGTCCCGAATCAGACAGCCAAGTCAACAATTTACTATCTCGAACAATGAGGAGATTCACCACCATCCCGAGAAGAAGTTCGAAATTGACCAAGAAGTTGAGACGGTCAGAGCCTGTGACGAAAAAAGAACATCAACACGTATCGGCTCACTTGACGTGGAAACAACGGAATAAAGGGTCGACACAAACAGGAGGAGGAGGATTTCCATTTCTTTTTTGGAAACGAAAAATAACGGCGCCACCATTGTCAAAGTCGGATATTCGAATTCTTCATTTTGAAAGTTTTCCTGAGTTGGCTGTTGTTGGGCCAGCTCCTCCTCAACCTTCTTCTCCTCCTGCTTTGCGTTCACGTTCTCCATCACCGAGGCCATCGTTCAAGGATGATTCTGTTGTGGAAGGTTTTTCATTAGAGGAGGTCGAGCAAGATGTACACGACGACGACGACAGGAAAGAGATGAATGATATCTCAGACACGCAAAGCATCGCTTCTAGCATCTCTTTCTCGAGTCTTTTGGATGAGTTTGACGACTACCCTTTCCTTGTATCAACCGTTAAGCCTTTGGTTGTTAAGGTAGATCGACCGGATTCAGTGACTATCCCGGCGGAATATATTTGGGATACCAATATGGACCTCCCAACCTCCGAGGAACTCAAGGAGTCTAGAAGAAGTACAAAAACCGATCTACGACAACTATACTTCCCTCCCACACCTGATCTCGTCCCAGTAGCATCCAGAACACCAAGCGACGTATCTCTTGACTCCCACCTCTCAGATTTAGATCTGCGCGTCTTGAGAAACTCGAACTCTGACTTTTCGGAAGAAGCCGGCTGCTACTCTTCTGATGTTACGAGTTGTTCGAATCCTGAAATTGTTGGAGAAGACACGGGATTTTATATATCTACGAATGAGATTATTGATGACTATCTTTCTTTGTATGCCGGGGATGATGACGAGGAGCTGCATTTTATCATTTCAAAAAACAACGAGAAGGAGAATATAGTTGCGTTGGCAGAAGAAGAAGCATTGAAACGGGAAATAACTGAGGGAAATGAGATTGTGAGGTCTCCGTCTTTGGTGCTGGCTAATTTGCGGTTGTCGGCGTTTTCACCTCCGTCGCCAGTTATTAAAGACTTGGACGATACCTCTGAAAGAGCAATGGGGTTGGAGGAGCTTGGATTAACAACAACAAATCGTGATTCTGGGATACAGAGGTTAGGTTCCAGCGAGCTTGGTCGACTGCGACAGAGCTTAATGGCGACGCAAGGGGGTTTAAGTACATGTAGGGAATCGAATTATTTATGGTCGGATATGAAGGGACAGCCGAGGGTTAGCGCGTTTGGTTATGGTCACTTTTCTCAAAGGGAGTTATGGGTTTGAAGTTTATGAGATGGGCTTAGTGGGCTATCCCAGCCCATATATAAATAGTGTTTGAATAACATTATATCACATACGACCATTGACAGTAGAAAACTCGGCATCCCGTCCGCTCTGCCCTAGATAAGCTACTGATCGCCAGACTAGTACTCAGGTGGGTGACCACTGGGGAATCCCTGGTGTTGTATGTTTTTGTTCATTTTTTGACTCCATCGCCAAGTCTAGGCATTTCTCTTCATGAGATAAGATGATCTTGAGCTACGTTTTGGTGAGAAGGCTTTTAAATCCCTTCCGTGGTTTTGATCCCATCGGTAGGTGGTCTGATTCTCTTCATAATTATCGGTGTGTCTTTGGGGTGTTTAAGCGCTTAATTAATGATTTTTATATTGGCAAGTGGTTTCGGGTTATTATGAGTTATGACTTGGTGGTCTCCTTGTTGATTTTTCTTCCCTCTTTTTCCGAGACTTCCTGGGCTATTCATCAAGTTTGATACATAGACTGAATAGTCAAGTCAGTCTTTGCTTCAAAACTTGAAGTATTTTAACAAAGGCTTGGTATCAGGCATATCATTATATCCAACTGTGTTGAAAAGGATACACTGGTATATAAGGGGGAGTCGCCCAGGCAACCAACTGAGCTGCCAGCCGCCCACCAGCTGCCATGACTTCCGCACCTCGATGAGTCCTCGCCGAGTCATCCAACCCACGTCCCTTCATCACAGAGTCACGCGTCACTGAAATGCGTCGTCTCAAAAACCCAGTCACTTATTGCCTCCCAAAGATTCGTTTCTTCCATCATTTCATTTCAATACCCATCAATAAAAATTATCTCAAAATGGCCCAACCATCGAAAGACCCAACAACCGATTTTGCCGACTCATCATCATCAACGAAAGCCAACAATGACGCAACCACCACCCCCCAAAAAAACGCTTTTACAGAACTCATGAAACCAAAACCACCATCTCCCCCAAAAAAAGACCACTCCCAAAGATCCACCCACACTAAAACTGGTAAATGGCGCCGCGCTCTAGGCGAATACATTGATCATCCCAAGCAATTCCCAAACCAAGTTTTACGAGTCACAGAAAACGCCGTCCTCATCAAAGACCTCTATCCAAAAGCAACAGTCCACTTACTCCTTCTCCCGCGCTCCCCAACACATAACCTCCTTCATCCTCACGATGCATTTGCCGATCCCCAATTCCTCTCCATGATCCGCGAGGAAGCTTCCTCCGCTGCCAAACTGGCTGCAGCCGAACTAAGCCGGATCATCGGACCTTTCTCAAAATCAAACAAAGCAAGAGACGAAGCCATGGATTTGGGACAAATACCTTATGACAAATTGCCTCCTGGTCGGGACTACCTAAAGGAGATCAAAGTCGGTATCCACGCACATCCCAGTATGGATCACTTGCACGTTCATATAATCTCAAGGGACATGCGTTCAGAAAAATTAAAAGGCCGTAACCATTACCAGAGCTTTTGTACCCCTTTTTTCATCGAGTTGGAACATTATCCTCTTGACGAAAATGATCAGAGGAGAAGTAGCAGGTATCACAATGGAAACTTGCGCAAGGATTTTGTTTGTTGGAGGTGTGGAAAGGAGTTTGGAAATAAGTTTTCGGTGTTGAAAAAACATTTGGAGGAGGAGTTTGAGGAATGGAAGAATGAGTAGATAGGCAATTTTTTTCATGTTTATATAAATTATTACATCATCCGTTTGATTAAATCAATTACATATAATACGACTATAGATGGTCACATGAAGATCTTGATCCTGAACCGCGTTTTGATCAGAAGGATTTCAAGGCCCTTCAATGATTCCTTTTCCGCTGGTAGGTGGTCTGGTCTGAATCACCCCGCGGGCCACCAAATCTCGATTTGCGTGATAGATGGTTCCATTTTCTGAGTCATTCAAACTCGGTCTTCCCCAACTGGTGCCATTCATCGTTGTTGTGGTCATCTTCCTCGGCAGTCCGACTCTGCTGGGAGGAATGAAAATCCATTTGATCACGGACGGCTAATCCGATTATTCCCTCCAATTCCTCTTTTTGTTGCTTGTTTCTCTGTTTAATTTCCGCCCAGGCCTCTCTGGACTTTTTTTCCAACTCGTCCCAGTCGTGATAATCACCGTTATCTTTGGCGTTTTCCATGAGCATGTCCAGCGTCTTGGCGTAGGAAAGGAGTTTGCCAGTTTCCTGGATGTCGGGGATGATTTTTTTGAGGAGGTCGTTCTTGTTGTTGTCGTTGTTGTTATTGTTGTTGGGTTTAAAACGGTGGTGGACAAGAAGACCATCCGGGTGGCGTGGTGCGTCTGAGGTTGAGGGTCTTAATGCGAGGTTGTTGAATGCAGAAGTTGGAGGATACGGACCAGATACAAGCTGATGAGGCCGACTGGGAAATGAGGTTGGGTTGTTGTGCATTGTGAAATATTGTGTTTTGCGGATGAGAATGGGGAAAAAACCGCGGGTATAAGAAGTAAGTGTACAAGAAGAAATAAATTGTTGATGAAAATGAATAAAAAGAGAAATTATTTCGGAAATTATATGGCTTTAAATAAATGTCTTCTGACCAACTTTTGAGGAAGAGAAAGTGGTCCGTCATTACCCGGTGTGTGGTGTGTGTGTGTGAGTCAATTCCGGTTTCGGCTCGGCTTTGAGGCGAGGTTGCCCTTTTTAGACTTGTTGAGATGATAAGAATGAGGATGAGGACAGACACCTTGATCCGTGATCAAGCTTAAATCTCCACAATGAGTGAATTGGAATAATTTCGCCACCTTCTTTTTGTGTGTGACTCAGCAATTTCACTTTTTTTGGATGATGCGATTTTTGATCATTTGATAACAATATTATTGTCTGGGTTGGTTGGGGACGGGAGAGTCATTATCAGCTCACATGAAACTTTTAAAACAATGAAATATATCAATAATATCCAGGCATCACAGATGTGATCAGGACATTTATTGGAAAATGTTGATAGTTTAATAAACTTTATCTCGCTGTATTAAGAAGAGAGCGTCAATCCACACTATAATTAATGACCTCCCACATTATGATTCCTATGAAGTTGATCTTGAGCCACGTTTTGATAAAAAGGCTTTGCCTCTTTAATTATCAATATGCCTTTTAAAGTATCAAAAAGGTCTTTTTATAATTGAAAATGCTTTTTAGTTATAAATTATGCCCATTTAAAATAAATAGGCGTTGTGTTTTTATTTTAAAAAGGCATGTTCCATTTCAAAATTGCATGTTCCATTTCAAAAAAGGCATATTTATAAACAAGCATAAGCATAGCTTCAAGCAGCAGCAGTACCGATAAGAGCCGTCTCTTCGAAGTATCTTTAGTGCGAAAGGTCATCGATCATAGCCTAATTATAAATTGACGCTCTCATCAAGAATAGTATTACCAGATACCAAAACCAAAACCTCTCTAAAAAAAAGAAAAAAAAGTCATCCATTTGCATCCTTTTCGCCTCACGAGCGTCCAGCGTCAACATCAGCATCCTGCCTCGCCCTCTTCTCCAACAAGACATCAACACTCTTCTCCTGACACCCAATACCCATCAAAAACTCCTTCACCCCAAACTGACTATGACTCCTCAAAAGCCTCTCAATCAATTTTTGAAACTTTGTCTCATCATAACGCACACCCGCATTCACAATCCTTCCAAAAACATCAACCCAAGCAACCGCCACTTCTCCATCTACCGTCCCTTCCGCCCTGCGAAACTCTATAGTCTTTCTCACTTTTCCTCCTGGACTCGGTTTCCAAAGGTTCTTAAAATTATATGCCGCGCTGAATTCGCCGAATGCTTCTCCGTCCGGAGCTGGTATTGCTTCGAGCAAGTGGCATATTTTCTCAATCTTGTCTGCCATCCAGAGTGTTTGAAGTCGGTGGATTTCTCCTTCTCTTATGCATGTTGTGCGCGCGAGTGCTGGTTCGAGCCATGTTTGATATAACTCGCAGGGTTTCTTCAGAGCATCGCTGCGGATTTGATGGAGCATCCAAATCCGACACCCACTCATCGACACTGCCCAAGTATTATCTCGTATTATTTCAGCAGAATACAGTTGATCTAGTCTAGACTCGGCAGACCAGAGGATGGTGGTAATTTTTAGGATTTGGAGAGGTGAATATCCTCGTCGGCCGCGACCTATGTGGACTTGAAAAGCGACGTCCTTGGCATTATCGACCGAGAGTGAAAATTTGGTGTTGAGATGCTTGAGCAGACGGGGGAGAATAGTTGACAGCTTTTTTGTGGTGAGGATGGGCGAAGTGAGTTCTATTGCGTGGTACCCTTTTAATTCGTGATTGTCTTGTTTTATTGTCCAGTTTATCTTGAAGAATTCGTAGGTGTTGGCCGGGACTGTTCCCCGGTATTGGATAAATCTTTTATGCTTGCTGGGAATTCGTCGTTTGATTTCACGGGAGACTGCTTTGAAGGCTTTTTTCGGCTCTCGGGTAGCAATTTATCGGTGACGTTAGCTCGGCGGATTTTATGGTATTTGGCGAAGAATTCGAGTTCGACGCCTATTGTGAGGGGGCTTGTGGTTGTGGTTGAAGGGGCTGATTGTTGGGTGCTACTTGAAAAAATGTGGATGTTTTTCGATGCAGAGCAGAGCAGTTCAAAAAAAAAAAATGTGGTCGAGTAGATCTGGAAGTTGTCTTACTGTCTCTCAAAAATTGCAAGTCCAGTACAATACCCCCCCTTGAACGTTTGTTAGCGCGATACTTATGCCTCTCTAATAATCAACATGCCTTTTTAATATTAAAAAACGCCTTTGTTATATAAGGAATGGCTCTTTATTTATAAAAAGTTCTTTCTATTATAAAAAACGCCTTTTCCTTATTAATCAGGGGTATTGTACGCAGTGGTACTTGCAGCAAAAATCATGATATCATTGCAAAGTTTGAGGAAGTAGTGAAGCATCAAAGCTGCTATTTTCAGTGGATAAGGCTCGGCCACGGCCCGGAAAGGGCTCCTTTCTATTCATGGGCACCTCCTGAGACCTCACCTCCCCCAAACGGACCGGGAAGGAGATTAAGGCCTTGCTGTGCCCCAACAAATGCCAATTCTAATTGAACAAACAAAAGTGGGCCTTTATTCATGTAGGTAACCTGTGGATGCCTAATCAGCTATTCACCTCTTCACAATCTCAGTCCACTGGAAGGCAAGATGGCCACCGATACCACCAGTTACGTCCGCACGATCCCCAACAACTATCGGCTTTATACGCCCCTCAAAGACAAAGAGATCAGGCTCCTCCGCGTCTGTCCGGCAAGCAACGGTGGCGACATCCCGACATGCTACATCTACCGCGTCAATATCACCCATAAATGGACATATTCCGCTTTATCGTATTGTTGGGGCGACCTGAGAGATACAAAGCCGATCAAGCTCGGATTCTGTGATCAACATCTTCTTCAACATGATGACAAAGTCCATCACCAAGCGAATCCCACACTTCACACGTTCAACGCCACAAGAACTCTCCATAATGCGCTCGAGGCATTCCAACTCACCAAGTTCGAAGGGTTTCTCTGGGTGGATGCTCTCTGCATCAACCAAGGCGATGTGGAAGAACGATCATACCAAGTCAAGCTCATGAAGGATATCTACCAGGGCGCCTCGGCAGTGGAAGTATGGCTTGGTGGTGATCTGACAAAAGAGTCAGAAGTCCTGCGTCCAGAAGATGATTTGTTGAGCGACTCCATCATTACAAATCTGGATCAAGAAAATACTCCAGACAAGGCTGAAGATTGGGCAAATCAAGAGATAAATCGCGAGGAGATGTCCCGTTTGACCCCTCAAAGGTTTACGGGCCGTCTTAACGCTCATCCCTTGACGCGGTTTGTATGGGTTATCTTGATTCGGTCTGGCACCCTTCCCATCGGCGACGACGAAGAAAGCGTTCGACAACGAGAAGAGATCTTTGAGATCCTCGTAGGAAAGGACTCGCCGTACTTTGATTCGATTATTCTCCTGATTGGAGATAGGTTTGATCACGAGGTTCCTGCGGGACTTCAGAACAAGGCCTCGGTTGCTGAGCTTCTATACCGAACGGAGGAACTTAGCAACAACAACTGGTTCCGCCGAATCTGGGTCATCCAAGAGGTCGTGTACAGTCAAAAGACATTTGTTCGCCATTCCAATGTTCGTATCGGTTGGTTCTCTATGATGAATCTGGTCAGGATTGGATCACTAGCGAGAGATGCAGAGTTTTTGAAAACAGGGGAGTTGCGACCACGGCACAAAAATGGAAGAGTCGTTGAGAGGGGGGCGTTCGCACTTTTGTATGGTGGGGGAGGTGATATAGGCATGCCTCGGCTCTGGACCCAAGGTCTCATCCCACAAGTCAGCCCGGACTGGAAGGTGGACACCGAGTACATTTACACCATGTTGCCGTCACTTTCTCCCATTGAAGTCATCTTCCAAACCGGTATATTTATGTCAACAGATCCGAGAGACAGGTTATTTGGTATCTTGTCTCTGATCCCGAGCGCCAAGTCCTTCTTGCCGGATTACACAAAGTCTCTGGCAGAGATATCAACCAGCTTTACCAGATGGTACGCACAAACAGTCAAATCGTGGGATATCCTCTCTCTCTGTCATCCACGAGACCGAAGAGCTTGGCTCGTGTTCAAGACCTCTCCGAGCTGGGCTGTTGACTTTCGGCACGATTACGGGGTACTTCCTCCATTTGCCCTGCGAAAACGGTCAGACAACTCGCCAATGTTTTCCGCTGGTATCGCTCCGGGGATAACGGCAGGACTTCTAGAGACAACCAAAGATCAAGATTATCCGAGGATAACTTTAACTGGTTGTATAGTCGGCGAAGTGGTCAAGATCTGGAACCCAATGTCCACCGGAATCTCGAAATTGCCGCATCCAAGCCTTTGGTCACGCTTGGAAGAAGAGTCTGATTCCCTGTCCAACAACAACAAACCTTTCAACCCCTTGGCAAGCTCTATGTCCCTACTCCTACCCAATGGCCCGTCATTGAACCATCCTGTCCATGATTACTTTAAAAAGGTCAACATCCAAAGATGGAACAAAGCCATAGCAGGCCACGCGGATAAACTCCTCAGATCCCTATGGCAAGTCTATTCCTCCTCTTCCGGATTCACTCACGGTACACAACAATCTCACGCATACACCACCGACGATATACTACCAGATCATTCCCTATCCGCTTCGCACCTACAATCAAGCTTCCAAACTCTCATCACCGGTATCGCCCTCGTAACAGGCTCAGAAACAGCTGACGCAGCAAAGTTACTGTCCCTCACCCTCAACGACAATACCTCGCAGCAACAATTCCCATTCATATGCACAAACATGGCATCCCGCACAGCAGAATCGTCAACCTCGTCGGCGTCCTTGGCTTCCGATTTCGTGCTTCGAGCAGATGATTGGTCGCTGTTCATCACAGACGATGGAAGAGTTGGAATCGGACACGCGCATACGCATATAGGGGATAAAGTTTTGATTCCTCATGGCGGGAGTGTTCCTTATGTTATTCGTGAAAAGGTCCCAAAGGAAAGGGTTGAGGCGTTGAAAAGGGGACAAGAATGGGAGTTGATCGGTGAGTGTTTTTTGGAAGGGAGGATGCATGCAGGGGTGCTAAAGGATCCTTTGTATGATGACCGGTTGGATGCGGATTTGGTTGAGAGTTTGAAGACTGAGGAAGGTAGTAGGATTCACGTTAAAAAGGGCGGATGGAGGTATAGGTGTCGTTTTAGGACGAGGGGAATTACGTTGGTTTAACTAGGCATGTTTCCAATTTATGCCCGTCGTCTTAGAAGGGCAATGACATCTAAAGAGAATCTAAAAGTGTTGGATGAATAAGTTCATCACCCGTTCTAGGTCTAGGTGTTTCTTATCAAAAACCCTAAACAAATCCTCACAACCTCTTTCACAAACTCCTCGTCAGAATACCTCTCCGTCTTCAACAAAAAGTTTCCTAACCATCCTCTCAAACTTACCCTGATCCGCCCTACGCGCAAAATCAACAATCCTAGCAAATAAAATGCACAAACCCGCAGCCACAGCAGGATTCTCAACGTTCCCTCCGGCCTTCGAAACTCTATAGTTTTTTTTTCGGCTGATACTCCCTAATATATGCCCAGGACAAACTTCCGTCAAATTAAAGAAACTGTACTAAGCGGCGCCATAAGGTTCCCAAGCCTCGCCAGGAATATTTTGAAGCAATGCCCGGCGACTGATGCTAGGCCAAAAGCATCTCCCTGCATAAAACTCTCGAGATTATCCTCCCACATTGACTGCATCCTCTTTTGTTTTTTTCCTATTTTATATTCCCAAGTCCAACTTGCTGCTCCTCAAGAATAGATTTCAACCCAATAGTCGTACTGAGTTAAAGTCGAAGAAAGAACGATTCTTTCTAAACTCCCCCTCCGGATTGGTGTATTTTTGGTCTTTTTTGAAATCTTGAGTTCATCAAATCCAACAACAGCCCACTTTGTTTTCTAACCGATATTCAGCGTACAACATACTCATCCGATCTCTCCTCGGCAAGCCAAAGGATCGTACATAGCAATCTTCTTGGCTTCCAGAGTTGGAAAACCCCCCGATTGTCACACTCTATATGAAACCTGAAAAGCACACTGGTTCATCATGCTCTGCGTCAAGGCAAAAACCTATCATTTTAGTCTGTTCAAAACACTTTTTGAGCGTTACTCTTCACTTTCCCTAAAAACATAACCGCCGAGCAGACCTCATCACTAAACCAGTAATAGAGAGATTGTCTGACTCTTTTTGGACCCCTTCAAAGTCCTTGAACTATCCAAGTTGTTTGGTGAAATTCGTATGAAAAGGGCGCTGAGTCATCGGCATGGATGACTGAGAGGTCACTGAATACCTCAAATCTGTGGATTATTATTGATTTGCCGTTTTGATCTCACGGGCTATTTCGTCATGGACCTTTTGCTGAGTTATATCAAATGGCAAGGCCTTGTAGCTCGGTGGGTATTCTTGGTCTGGCTGTTTACGAGCGATGAAGAATTCTAGTTCAACGCCGATTGTTAGGGGGTTCATTTTGGGGCTGGTTACTGCTTGTCATGATGAGGAGTGTGAAACTGTGGTTGATACTGAAACCGAGATGCTTCGGAGACATACATAGTTTGGGTTTCCGGTAGTTGGATTTTATATACAGCCATGTACGCATAATGGGCTGGAGAATGATGATTTGGTTGTCTGTGGACCATTGGGAAACATGGAGTCACTGCAACATGTAGCCCTCGTAAAGATAAGCAGCTGCTCACTGCTCAGCAGCACCTACATAAAATTCCGAGGCCTGCGTCACTGTATCACAGTCCAGGGACCAGCATTAATAAAGGGATAGACAAGATGAAGCTCGTGAATTCTATGCTGGGAGCTATGTTCCACCAGTCCCAAACAGTTTCAAGAGGGCTGTCGACAGTATTACGTTACCTTGACTTAAATTGTGTCGGAATCCCCAAAACAGACCGGCAACTTGTTCGACATCGGAGTCAAAGCCTGCCTTACTAAGCCGAGATGCCAGCAAGGAGTTTGCTTTTTTTTTTCAAGAACAGGACAGTCGCTCCAGGAAATTTGCAACAACAGCACATAGCAAAATAAACACCAATGTAAAATCTCAAGGGGTATATAATTTCACAAACCAGCTAACTACGCTAGGCTCTTTCCCTTTCTTTCCCTTAGATCCGAATCCATATCTTTACAATACCATTTCCCTTCCTCCATCATTGTATTCGTTTTTTTACTCAGCGGACTCCTCAGAAGAGTGCTTCTTGAGCAAGTTGAGAATCTGAGGGGGGTTGGCACCGAGAAACTCGTCGACCTTCTCGCCGTTCTTGAAAAAGAGAAAAGTGGGCATAGCGCGGATTCCGAGCTCCTGTGCGAGTTCGGGGAGGTGATCGACGTCGAACTTGCCAAAGTAGACCTTGTCTTTGAAGTCCTCGCTTTCGGCCCACCTGGAAAAAAGGAATTAGTTATTGAAAGAGGGGGGGAGGAAAGGCAAGACGTACTTGGCGATTTGAGGAGCAATGGCCTTGCAAGGACCGCACCAGGTAGCGAAAGCGTCGATGATGACGACGTCGTTCTTGGCAATAGCCTCCTTGAACTGGTCTTCGCTAGAGAGAAGGAAAAAGTCGAGGGGTTAGTGGATTGGACTTCAAGTTGGGGAGGAATGCGCAAGCCATAATGGCAGGGTTGCGCAAACGAGAGGGGAAAGCATACGTCTCGAAGATGTGGACAGTCATTTTGGATGAGGTTGTGGTGAAGAGTCTGGTGGAGATTGGAATAGGAAGCTGTTTCGCAATGATTGAAGAAGCTCTGAAGGAATTGAAAGCAGGACGGGCGAGTCTGAATGACATTGGAAGAGGGAAAAGGAAGCGGGGGGACAAGGCCGGCGTGTGGGTGGGTGGGCTGTGTTCAAATAAAAGCCTCTTCTCCTCTGTTCAGCTGCAAGCAAGCAAAAACAAAAAATAATCAGCAAATCGGAGTGTATGATGTAACACGTTCTTTTTTGGGAGGGGACGGGGGATTTGTCATGAACTTTTTCCACCGAAAAAACGAGGGATTTCGGGGTCACCAGCAACTTCTCCAGGCGCATGACGCATGCGGGGTTTTATTGAGGGATGGAACTACCCCGCTATTTCGAGAATATCTTTGTAATTACGCCTTGATTACCAATCTTTCACATCCTGATCATGCACGTTTTCGGCTTCCGGCACTGGATTTTAAAAGATTCCTCATCATTGCATAGCAACACGTCAGAAAAGTCAAATTACATACAGATAGGTATTGTGATTGGTGTGACAAAAATTGTCAACAGTAAGCAACCATTCGGATCATTCTTCCTAATTTGGACCAAGGCTCAATTTCTCAGCACTATCGCTGCTTTGGCCAAAAGTTCCCTTTCCCCCTCGGCCTCCTCCTGCATCATTTCCTGGAACGACGGAAGGGCCTTGGAAGCCTTTATATCAAGTGGATTAAGACCCAACTTCTGAAGGCTCTCCTCTGCTGCCTTTTTCGCCGACGATTGATCGGCATGGTACTTCTTCCATTTCTCATAATTATCTTTCCACACACTCTCGTCAACACCCTCAATATCCTTGAGCATCGAGAAGTTGCCCTTGATGATAGATGAAGCCTCTGGAAAATGGAAGAAAATTCCGCCTTCCTGTTCGTACTGCTTCAGCTCCCTGGGTTTGCTCGGCGGGGCCAATCCGAAAACCTCAGTAAAGGTTCTCGAGTTGAGGATCTGGACGTTGAATCTGGCGTAATCCTCGGATGAGACATGACGCGGCCATCTGCTGTGTTGCTTGTCTTGGATAA
Source organism: Podospora fimiseda (assembly GCA_033297215.1). Classification (NCBI taxonomy): domain Eukaryota; kingdom Fungi; phylum Ascomycota; class Sordariomycetes; order Sordariales; family Podosporaceae; genus Podospora; species Podospora fimiseda. Next base: position 25,069 of record MU865299.1, on the reverse strand, counting down.
TGGTCTGTTCAATCCGACCGCCGGCACCAATGCCCATGTAATATCCTGGCCCAAATCCTGGACCGCCGCCTCCGCCCCTCAACGGAAAGAATAAATGAACCGTGGTCGAATCGCTAATGCTATAATCGTCCAAGGTTCTATGATTCTCGAGGATTCCGCATCGAGTCAATCTAATCTCATCCACCATCGACTTCACCTCGAAGTCCTTGTCGTACCAAGTCTTCAACAGATCGTTTCTCTCCGCTACCATGTTCTTGAGTTCCTCAATCGTCGTCAGAGGCTTAACGTGGTAGCACTGAGTCTGTCCGGTGTAGTACTTGACAAACATGGTGAATTGCTCTCCTTCAACTTCGTCCAGAGGTCGGTATTTGGGAACATGCGGGGGCGGTGGATCGCGTTTCTCTGGGCGAAGGGCGACAACCTCGATCATTATGCCTCCTTCCTTCTCTGCGCCTGTGACCTGAGCTTCAACAGTTTGACCCCAGCCAAGCCGGCTCGCAACGAACTGCCGGACGACACCGGGCTCAATGGCAACACCATCTAGCCAAGGCTGTCCTGGAACGAACATATAATCCTGGTCTGCCTCGACAGCACTCGGCCCATCGGTCGGAACATATGGGCGACCCGACACTGCATTGACACCTCCAACCCAGATCTTCATCAGATAATTAGGACGGTTAAGACCCAGTTCGCGATGGTCAAAGTCAATCCACATGGCTTCGGTCTCTGAACAACAAAAGACATCAGTAAACGCACGAGTTCACAAGGACTGGCAAAAAGCTCACGGTACATGGGCATCAAAATGCCTCCCTTCTCAGCAAAAGATTCCGGCAGGTTCTCCTTGTGCTCAGAGACTGGAAACAAAGGGAATTGTCCCATGTCAGGTGGAAGCTTGAAAGTCACATCCTTGACCTCGGGAACCTTGATGGTTCTGCGAAAGCTGATATTTAGGTAGCCATCAACGGTGACGACGTCTGCCAAATTGATATTGGTCCGGGCCTCCACCTTCATGCGGCCGTCGCCTTGAGACTGGATTTCGAAGACTGTAACGCTCATGGTGGGCGATACCTGTCTGTCTTACCACTTTGTAGGTGGGAGTTGAATATGAGGAGAGGTTTGGGGAGAAAGGGGAAGGGGAGACGAGATCTGTAGTAATATAGAGATATGAGCGTGAGGGATTGGAAGCTCCAGATATTGAATTGGGACAGTCCGGTTCGAAGATTCATGTAACTCAATCCACAAAGATCTCGAGTCCAGAAAGGACTGATTATTTGATTGAGCCAGAGACCGCCTGGGCTCGTCGGGGGTTTTATCCCCAAACAGACATCACTGGGGTCGATGCTGACTGATTGAATAATGTGTTTGAAGAGCAAGCTTTCCACCATCTATTGCAGATAACTGACCGGGCTGAGCTTTCAAAGGAACCAGGCACGCATAACACCGTGTAACCGTGGTATGATGGCTAACAATCGGATCATTAACAGAAATGTGGCGCTTAAAACCCGACCAAATATGCAACTGTCCAAGTCGCACAGGCGTACATGACTACATGGAGATTGGTTTGAATGAAAGCTACCAAGAGCGTAGGCATACGGAGGCTTTAAGAGATTAAAAAAAAATACCTACCATGAGAATCTACATGAACTCGGCTGCTATTATACATTACGAAAAGGATCGGCGATGAAGTGCCTGTGCAGCAGCTTCACTGAAAAAAAAGGCAATTTGTTGACGCTCCGGAGTTCGGGCAAGTGGAAAAAGATGAGAACCTCCATATTCTGTACGGATGACTTGAATCTAAGGGACCTAGAGATGGATACTATTATCAAGTGGAGTAGTAAGCAGAACGCCAGAGCCACAACGACGAATCGATGGATGTGCTTATAGAGCATGAGATGATCTTGAGCCACGTTTTGATGAGAAGGCCCTCCCGTGGTTCCTTCTCCATTGGTAGGTGGCCACGCACATACTTCTGTATCTCCACCCGCTGCAGATGGCGATTTATTGCGGAGTACAGAGCTGAATGTTGAGATCGGCTGCTCTCTAATATCCGTCAGCCGCCAGCCTATCGGGCAAATTATAACAACGCTCTTTGTTGTTGAAAACTGGGTATGTGGCGGTCACATTTCCTTTACGGATAATCCGTTGGGTACGGTTATAGATGAACGGCCGATCTCTAATGCAAGGTACAGAGGTGAAATATCCGGCTCAAGCTCATGATGATAATCTTTTATACTGTTCATAATACCAAGCTTTATTTACCCGCATTACAACCCACGCTTGCTGTTTACAAATTTACATGACCAAAAGAAAAATTCCCAATATTCCGTCCCTAACATTACTCATTACAAGTCGTTGCCTTCTCAAGAAAAGACGGCATTAACACAAGGCCCGCCGGTAGGGCACTTGGCATACAAGCTGAGCCAGGCATCACCACCACAGTACTGGAGGCTGTTGCCAGTGCAGCGGTAGTCGCACAGGGCCAAGCTGGCGAGGGTGGTGGCAGGCTGGCGGGTAGGAGCGTAACTGTTTCCGCACCAGCATTCTCTTCTCCACTCGGTACCGCCATAGGCAAAGCCACCGGCCTGGCAGAAGGCCAAGCATGCCTCGTTGGTCATGGTGTCGCTACCGAACATGGCGCCGGAGAGAGTGCGGAAGGCACCGTCAGTGGTCCATCTCTCCTCGGGGGCGCAACCAATGAACCTCCAGCCGTTGGCAGTCTGGTCGGTGTATGGCAGAGCGGTGGCGGTGCTGGTAGAGCTGGTTGTTGTTGTTGTGGCGGTCACCGAGGTAGAAGTGCTCGTGGTGACGGCCACAGAGGAGGTGGAGATGGAGGAGGAGCTGGTGGTGGTGGAGGTTACCACAGTGGAAAGAGTGGTTGGGGGCGTTCCTCCGGTTGGGATGACAACAAGAGTTACTCGGATGCACTCGCGGTTGACATCAATGACTGAGATGTGAGGGTCAGCTGTCTTGGCTCAAGAAGAAGGAAAACCATGGACCTGAGTGTGCTTACGTGTATTGCCGGGCGGGTCGTAGCGGAATTCGTGGCTGCCATCAAAAGAGTGACGGACGCAAATGAAGCCTCCATCGGGCTCGCCGACCCATCTGACGAAGCGGAGCTCAATCTGAAGGAGGCCGGTGTCTGGGTTGCAGGCGTAGGTAGGCTGGAAGACAGCTGCATTGTCACCACGGCCCGTGGTGAAGAGTTTGGTGGTGTGGTCGATCTCAGAGAACTGGTAAATTTATTAGCTACATTGGGGTTGAAGAGGAGAAAGGGGTGCATACCTCGCCACCAATTACAGCACGAACACCCGTTGATAGCTGGTGGATAACACCGTTGATCAAGGTGAGGTCATACGTTGGCATACCAACGGGGCCGATGAAGAGATGCTTATCACCTCCACCGGCCTCGTCAAAGTTCATGTACTTGTTGTGTACTTCCAACCGAGTGGCATTCTGAACCTGGGCTCTAAAATAGTACGTGATATTGTTGGAAAGAGTGCCTGGTGGGATGGTGCACTGAGCCGCGGCAAGAGCCGCTCCGGAAAGGAGGGCGGTGATAGTCTTTAGGCTGATCATCTTGTCGTCGTTTCCGGTGGTTGACAGTGTGACGGACTGAACGAGATGTGGGGGCCGGGTGTTTTCCTCTTCTTATGCTCGACTCGACAGCGAGCTCCGAGGTCTAGAGAGGGCCAGGGTCCAAGACCATGCTTCCATAGCTCGACGAGCTGAAAGCAAGCATCATCACAAGCGGTCTTGGAAATGACAAGGTAGTTCAGGACCCTTCTTCCAGAAGAGGACTGGTTCCCAATAATGTCGATGCAAACTGCAAAGCTACTGTGCGAGACTGTCAGTGCTACGGTAGTGTAGGTAGGCGCAGGTAAGGCGTGCAACGTACCCTGAGGTGAAGGAGGCATATGAGAGGGTGTCTTCATTTTAGGGGATCCATCTTTTCATCCAGTCAAGTCTCGTATCAGTGGTGATGTGGCGTGTCGATGTGCAGCTGTGTTTTTTTTCTCTCCTCATTTCCCCACGGCCCATTCGGCAACCTCAGATGACCAGCGTGCAGCCTGCCTGCGGGTCGTTCCACAAGGAACCGTTCTGTCCAACCCTCCCAGAGTCCCCTGGTGCGGTGTGTGCCTGGCCGATGACATGGGAAAAGGATTTTGTGGCTTTTTAAAGTCCGAAGGGTTGCAGGAATAGATTCTTTTTTTGCTCACGCCAAGTGCAAAAATGGGCCGAATGCGAAACCATCTATGGGTCTGTAAACTCTGGGCTTTTTGAGGCTGGTATTTTCATGTCGAGTGTCATTGCGGTGAAGGAGGAGAAACCTGGGGTGGGTGGATGGTGGATTCTTAGAGAAGATCTGGAGAAACTTTTTAGCGAGGATGATCACCACTTTTTGGTGGCTTTTTTTAGGCACTGATTTCCCTTGGCACTCTAAGATTTGGAGAGGAGGTGACCACTGCGGCGGGGTTCCAGCAAACTGCCATGCCTGTTAACTGAGACACGCATGGCATTATTGGAGACAAACAATATTTCTTTTATCATTTCATGATCGCTACGGGTATCGGAGATCAACAGCCAACCATTCGAGGTCCCTAACCACTCGGGCCAAAGTCTGGAAGCGAAGCCACCAACCAAAAAATGCACCTTTCCCCAACAACCTCATCAATGAATCACCTATCCAGCGCTCCTGGGATTCTTGGTGGACATGCTGCCGCGAACGCTTCCAAACTGATATCCTGCACGACCGGCACGCCGCCAAATTCTCGTACCAAACATGTCACGGCATCTTCACATTGAGGCCATCCCAACTTCTCGAGCCCTTCAACACGGTCGCTCATGAATGCCTCCAAAGAGTCCTGCAATGCATCGCCCGTCGTGATTTCCTCCGGCGTTGAAGCTCCTCGATATTCGCCTGCCGTGCCGAATATTAATGGCAGCTCTGAGCCGTGGTATGCGCCGAGGTAGGGCTCCGGCGAAACGTTGCTGAAGTTGCCCGCATACAAGAATCGAAAGACAGGAATGTCGTTCTCAATCCGAAACTGTGCGGCCTCCACTGATGGGCAAAAGAACAATACTTCGGTGGTTCCGTCCACGATCGTCTGGTTGACCCCGTTCGGACCCAGAGGCACAAACACCAATCCATCACTTTTGTCAGTGCCGATGATTGTTGGGACATGCAAGATTTTCCCTTCGGCAGCTCGCTCCCTGTAACTCTTAAACACCGTCACATTGTCAGCCACCGCGGTGAAGTAGAGTGCTCCTGGTTGCCCCGTCATCAGCTTCACCATCTCTTCCTTCAAAAACTCTTCCAACGCGTTTACATCTACGCTTTGCATGCATCTCAACTCCTCCTCTGCGGAACTGCTGTCTTTGTTACACCCGAAATGCTTTGCAACGCCGGTAAAGTTGCCGTGCGTAACATCTTCCGTGCTCGCCCTTGCGCCCGGGAAGATCTCAGTCCCGCTTCCCATCACAATGCCGCTGACTATTGGGTCCTTGTCCTCAGTATAAGCATACTGATACCAACCAGCAGAGATGCTGCCGGCGCTGTGTCCCCATAGCGTGATGCGCTTCGTGTCTCCTCCAAATGCCTCGATATTGTCACGAACCCATTTCACAACTTCCCGCTGGTCCAGCAATCCAACGTTGCGCTCACTGGGATTGAGCCCCGCAGCATTGGGAAAGCCGAGGATGTTGAGCCGGTAGTTGAAGGTAACCACAATGTGTTTCTGACTATCTTGGACCCAGTTGGCAGGGATCTGGTAGGGAATATTTTGTCCGCCAAAGTTGAAAGCGCCGCCGTGGATGAAGATGATGACCGGAAGTTTCTCTCCTGGTTTGACTGAGGGTGTGTAGACGCTAAGACTCAGACAATCTTCTGAGGTGTCGTAGGACGTTTCGTTCAGCCCCTCAAGATTGAATTCTGATACAAGCCGGTTGTAGACAAGAGGTGGATCCTCCAAGAAGAATTGAGGGCAAGATGGACCGAATTCGAAGGCGTCGATGCTACCACCTGGGTAGGAGTCAACTGGTACAGGAGGCCTAAACCGGCGTTCGTGGATTGGTGGTTTTGAATATGGAATTCCCAGGAATCGGCGTACACAAGGTGTAGATAAGTTCACCATGCCATGGATGGTGCCGAGATGGCTGTGAACTGTGAGAGAGTCGTCGGTGATGGGCCGGCACGTTGGCCAAGTGGTTGGGGAAGTAGCACTGGCTACCCCAAAGAGGAAGAGACAAAGAAGACTGTTCATGATCGACTTTTGGGCTAGAAAGCCTTCACTCGTCGATCAAGGTGTGAGATTTTGACCTGGCAGAAATCTGGGAGGTCGATCGGGGCGCGAAAAGTCTTTATACATCATAACCAACAACTCTAGAGTAGTGTGCCCACAAACAAATGTTCTCATATTCTTGAGACTTTGTCATGGGTGGCTGGCTGTCATGATACCCGCTAGTGGCAGTCGTTGGACACCATTGGACACCGCTTGCTGATCCGAGTCGGGGAATCCTGTTCGGGTGAGTAAATCCCTAAGCAGACAGATTTAGTCCAAACTCAAAATATGGCAATGTCTTTGTTCATTGCAGACTGACAGACAGCAGGCTGATCCCGGTGAGTTTGGACGAGTGCAGATCGTATTCGAGGAAAGCGCACGGTCTTGTAGAAAAATTCCATCACTGAGGAAGTTCTGTCTCAACGGATGCCATCATTCCGACAAAGGATGCAGGCTTATGTCCACAGGTCCGCAGAGAAAACTTGTTCAGGAAGTCGCTTCTCCGAGGGTACTGACTGTCATTGGCGTACACAGACATCAGACATAATGCTTGGCCTTGTGACACTTGTCTTGGAGCTCTCATCCCTGTCATCATCGTACAGGTCAAAGAACCTAAGAAGGATCCCTCCCAGATCAAACCATATCCATCATTTCTGTGGAAAGTAGGAGCTGGGATTTTAGGAAAAGTCGAATGACCTTGCTCGCAAATACGAAGATCTTGATCCGATTTATTTTATCCTTCCCGCGGGAATCATTCGATATTCGGCGCAGGTTCCGGTCGGAGCACCTTCCTATCGAATATCGTCTAGACTGGAGGCATTTTATGAACCATCAACATGACCCTTACCCACAACAACTCGATCCATATCAGAAAAAAAAACCTAAGTTGGAGTTTGGACTAACAGCCATGTGGTTTCTCCATCCTCCACCCTCGGCATGTTTCAACGCATCCTACAACTCCTCCAACCCAAACTCCTTGACCTCAACTCCTGCCGCCCCTTTTTCTTTCTTATTCTCAACATCCAAATAATGCAGACCGCCTACCAACGGAAAAGGAAGCACACAAGGGGCTTTGAAAAGCCTTTTCATCAAAACGTGGCTCAGGATCAAGATCTCAAAAAAATCAAAAAGTCCGGGTTACTTGGACTTGGATAGTTTGATATCAACTCTGAACAACAGTCACAACAACGCTTAGTCTCCCTCAAATCTTTGATACTCCCCTCCCCTCAATCCTTCCTTCACATACACCCCTCTTACTCCCCCTAACAAACTCTTTCAACCTCTTTATATCCTCATTTTCCCCCTCCTCCAACTCGTGCCCCCCCCCCCCCCAAAAAAAAAAAAAAAAAAAAACCCCTCACCACCCCCTTCTCAACCCTCTTTATCCTCTCCTCCTGTCACACGGTTCCCGCTGACAGCATCCAATACAGTGTACTCGGCCTCCCGACACAACAATCACCATGCCAAAGACCCTCCACAGCCTACCAGTATAGTAGGGCGGCCGAAGGAGGGTTATGCTATGCAATAGGAGGTGCCCGATGACCAGTATACTAAAGGATGGTTGGTCAAGAACGTCGCCGACACGGGACAGATCTGCAGGGTGGCTGCAGAAGCCACCGAGTCATGATGACTGTTCTCTTTGTAATCGTCGGGTGGCGAGGAAGGCCTCCGACGGAGAGAAGGAATGGCCACGCAAGTACAAGGGCCCAGGAGGGACCCGTACGAGTATAAATAGGGCCTTGGTCTTCCTAGTTAGAATGTTGGAAGTACAAGGACCTTGAGGCCATTACAGTTTATTATATTGATTTGAATACAAGCCTATTCCAAGCCCATTATACATGCCCTTGTCACACCTCCCCCCATCCCCTCCTCCTCAACCCAACAACATTAACCCCTACAGTCCTCCCTCTATATCCTTTAACCATACTAAAAGGCAACACATCCCTCGAAGCAACAGTCTTTGCTCCCAAAAACGCATACTCCCCTACTCTCCCCACTGCGTAACTCCCGCTCCACCACTGATTATCGCTCCTTTTCCAACTTCAACATGACCAGCTAACAAAACCCCATTTACTAAAATAACATTATCGCCTACATGACAATCGTGGGCGACATGTACATTAGCCATTATGAGACAATTATTCCCTATGCTAGTCGCCTCCGTTCCAAGATTGATAGTGACATGTTCACGGATAGTGCAATAATCCCCTATTGTTAAGAAACTGGAATCGGAATCTGCAATGGCTTGGGATGGACCACCGAGGACGGAATGGGGGTGGATGGTGCAGTTGGAACCGATTTTTGTGTGGCCGGAGATTATTATGTGGGAGTCGATGGATACGTTGGGACCTATGAAACAAAAGGGGCCGATTTGAACAGAGGAAGAGATTTTTGCGAAGGGGTGGATTAGGGAGGTTGGATGGATTTTGGGGGAGTCTGAGGGGAGGTGTTTGGTGGCCAATTTTGAGGTTTGTTGAGGGGAAAGAGTCGGTTATTCTGGGAGGCAAGTAGGGAAGATGACAGGTTGATATACCCAACCTTTGTGTGATGTTGTGCTCAGTAAGACGGAGGGACTTGCGTGTCACTTTGGCCAGATTTTTGGGCAATCCTGATAGGGAATTCTTTCCCGATTCTGCCTTATCTGCGTGACTTTGTGAAAGGTGTTGCATCTTGTTGATCCCCACTTGATGAAAGGTTTTTAGTAACTTTGTGGAACTCATACAAGTGGACATTTGTATTTTCTAGACTCTTTGACTAGAACCCTTCTTGGATAGTTGGATCCTCTTGACTTATAAAAAATCGGGACAAAGGTTTAAACATAGTTCCAGGTTAATACCTATAAATTCCGCTGATTTATATAAGAGAAGAAAAAAAAACTACCAAACATTCTTCGCCTTATCATTAACAATCCGCTCAATAAAAGTATTCAACTCTGCCAAATGCCTCACAATAAAGGCATCCCTCCCCCACTTATCACGCCTCACCGCTCTCACCAAACTGGTACACCTCTCCGCTTGCTCTCTGTCCTCATATCCATTAGACACCCAACAGATGCTAGCCCCGATAGCTTTTCCATACCGAATATCATCCTCCGAATCCCCAACAACCAACACATCATCAGTCCCATAGTACCCCCCTCCCCTCTGCGTCGAGCTGCTGCTGCTGCTGCTGAACATTTCAAGTCCATACTCTTTATAGCTCCCTGCATCAGGCTTCGGAGGCACCCCCCCGCCGCTACGAATCCCAGTTTCAGCCATAATCATAAACTCATCAATGAGATGATCCATCTTGTTTCTTTTGAAGATATCCATGACAAAAACCTTTGGCAGTTTGTTGGCGAATATCACGGTAGGGATCTTGGCCTCTTTGAGGGTTTTGAGGAGTTCATAAACGCACCAGAGGGGTTTGATGTATTGAATACCGTCAGCCATGTAGAGTTGTTTGTAGGTGACCGCCCAGGCGTTGACCATGAAGGCGTTGACGGGCTTGTTGGGGGAGATCTTTTGGAGCATCGCGGTGAAAGCGCTCTTGATGTTGTCGGAGCTGCGGACGTAGTTGACTACTTCACGCGGAGTGAAAACCTTGTCTAAACCGATATTAACGCGAGGGCTGTAGATGGTTTTGAATGTCCGATCGGCCGATCTCCAGATGGCTTCGTTGGTGTCGAAGAGGGTGTTTTCGAAATTGATGATGAATAGACGCGGGGTTGCCATCATGGTAGGGACGCCCAGTAGATATACATGTTCGTATAATCCGATGCTACTGCCCATGATGGATGAAATGAAATGATGATTTTTTTTTTCCAAAAAAGGTTTGATTGATGTTTTGGAAGAGAAAGAAAAGAAATGTGCGCAAGCCGGAACTCCATAAAGGTACCTTTTATTTATTTTTTAAGTTTGTTTGGTGACGCCACAGTAACCATTCTTCACTCTGGCCCTCTGGGAAGGTACGACCACTAATCACTCCCCTCTCAAACTAAAAGTACTCGACGATAACCTCTTTACCACATTTCCCTTTCTTTTCACTCTAGTCAAGTCATCCTCAAACCCAAACCCATATTTCAAATCATCTCTTATCCCAACAACACCCAACCTACCCGCCTGCGCCGTCCCGTGTCCTTCCACAAACCCATACCCCATCTTCATTTCCCTAACTTCTTTATTAACTTCCATCCCTTGACTCCCCCCTTGCCAATTTACTTTATCCAATCCCTTTCCCCTAGTCGCAGCCACGATGTCCGAAAACCCCGTATCCCTCGTCACTCCCCCGTTTTCTCTAACGGCAAATAACCCCGCTATCACACCGCACAAAGCCATAATAATAGAAATCCCATAAACGATCCATAAATCCCGAAAGTGATACTTGTATACATTTGCCCTTTGGGATTTTTCACAAGGGTATTTGAGGTCATTCCGGTCTTGTAGTTCTTGCAAGGTATGGCCCAGTCCAGACTGTTGATCCGGTTTCGTGGCCCAGACTACGCTGCTGAATTGCGGATTTGACAACATGCTGAGGATTATATCCGTATAAAACTTTTGGATTTGTCCTTGTAGGTTTTGATGAGGAAAGTAATTTGCTTCGAGGTCGAGTAAAGTGGTTTGGACGGCGTCGGTGTTTACCAAGGGAACGCTGTTTGCGTCTCGTTTGTTGATTGATACCGTTCCGTTGAGAAAAGAACGGGCGATGAGACCTAGAGAGTGATAAGCGGCTGTTAGGCGATACCTTTTTTTATCTCTGGGGAAGATATAGTTTGATTCGGGAATAGCGGTGATGTTGTCGGCTGTGTCGTCTTGGGATTCGACTAGGGGAAGATAAGTGGTGTTTATGACTGGGCGGATGTACTCGAGGGAGGTTACGTTGGTTGTTTGAGAGCCAGAGGTATAATTGAACAGGACAGTGTAGGAGGCTTCGTAGTTTTCGCAGCCAAAGATTTTGGGAATAAAGGCTGATTCCCAGTCTGGAGAATCGCGGGTTTTGGGCAGAGGTTTGCTTGGGTCTGCGCGGACGGCGTATCCCATCCAGATTATAGGTTCTGTGCGAAATGCTCCGAGGTTCTTGGGGTCAGGTCGATTACCTTTGGGGATACCGCCGGGTAATACGTCGTTGATTTGGGTGGTTGAGTATTCTCCTCCCCCTGTGAAGCCGTAGTAGGTATTAACACCACGGGGCACGAGGACATCAGTGTTGAAAGGGGGGGCAATGCTGCCGGATTCTTGGGTGAGGTTTGAAGGGTTCGAGCCGACGCCACTTGCCAGTTCGGTGCATTTGTAGGCTGGGGCTATGAATTTGAGTTCAAAGGAGCAGTTCCAGCCTAGACCGCAGGTTTCCAGTTGAGCATTCTTTCTCATGAGGGTCTCTCCCATGAAGGCACCAACAGTGAGTGTTTGCTCCAGGACGGAACCTGGTCCGGTGTAATAATCAAACCAGTCGTCATCATCGCCGTCGTCGGCACGTCTGGTGGTGTTCCAAAAAGGGATGGGTACCTCAAAGTATTTGCCAACCTTTGTAGGATTCCTCCATTCGTCCGTCTCTTCAAAGGTGAAATTCAAAGACCGAATTCCAGGACACATGCTCTTTTCATGTATCGGTTTCAATTCAACCTGAAGAGTGTTTGCTGTGAGCACAACCGTCAGGGGTGCGATCCTGGGGTCTTGTCAGTTACGAATAAAATCAACATTTAATATGCTCCGACTCACCAAACAAACAATCCCAACAACGCAGCAATTTTCGAAACCTTAATCATCTCCCAGCTAAAAAACGCCGCAAGAGACGAAGTAAGCGAGAACAACGAATCCAAAGCAGCAACGCTCATCAATCTTTTTCGAACAGTCACCCATACCCTTTGGTGATACGCAATAATAACAGCCGCGCTCAGTCCTGCCTTTGCACCAAACGCCAACAACGTTCCATACCGCTGCATCACGAGCTGATCCGTAGCTACTTTCCCATCAAGCGTAAAGTAGAAAACATGATGACCTGCAGCGCACGCAGCTCCAAACAAGAAACAAATCATCATGGCCCATTGTGACTTCCAAAACCTTTTGAATTTCGATCCTCCATCTCTTTTGTGTCTGCCAATTTCTGGCGCTGCAGGACCCACGGAAACATATCCCGATGGTTTTGCCGCTGGAGAAAAATATCCTGCATCTGTTTGTGGTGTAGCTTGTAGTGGGAATTGTCCATGGGAGTCGTGTTGTAGTCTCTCGTAACCTCTATGCTGACGATGCTGTTGGTGTTGAACAAATGACTGTGGACCTCCTCCTCCAGGGGTCGGAGAATCTTGGTATGCATGATGATGAGCAGCACCGATGTAACCCATTTCAACGCCTGCTCTTGAATCATATGGATGAGGGGATAAATCCTGCCAACTTCTCTGTGGTGATGGTTGTCCTCCCCCGCCCATGGAGGGTGTTAATTGAGACCAGGATTCTGTAGAGTATATTGAACTTTGCTCTGTGCGGGTGCCAGTGTTACTCCATGATGATGATGGCGGGCCGTTTGGAGGTGGCGCGTAGGCCATGGTGTTGAATTATTGAATGTGAAATCTATCAAACTGGTATAAAACACGTGGGTAATACTACTGCGATGAAAAGAAGATGGGGTATATAATAAATGAGATTGAAAGATGCCGCGCAAGCTTCGGTTTTCAGGTTGGGTTCCCTCTTGTGTTACTCCCCAAGAAAAAAACATGGGGCTGGGTCTGGACTGGACTCTGGGTCTGGAATGTCACAGCCCACAAGGAAGGATCCTCGCTTCATTCTTTGTTTTATTTTTTCAGCTGAAAAAAATTCATAATGGAGCTAAAATAGACAAAATTGCTTTTTTGGTTGGGCATCCTATTTTCAGCCACTGTGAATGTTGATTGGTCCAAATAAGGCTGTGTAACCTCAAAATGTAGGGCATTCTTTAAGAGTCCGACTAAAAAACTTGGAAAGGTTCGGAATTATTGATTTGAAGGATTTCAGTCAGGAACGGTCAAACCATTTTGCTTTCGGAGTTTAGATATTTATATCCTTGAATTTCGGATGATGTACAAACTATAATCTGATGAATTGTATGCCGTTCCTCCTCCCGTTGAATCAAATATCTGTAATGCGAGTTGTTTTTTGAGTTTGCGATATAACCCAAATTAGTAATACTGTGACTACCTTAGAGAGAGATATTTTATTAGCACAAAGGAAAAGGATAAGAAATTCATCTACCAAAATAATTATCCCTAAATAAATCAATTCACTGCCACTCACTTGCCGTCTTGTTCATCAACGCAAATCATTCTGTAGGCGGTATTTCCCGTCGTTCCAAAGATATCATGTAGCAACCTCAAAGAATGAAGCTCTGAGCCCCCACCTCTGCCATCACTTCTTTTCCCCCTTTTATTTGTTTACCTCTGAAAGCCATCTAAATGACAACATGATCGAGAGACTTCCGCCCCGATATTTTGACGCCAAGACGATCCCCGATCCCGAAAAATCACTCGACCTTCCTGTTCCGTCTCCGGTGGTCCGATCACCGGCCTTGCGCCGTTGGCCGGTATCTATCGGCAAAGGGGAAAAAAGAGGAGAAAAACCGGGGCGGGATAAAGTGGAGAATCCGGGAACAACGGCTGCGGGGGAGCGGGATGGATGATAAGACTGTTATTTTTTCTCATGTGTCATTTTCAAGTATCACAAAAAAAGCAAATAAGAAATCCCACTTGTATATAATTTCCAAAGTTCTTTCCTCAAAATCATTCTTCATCACATTCCTTCCCATTAAACTCATACATCCAAAATGCCAATCATCGTAGTCCTCGGGTACGTCCTTCGCCCTCCCCCTCACATCCCACAGGCCGACTGACTTTCCCACAGCGCTGGCGTAAGCGGTCTCACCTCCGCCCTCCAACTCGCCAAACAAGGCAACCACCAAATCACCGTCATCGCCAAACACATGCCAGGCGACTACGACATTGAATACACCTCTCCCTGGGCAGGCGCCAACGTCCTTCCCATGTCCCTCAACAAAGACTCCCGCTACGAACGAAGAACCTGGCCCGTACTCCGTCGTCTAGTAACCGAAGCCCCTGAAGCCGGCATTCACATCCAAACCGCTCGCGTCCTTCGCAGAGAAAAAGACATCGCCGCAGGACAAGTCAAAGCTGCTCTCTCCGACGGCCTTTTTGATCAAAACCCCTGGTATAAAGAAGTCATGGATAATTTCCGCGAGCTTTCTCCCTCCGAACTACCCCCCGGGATGCACTCGGGTTGTGAATTCATGTCTGTTTGTATCAACACTGCTATTTACCTCCCTTGGTTACTAGGCCAATGCGCCAAGCTGGGAGTACATTTCAAACGAGCTGTGTTATCACATATCTCTGAAGCTACATCAATGAGCCATACAGGGAAGAACGCCGATATAATAATTAATGCTTCTGGACTTTTAGCGTGTAAATTGGGAGGTGTGATGGATAAAAAAGTTTATCCTGCAAGAGGACAGATTGTCTTGGTTAGAAACGAAGCAAGTGGGGCTATGCCGACTACGAGCGGGACTGACGACGGGGATGATGAGATTTTATACGTGATGCAAAGGGCTTTAGGCGGTGGAACAATTTTGGGAGGGACGTACGCAAAGAATAATTGGGATGGGAATCCGGATCCGAATATTGCGGTTAGGATTATGAAGAGGGCTGTTGAGGCTCATCCGGAGTTGACTGAGGGTAAAGGGATTGAGGGTTTTAGTATTATTAGACATGGGGTTGGTTTGAGGCCTTGTAGAGAAGGAGGGGTTAGGATTGAAAAGGAAAAGATTGGTGATACTACCTGGGTGGTGCATAATTATGGACATGCGGGATGGGGGTATCAGGGGAGTTATGGATGTGCGGAGAGGGTGGTTGAGTTGGTTGATGAGATTGTGAATGAGAAGGGGAGTAAGGCAAAGTTGTGAAGGCTGGAATTCTGAGCCTAGTGTAAGAACTAAAAGACTAATAGGAAATTCTTCGAACTTTTAACAAAGAGGCTGTTAGGAGATCGAGAGCTTGATTCTGAGCCACATTTTGATGAGAAGGCTTTTTAAGTCCCTTCCGTGGTTCTGTTTCCATATGTTGGTAGGTGGTCTGAATCACCCGGCCACCAAATCTCCGTGGCAAGAGACTGAACATACCATATCGGCTCGTGGTATTCAAGTATCATGGTTCTAGATACTTGTTTGCCATAACAAGATAGGGCAATACAGAGGTACTAGAGGTAGCCAGTGACAGCCAGTAACCCGTTACTAAGCTAAAAGCTATCTACAGATCTAACCACTGAAGCCACATAGTATTCAAGAGCCAGTACTTAAGAGCGAATGGTCAAAGGCTAGTACTCTATAGCTAAAAGGATTCAAAAAAGCTATACACTACGAAAATATAGGTAGATCATCGAGTCCCCAAACCCCCATAGTACTCTGGTGGTGGTGGTGGTGCAGTGGCGGGCTTCACTCCGCATTCCTTTCGAAGCAATTGGAAAAGGCTATGAGAAAAAATGAAATAGCTTGAATAAAGAGTAATAGGAGTCTTTGAAGCTGGGATTAAAAAAAATAATCCGAAAATCCCGAAAGCTGGGGTGGAAATCTTTAAAGCTGGGATAGAAATCTTTAAAGCTGAGATAAAAAAATTCTGAGAATCCCTAAAGCTGGGATAAAAAAATTCTGAGAATCTCTAAAGCTCGGATAGAAGTCTCCAAAGCTGAGATAAAAAACTTCATAGTCTAATTCTTTCTCAGTGTGAGATATGCCAACACAATAGAGATAATCGTCAATACACCGCTACTAACCCCAACACCAATAGAAGTCTTGGTCTCCACGCTCATTCCTTTTTCCTTTTCAAATCCATAAACGTTTACCACCCATTGCTCCACTATGAATCCTTCCGTCGAGCAATAATCGGCAAGTATCTTCACGGTCGACTTGAACCCTTCGTTATGTTGTGCATCAGCACCTTGGTAAGGAAACCCAACACTGCAATAAAGATCTGCACGTTCGTAGAGCTTCTGAAGCGAGTAAAGAAACTTGGTACCCCCGCAGACGCACTCAGCCGTTGAACACTGCAAATACCGGCCGAGACCGGTCCAAATATCCTTGTGGTTTCCTGGTTTGTCTGGCTTGCAGTTCTCGGGGTTGTCTTTGGGACTCTCACAATTATTGATGACCCATCGTACGCATGGTTTGAGCTTGTCGTATGTATTGTCCGGCTTGTCGATAATGACAGGGTTGTTGAGCGGGGTGGGCGCTTGAGTTGGTCCCATACTCAGGGATATTGTTGCTGTCAGAGTTGAAGTGACTGGTCCTGGTGCAGCACCTAGACCGTAGAAGTAGGGAACACCGCAGACGGACTGAAAAGCGTTCAGTGCGTTATTCACGGCTGCTTCTCCGAGCTGTGGACAGGCTTGACGGACACATTGTTGGATGTGCTTGGTTCCGTCAACAAAGTTGGCTCCGGGACTGCTCTCTGAGCATACGCAGCCGTAGCTCCAACATTTGAGTGGCGCATCGACCCCAGCGACGCATGGTTGTGCACATGGTGGGAGGGTATCGTAGAGAGAGGTGTTGTAGACTGCAGACCATTTGTAGTCGGTTCTGATGCCGCTCACAATGCAAAGCAATGTAGCCTGGAATAGGAGATAAAGAAGACTCTTTGTGTGAAGCATTTTTGAATTTTGTTGTTGGTCAACTTGCTCAAGAGAGTGGTTCGGAGGGTTTCTGAGCGGGCTTGCTCACCTTATCTTGGTCTGTTCATGGACCAGACCAGGCGCGAAAGGAAGTTGGCGTATCCCACACCCTCAGCTCACTCTACAAGCAGCCCAGGGGTAGAGTGCTCTCGTATCAGTTACAGATACTGAATGCAGTTAGTACGAGGCAACAACGTTGGTTCCGAGGCATAACACCGGGCTGATTGTGACTGACGACGCCATTGATCCAGCCGCAAGCCATCCTGCAAGATAAAGAAATGTGCCGCCGCCTCGTCCGCGTGCCAGAAAGCCACCGCTTTAGAAAGATACAAATGAGATCCTCACCCCTTATCGAAGGTCCTGCTATTGTCGTATACTCGTGCTCCAGTCATTTTTCTGTCCCAACATGTCGAGGTTATACCGCACCGTCTTTTTGGTTGTTCAGACTCTTTGTATCTGCGCTGCCGTAGCTGAACGACAAACAACAAGCACAGTATTCTCTGGGCTCATCCAAACAGCACATGCTACTGCCACCAGCCACTCTGTAATTGAGGTCGAGGTCTCACTGCCAACCGCATTGCCAAAGAAAGAGGGTAAGACCGCATAACGATGACCGACAGTATTGGGAGACTTTACTTACAAACGACACCTTTTTAGAGTTACCAATTCCTTTCAGCGCATCTGAAAAGAAGACGATCGAATACCGCTTTTTGGCCATTATTGCACTGCCGGCCGTCTTGTCAATTCTTTTCCTTGCCTGGTCTCAATGGCGAAAGTCAAGGACTGCATGGTCGAGATGCCCATGCTGGCATTGTCGAGTTCTAATTCCACACTTTTGCTTGCATCATTTCCCTCATTTCCCGCATTTTAACTGCTGCACCCAATGTCGGACTTGCATGAGAAATCAAGATGAGCAATTACAATCAGGCCGGACGACGGAAGGTGATCGAATGAGTCAACCGGTCATGTCGAACTTGTTGCGGTGGGATTATCGGACTGCGGGAAGAGCAGTAAGGACTAATGATGTATCTTGATCTCGAAGTACTCCCTATATAGCTTGCGTCAAATTTAATTCTCGAATTCTTTTTTGTTGTCATGAGATGAGTGACGATTGATCATTAATGCAGTGGTGATGAAGGAGGAATTAAACCTCTCCACCTGTCAACAGCTGCCACGTCCCGTCAGTTCCCGAGAGCTCCTTGAAGCTTCCCACGCTGCCAAATTACATCGCGTCAACCACCGACAACTTGTCAAAATCATGACGGGCAAAAATCCACCAATCCACCTGCAAGTGATTCAGTTCGTGCTGGACACAGCCAACGGCCGCAATGCCCTCTCCAAACTCATCCCGCCAGCGCTGTTCCTGGCTGACGCTCTACTTTGTGCCCTGATTATCTGGAGAGTCCCATGTAAGCCTCTGGCGATACCCCTGAACCACTAACTTTTTGCTGGACTGACAGGTCCAACTCCAAAAAGATACCGAAATTGACTGGGTAGCCTACATGGAGCAAGTCTCCCAATTCGTTTTGGGCGAGCGCGACTATCCTAAATTTCGAGGCGGCACTGGTCCGTTGGTGTACCCTGCCGCACATGTCTACATTTATATGGCGCTTTACCACCTTACGAACGAGGGGAAGAATATTCTATTAGCGCAACAATTGTTTGCGGTGCTGTATATGATGACTTTGGCAGTGGTGATGGCTTGCTACCGCAAGGCAAAGGTATGAAACAAAGGAGGTTTGCAGGTGTTGCGATAGACTAATAAGTGCGCTCAACAGGTCCCACCGTACGTCTTTCCCCTCCTGATTTTCTCGAAAAGACTGCACAGCGTGTTCGTCCTCCGGTGCTTCAACGACTGTTTTGCCGTACTCTTCCTCTTTCTTGCGATCCTGGCCTTCCAATACCGATCATGGCGACTTGGCGCACTCTTCTACACATGGGGACTGGGGATCAAAATGACGTTATTGTTGGTCTTGCCAGCTCTGGGAATCGTCCTTCTGTTGGGAGCTGGATTTGTGCCTGCTTTGCAGATGGCTGCCATTATTTCGCTTGTACAGGTGCTCATCGGCGTGCCATTCCTCGCGCATAACGCTTGGGGCTACCTCTCTCGCGCCTTCGAGCTGTCGCGCCAGTTCTTCTTCAAGTGGACCGTGAACTGGCGCTTTGTAGGAGAGGAAACGTTTCTCAGCAGGGGGTTTGCTATCTCTCTCTTGGCCCTACACGTGCTGGTTCTTTCCGGTTTCATCACCACTCGGTGGCTTAAGCCTGCGCGCAAGTCTCTGGCAGGAATCATCGCACCAATCCTCAAGGGGAAATCACCCTTCACGAAAGCACAACAGCAGGCTGTCTCTCGAGACGTCACACCGGAGTATATCATGACAACTATCCTCTCAGCTAACGTCATTGGCCTCCTCTTCGCTCGCTCTCTCCATTACCAATTTTACGCATATCTCGCCTGGTCCACGCCCTTCCTCCTCTGGCGCAGTGGTGCCCATCCCGTCTTACAGTATATTCTTTGGGCGACACAGGAGTGGGCGTGGAATGTATATCCCAGTACCCCCATCAGTTCGGGCGTCGTGGTTGGTGTGCTCGCGGTGACGGTCGGGCTGGTCTGGTTCGGTGCTCGGGAAGAGTGGGAACCAAAGACATCTGCTTCAAAAGACGAGGCCGTGAAGCAATAGTTGAAGAGGTGTCTATATGGCCTATGCTGCTAAATATTTTGGGTATCTTGCGCTGAAAGGTAGTCCTTGCGGGCCTGTGTACGATGGTGCTCAAGGCTCCTCCTCCTCCCCCTCCGAGTCACTTGGTGGCATCTTGCCGACGGTCGATTCCTCGTCGTCCTCGTCGTCGTAGGTCTTTTTCGGGAATTTGGCGGGCCTATACCATGTTAGCAACGTCTTTTTGCAATATGCAACAGATTCAGCGCGGTTACCAATAGGGCTGTTTCCTCCACAGCTTCTCGTCCCGAACAATATTTATGATTTCGCCAACCACCTTGCTACCGGCTGGTCGCTCCTCGGACGAGGCAACGTCGACTAGTACGTAACCTCCTCGTTTGATGAGGATCGCATTCCGGAATCGACTCTCGAGTTCAAACATGAAGGTCTTTTTGTTGGGTAGTTCGCAGCTGTAAAGGTTGTTTCCCTCGGCCTTGATGACCCGGGCGATCGATTGGGAGTCTGTCAGCTCATCGGGAGGGGTCAGCGTCTCCTGGGCGACAGCTTGAATTGCACGTCTTGACTTGGTTGGTGCCATGGTGGGAGAGATGTGTATGTTTTACAGGTGTGGTGGGGTTGCAACAATTCCATGCAATTGATCCCAGACTAAATAAATTTTGGGGGTGGGGTAGTGGGGTAATGCCGATCACTGTCAAGTTTTCAAGGTTGCCTCAGGTTTTTGGGTTCGAGGTTGCCCTGGATTTTTTCTCAATGATCAAGCCCGGTGTTTAGGTATGTTGCCTTTAATCCCTTGAAGTTCCTTCACCGGTGGTTTTGGAGATTCAGACTTTTGTTGTTCTTTTGGATGGGAATGAGGGCTCGGCATTTTGGGCCCAGACCGTCGTGACTGTCATGGGTTTCAGGGACTTGAATGACCAGGGTCCGCTGAAAGATCCACTCAGAAACGGTGGACTTCAGATTGACAGCGGGCCGATCTGATCTCTCACATTCACACATTGTTCTTTGAGAATCTTTTTCATCATTTTCTGAATTGTTTTTTCTCAGATATTGAGGCCATCAAACGCATATATCCAGCCAAGAAAACACGATATTACTGCCCCATTTCAGAATCATATCCTTTCAGCTTCCATTACAAATCCAAAGCAGCCTTGAAAATCCTTGCTTGATTCACAACCATGGGTTCAACTCTGATTTCACTCCCGGCCCTCAAGACCAACCCCAAGTTCATCTTCTTTACCGATTTTGACGGGACAATCACCCAACAAGACAGCAATGATTTCATGACTGACAACCTCGGCTTCGGTGCAGAACTCCGTAAGAAGGGCAACGAGGATGTATTGTATGGTCGCCGTGACTTTAGAGATTCCTTCAAGGACATGCTCGACAGCATCGACACGCCTTTCGACGAGTGTATCGATATACTGCGCAAGAACATCACTCTCGACCCTGGATTCAAGGAGTTTTTTGAGTGGGCAAAGGAGAATAATGTCCCTATCGTTGTGTTGAGCGGTGGTATGGAGCCGATTATTCGGGCGTTGTTGGCTCATATGCTGGGAGAAGAGGAGGCAGCAACCCTGCAGATTGTCAGTAACGATGTCGTTCCCAGGCCAGGGAAGAGCATCAATGAGAAGGGCGGGTGGGAGATCACCTATCATGATGACAGGTATGGTTGAACCAAGTCGATAGTTTTGGGTGGATGCTAATGGAATGATATAGTGGGTTTGGCCATGACAAGTCCATTGAGATCCGTCCTTATGCCAGATTACCTGCGGAGGAAAGGCCGACTTTGTTCTATGCTGGCGATGGTGTATCAGATCTATCTGCGGCCAAGGAGACGGATCTTTTGTTCGCCAAGGCAGGTCGTGGTATGCATTTCTCCGTCATCTCCTGTTTGTCCTTCATACATGTACTGATCTTATCCCAGATCTTGTATCGTACTGCGAGAGGGAAAGTGTCCCTTTCACAACGTTCCAAGACTTTAACGAGATCCTTGCAACTGTCAAGGACATCGTGGCAGGCCGTATCACAGTCAAAGAGGCTGCCACCGGCCGGAAGTAAGCCCAAGAGGTCATTGGACTGTTCTTAGAAGCATTTATACTCTTTAGATATGGCTAGACCTTTTAGATCTTATATTTCATTTGATGGTATCCAGTCCCAGTACTCCACAAATTCCCAACCCAAAAAGCAAGCAAACCAGTCTAAACTCCAAGGTAAACTCCACAAATACCCCGATCCCAATGTTCCCAAAACCAAGCTAAATTAGCCTTCCTGATCCGCCGTTGCCGTTGAATTGCCTTTACGGTCCGGCACGAACCACCAGCAAGCCAGCATTGCCCCGTATAAAATCATGGCAATCGGATTTAACACCCACGACCCACAAGAATCCGCAATGGCGCCGTTGATGAACGGAGCAACTGCACCACCGGACATGCCAAACGCCGAAATGATGCCGATACCAGTTACCCGTTGCTGCTCGTCCATGTTGCGCATGAACACGGCTGTGGCACACGGGTATACAGGGCCCAACAGTAAACCGATGACAGCAAACACCACGGCGTTGGCTATTGCGTTCTTTACGAACCAAACCAGTATCTGGAGGACGAAGCACGACGCTCCGAGGATGTATACGAAGCGCTTCTCCCCAACCCACTTTCCAGCAGACGTCAACCCTAGTCTTCCAAGCATGATACCGCCCCAGAATCCGGCTGTTGCGTATCCAAAGTTCGTAGCGGCGCTTCTCTCCTCCTTGAGAAAGGTGTAAGCCCATCCAGAGATGCTTACCTCTGCGCCTTGGTACGCAAATATGAAGAGGGCGCAGAACAGCACAAAACTCCAATCGATGGCGGCCAGATTTGCCTGCCAGTGCAGCAGCCTCTTCGCCTTTACACACCCTATTTTCGTATCCACTCTTCCGTTTTTCTCATCTCGAGTTTGGAGGTCTCTCTCTGCATCTCCGTCGTTATACGCCCAAAACGACCATCCCATCCCCACCATTCCCAAGATTGCCAGCCCCAATGTAACGCAGTAGTACATTCCCCAGCTCATGTTCTTGAAGGAAATCATGGAATTTGCCACAAGAGGTCCCGCAACTCCACCTGCGGCGTACATTCCATGCATTATTCCTAATTTGCTTGTGCCGAGCTGACTGACGAAGACGTTACCCAACGCGAGGTTGAACGAGTTGCCAAACCCGAGCAGGAAGAATGCTGTTACTGTTAGGACAAATGGGTTTGCGGTTACAACCAAGGGGATGTAGGCTATTGCTACTATCAGGTTGGCTAGCGTGAAGATGTTTGAGTAAGACCGGCGAGATCGTTGGAAAAAAGAGCGGATGGGATCTCCAAAGGCTGCGCCGAAGACGAAGCCGAATGCTTGGCCGACGAATAAGAGGGATACTTCGAGATGGGCTGTTGTTTGTGTTTTGGGTTGGACGGAGGGATCGGAGGAGGAGGGAGATGAGGAGAAGTAGTACCTGCCGCAAGGTCAGTACAGATGGACTCCTGGAAGGTTGAGAGAGAGAGGAACATGCTTCTCCAAGGACGGGATGAGTGTTCCGGTTGCCGAGTCAGTGAGGCCTGAAGTCAGTTGAGCGACACATATCGCGGCGAGACGGAGGTAGTTTATTCGGTTCCGGGAGCGCCTCGAGGAGGGTACATGGCCCGATGTTCCATCCCGGGAGGAAGGAAGGCTTTCGAGGTCGATATCGAGGTCGGTCGTTGTTGCAGACGACGGAACTTTGGAGACGTCGATCACAGTGGTATTGAAGCCCATCTTTTCTGGTACCACCGATGGCGTCGTCTCTGCTGCTGCTGCCGACTCCATCTCCTCTGGAACTTCGTCGACGACGGATAACCGCTGTACGATATATTGTGGCCGCAGAGATCCAGAAGATGTAGGACGTTCCATCTTGGCCACACCACCTGGCCCGTCAACGATCAGGGAGCAGCGACAAGAAGTCTCTGTCTTCTCTTCGATGTTTGATCGGGGATGGGAATCATTCGGTCAAAAAAGAGGGTTGGGTATGTAAGAGAAGGAACGGGCCGATTGTAGATTCTCGTTAAAAAAAAAAAAGAGAGCAAGGGCACTAAGTTAAAGTTTACGGAGGACCGACTTGCGAGGATTTATGGATACCTACTGCGTGGTCATTGGAGTACCATTCGCGTGTGTCCAAAAAGACCATAAATTCAAGATCCAGACAGATACACAACAACACATAGGTATTGCAAGTGATACATGATACCATCGTCCATTTTTTATTCTCATTTTCTTCCTTAAATATCCGCCAACGATCCACTCACTTTTTGCTGCCCTTTTTTTCTTCTCTTGATACCCTGATGACGATGGCGGGAAAAGTAGCACCACCGAAAGGGGAAGCTCCGCTGAGTAGTTGCAAATCATGTCAGTGGCACGCACATCTTATTAGTGGTAGGACTGGATTACCCCCACCCAACTTTGCTTGGACGGCTTGAAGCTTGTGCTTCCTTGGGTTGGTTTGCGGCGCACTCCAAGTGGAGTAATCCCGCCGACGTGGAATACGGGCCGAATCAGCGACTCCGCTCAGGGGCGGCGCTTCGGCTGCTGGCTGGAATCATGGAGATAACAAAAAAGTACGGATAAGCAAATAATTGACCAGGGTTGGGGTTGGTTTGTGTCGGTGTAAGTGAGGTTGCCATGATATGATCCCCTTGACAGAAGCTGGGATATTATTGATTAGAATCTTGAAAGCTGGGATAATAAATTTATAGGAGTCTCTCAATCTTGGTTTTAAGAAAACTATCCTAGTTTAGGGATTTTCAAGGATATTTGTTTTGTGACAACCATTCAGGTTTGAAGGGATTTTTAAAAAGCTGGGACAAAAAGAATCCATATCTTATCAGCTTTGGAAGATGGAATAAGGGGTTATATGGTAGTTTTTGAAGCTGATGCTTACGGCGAAGTTAAAGTTTTTTAGTTGGATCCCCTTTCTTGGGCTATACCATTATTTCTAGCCCCTGTTCGGTAGTTATATATTACTTTAAGGGTGCCGTGCCGATGAGAGGCTTTGTCCCTCTATTCTTTTTCCACGGTAGAAACTGAGAGCCCTGAGGTATTTCCCGATTACCTGGCAGATGTGCATATCGTAGCTGCTTTTGCGTGCTTCTTTGTGGCTTTAGCGATGGTCAAATCTGTACCCGAACTCGGTGCAGGTTGTAACAATCGGTTTAATGTACTCATTATTATTATTCTTTTCATTTTTATTTTAAAAAAAAACAAATTAAAAAAAAAAAAAAAAAAAAAACAATTCTATTGTTACAACCTGCACCAGAGGTGGATACAGACTGCAAGGCAGTACGCCAAAAGGTAGCTTGACAGGATAATCGAAGGTTGTGGCACGCGTCTCAGACAAGGGGTTCACTGTCAACAACAGGTTGTTCTAACAAAGAGCTACTACTGA